>JANIJR010000010.1:0-310352 GCA_030557995.1 Clavispora vitiphila
CAAACCGTCGCTGTTGGTGTCATCAAGGCTGTTGAGAAGTCTGACAAGGCTGGTAAGGTTACCAAGGCTGCTCAAAAGGCTGCCAAGAAGTAAGCTTCTGGAATTAATTCTATAGTCTCGTATTGAATAATTTCTCTGAACCGTCATGTAGAGTGGGTGAGAGCCTGCACATTTGCCTAGTGTTACGGGTGCAATCCCCGAAGGGTTCCCATTTTGGTTGCATTCCTGTTGCGTTTCCTACTGCGTTGTCCCTGCACTTCCTGTCGCAACAAAAGCGCAAAGAGACAAGTTACAACGTGCAACCTGGACAAAGTCGTCAACGCTCTTGCAGGCGGAACGCAGTTGGACCGGCGGATTAGAAGAATTGGAAGGGTGAAATTTCGTATTATGTCTTTCGTTCTCTGTCGCCGCTTATCGTTGAGCAACATGGACTGTATGCTGCGCAGAAGGTTTTCTCAGCCGCTCGCAACTGTTTTCCACTGCATTTGTTCTTTGATTGAGCCTCGCTACAGTTTCGCGAGCTCGTTTGTGTTTCTCGGGCTTTTTCCCTGTTCCGTCCTCTCTGCTTCTCTGACATCATGTCTACTCGCGGTGTTGCTCTCTTCGAAGAAAGAGACTACAACCATGCCAATGACAACACATACAAGAATCTCCGTGCAGAAGCCCTGAGATACCAAGACAAGAGAGCCGCTCTCTCGAAACAGTCGCAACAGGCCTACCAAAGAGGCGATAAGGAGAAAGCACACGAGCTTAGTCAGCAGGCGAAAGCAATGTTACAACGGGCCAACGATGCCGACCGGAAAGCCGCTGAATATGTGTTCAAAGAGAACAATGCAGACTCGGCCGGAGACGAGATCGACTTGCACGGGTTGTATGTGGCAGAGGCAAAGTATATTCTCCAAACCAGAATTGCCCAGTGTGTGAAAACGAACCAGTCGCACTTGAAAGTGATCGTGGGCAAAGGGTTGCACTCTGTGAACGGAGTGGCCAAGTTGAAGCCCGCAGTGGATGAATTGTGTCAAAAGAGCGGTTTGAGACACTACGTCGACCCCAAGAATGCGGGTGTGATGGTGATTGACTTGCAAAACTCCGGAAACGTCAGCGTTCCAGACGAATGGCACCAGCAACAGTTCCAACAGCCACAACCCCTGTACCAACAGCAACCACACTACCAGCAACAACCTCAGTACCAGCAACAACCTCAGTACCAGCAACAACAGCAACAATTCAGTACCGGAAACAGTATTGCGGATGCTTTGTTGAAGATGTTCTGTGCTTGTATCAACAAGTGAGTGTGTGTTGCTGTGGCGCTGGCTGTGAGCTGTCGTCTAAGATATCTGTCATCCACCCTGTTACAATCTACTATGATCGACGAATATCTGCTATGATGACGCTCTACGAACTATGATCACTATGTGCTAATTAGCCTATGCGTTAGAGTCCATATCATCTTACCAACGAGTGCTAGAATCAATACCTGCTAGAATCAATACCTGCTAGAATCAATACCTGCTAGAATCGATACCTGCTAGAATCAACACGGATAACAATATGTACAGATGATATGTACGGTTTGCAATACGTACGCACAATCGAACCACAATCTACCCCAATCAGTCGATATTTATACACTAAGCCAACTAGCACATATACTCTTCCGACAAGCCGCTTCTTTCCCAATATCCGCCTACTACCCAATGGCTCCCGCATGGGCTATCTCATACTATTCTGTATCATCAAACACCTCCATTCTTCTTCGTCAATTACTGATGTTCAAGCCAGACGCTCAATATTCGTGCATATCATCTAGCTGTAACTACACTCTCTCCTAATTCATATCTTAATTATACACTAGCATGCACATCCACTGCCCTCATTCTCCAAGTGAATGTTGATGGCGTCGTTGTAGTCGTCATTCATGTCGTTGCGTGCTCCGTCGTTGAGTTCTTCCTGTTGCAACGCCATCTTGGCCACCACTTCGAACGCCGACTCCACATTGATCGAATCTTTGGCACTTGTTTCAAACACTGGGTAGTTCAAGCCTCCCAATTGGTTGTTGGTGATATTCATCAACTTTTTCGACAAGGAGGGAATCTTCTTGCTCTCGTCCACATCGATCTTGTTTCCGATGATGATAAACGGGAAATCCTGCGGGTTCAGCACGTTGGACTGAATGAGAAACTCGTCTTTCCACGACGCCAAGTTGTTCAACGACTTCTCGTTGGTGACATCATAGCACAATACACAGCAGTCAGCACCTCTGTAGAAGGCCACACCTAAGCTCTGGAATCGTTCCTGGCCGGCGGTGTCCCAGATTTGTAACGAAACCGTCTTATTATCAATCGTCAAATCTTTGGTCAAGAAATCGGCTCCAATGGTGGCTTTGTACTGGTGGGAAAACTTGTTGTTGACAAACTGCTGCATAAGCGACGTTTTGCCCACTCCAGAGTCGCCCAAGATGATCACCTTCAACAATGTTTTCTTGCGTGCTGACATGATGGGGTTTAAAATTGTTGAGCGCTGATACTCATGATAAGACAATGTGAGGGGCACGGGTTTCCCCCGCTAACACCCGGGGCTGGACAAAAGACAAGCAAATCACAAAAAATACAACGTAGCCGTAAAGCAAAATAGTGCCATTTTTTTGTAATTGAGCAGAATCCGGGATAGTGGTTTTTGCCGTGACAGCAGTTTTGCCGTGACAGTAGTTTTGCCCTGACAGTAGTTTTGCCGTGACAGTAGTTTTTTGTTTCTTGTGTTACTTCTCGGCCGCACAAGTGCAGCTTGCGCCGCATCTACACGAATACTGGCGAGTGATACAAGCGTCCGAAAATGGCGGAGGCCAGGATACTACTCTTCTTTCTAGAATGTTCCGGACGCAACGCAGATGGCACGCGAACCGGTACGTGAGCAATGGTACCCAATCCGGAAATAATCCTCAAGCAACTCTCGTCGCAGGAGCAGTGAGAAGCAATGGGAGCAACACTCGGACAAGCTCCATTTCTCACACATTGGAACCGCATCCGACGCATTTACCCCCCTGGGCCCACGATGTCAACATACGAGACCCATTACGTAATGGACCAAATCATCAATGACCCATCTCCTTATTCCGTACAACACTCCTTCATATGCAAATCATGACCACGATCATGGTGGTTTCTGCAGGAATTAGACCTTGTTACCACCGGGCCCCTTCGGCCCAGCAACATTGCAGTGGTATATATTCTCCTCTGAGGAACGTAGACAATTTTGTGGTCAACTTTCTCTTTCTCTATTCCTCACCAACATGACCACTCTCATTTCTTCTGTGCAATTGACCAGATCTAGCAAATACAAACTCAATGATGGCAACTATATTCCTGTGGCGGGATTTGGCGTGGCCGGGTTGTCTCTGGATCAAGTTTCTGATCTTGTTTACGAGGCATTGTTGCAAGGATACCGCCAGATTGACACTGCTGTATCGTACGGGAACGAGTTGGAAACAGCAAAAGCCATTGGCCAATTTTTGAAAGATCATCCTGATAAAGCAAAACGGTCGGATATCTGGTTCACCACCAAGATCAGCGACTCTCAGCAGGGCTACGACGAAACGAAAAAAGAAATTGCCGACATCGCACGCCGGATCAAGCCTCATATCGGTTATGTGGATTTGTTATTGGTGCACCATCCTCTGAAAAGTAAGAGTGTGCGGTTACAAACGTGGAAGGCATTGCAGGAAGTTGCCTCTGACCCTAACAACGACGTGTTGAAGGTCAATTCTATCGGTGTATCGAACTACGGCGTCAAACACTTGGAAGAACTTCTTGAATGGGATGGGTTAACCATTCCTCCTTCAGTTAACCAATTGGAGTTGCACCCATGGTTACCAAGACACGACATCCGGGATGTGATGTTGAAGCACGACATCTTGCCCCAGGCTTACGCGCCCTTAACTCAAGGAAAGAAGCTATCCGATCCAGTCCTTGTGGAGTTGGCGAAAAAGGCGAAAATGCCTGTGGCTGAAATCCTTCTCAAGTGGTCGTTCATACAGGGCTTCATTGCGTTGGTGACAACCACAAACAAAAGCCGTATTGGCGAGAACCTTGCGATTTTGCCCGAAGCGCCAAAGGATGATCCATTGGGCGAAAAGACAAACTGGGGTAAAGTCGACTTGGACTTTGACATCTTGAAGGCTTTGGATATGCCAGACTCGCAGGAAGTGTTGGTAATTTCCCCAGACCCTACTGTGTACGAAAACACGGACGAATAGGTGGCTAACGATTAGATGAATTAAGATTAGATGAATTAAGATTAGATGAATTAAGATTAGACGAATTAAGATTAGATGACCAAGGATTGGATGAATTTAGATGCAATTAGACAATAGACTTGCCGGTGTCACGATGCTTCGGGAAGTTCACTTCAATAAAATATTTCAGACAGTCAGTGCTACCCAGAGGGCTAATGTAGCAGATAACAGCTGTGGCGGGGCGGTCCTACATCCAGACCGCACTGTATAACTTTGTGTTGATTCCCCGTCCAACTCATACCGGTCACTTTAATGAAACATCAGCTGGTGTTGAATTTCGGGTCCTATGCCGCATCTCCTCTCCTCTTCTCTGATTAACCCTTCTCTGTTTTACCCACTGCACTCCGATTTGGTAGCTTGGGCAATCTAGACTTTCTGCAGTGTCAGGAGCACCTGCATCTATTCTGACTACTCATTACGTACTGGCGTGTCTAATTATGCGCGAGCACTAGTCAGCATTAGTAAAGTGCATGGGCCGTGCAGGTAAGACGGGGGTGTATGTTATTTATAAACCGCCTTCGACCGCTGATACCTCCTCTCAATTTAAATAGACATACTATATCAACACACAATGGCTCCAAGAACCGCAATCATCACATACTCGCTCTATCACCACATCCACAAGTTGGCATTGGCCCAACAAGAGGGTATTATTGCTGCAGGCGGTGTGGCTGACATTTTCAAGGTGCCTGAGACCTTGCCAGCGTCTCTTGTGGAGAAGTTGGGTGGCATTCCTAGACCAGGCGTCGCAGAGGCCACTCCGGACGTTTTGAAGGACTACGATGCGTTTTTGTTCGGTATTCCCACCAGGTATGGTAACTTCCCAACGCAGTTCAAGAGCTTCTGGGACCAAACCGGTGCTTTGTGGGCTTCGGGTGCTTTGATCGGTAAGCCTGCCGGTCTTTTTGTCAGCACAGGTACCTTGGGTGGTGGTCAAGAAACCACTGCCATCAGTACTTTGTCTACTTTGGTTCACCACGGTATGGTTTACGTTCCGTTGGGTTACTCCCATCCGGGAATGGCTGACAACTCTCAAGTCCATGGAGGTTCTCCCTGGGGTGCTGGTACTTTCGCTGGCGGTGATGGAAAGAGAGAGGTGACTGAATTGGAGTTGGACATTGCCAAGACCCAGGGTAAGTCTTTCTACAACACCATCAAGAAGTTTTAAGCTTAGGTAAGAGAATAAACTTATGCAGTGAAAGAAGTAGAAGAGTAGTTGTGTGATATTTGATCAATCCACCTCGGGATGTTATCACACATTGAAACTTTCAACGACTTTTATTGGTCATTCGTTGAGTTTCTGCCCATCCATCTCCATCTTTCAAACACATGGTATTTCAATTTCCAATCGCTCAATCGGTTGATTATCCAATTCAGTCGCTCAGTCAATCTTCATGCCATCAATCACCTACTTACCAACTGATGATACTTTCGCAGTATCATGCAACTTTTGCTCCACAATGATTCTTTAGAAGTCTTAGAGAAAAGTTATTTAAACCTTACACTAGCCAAGAGTAATTTCTCCTCAGTCGCTCATACATGTATCTCCATAACGCGAATTTGCGAGCTTTCACTCTGCACCAAAACACCCTAACAGTAGGTGGAGAAACCAGACTGCGCATATTTCATATCCACTGTCCATCTACCTCATCTCCATCTACCTCATCTCCTTCTACCTTATTTCCGTCTACCTTATTTCCATCTACCTTATTTCCATCTACCTCATCTCCTTCTACCTTATTTCCATATCGGCATATCCAGTACTTCGTGGTATTTGTGCCGCGCACGCCCTGTCTACATAGCGCCCACAATTTCATCACCTAAACCACAAGCATGTCCAAACCCCAGAAACCCGTCCGCCAGGACTACATCTCCAAACCCCGGTACATCAACAACCTACCCCCTCCACCGTTGAACCCCAAATTTCTCAAGTACAACCTCACCGAAAACGTCACGCCCCACCAGGAAAATGAACAGCTTCTCAGCTCGCTTTTCCGCAAAGAAAACTTCGTCCAGTTCATCGGCCAGGTGGACGAAGAATTCGGAATGGCGTTGAATCCGCTCCAGAATCGCGGCTTTTTGGACGAATCGAACGAAAATGTCATTTTCGCCAACAACAGCGTGCCGTTGCACCCAAAAGACAGAGCGCTCTTGAGAGACGCCGGAATCGGCTTGATCAATAAATCTGAGCCGGGCGTTTCCTTCTTGAGAAGAACAGAGTATATTGCCGAGCGCCATGCGGCCAGCCGCGCTGACGAACGGGCCCATGTCGACGCTAAAGTGGAAAAAGAGCAAAAACACGATCCAGACGCCCAGCTTCGTGCAGTTGAACAGAGTTTCGACCAGGCGCAAGAATCGTTGGCGGACTTTGCAAACTTGAAGCATCCGCGCAAAAAGAAGGCTCGCGCTGTGGCTGCTTGGCCGCTTTTGCCCGATACTTCTATGATGGACACTAAGTTCTTGACGGTGAAGTTCACGGGGTCTGCGTCGCTCAGCAGAGAGTTGGTGGCGTTGCAGAGACAACAGAAGGACAAGTATGACCCACAGTTTCAGCGTGATGCGTTGCTGTCTGCGTTGTACAAGCCGATCACTTCTGAAGATGGCGAGTGGGTCAGTTTCTACCAGTTGAAAGACAAAAAAGCGGTCTCTGAGTTGAAGGCGAAGTTGCTGTCGACGGAAAGAGAGCAGCCCATGAACTTGCTCGACGAGGATGACCAGCTGGAGCTGTTCCGTTTCAGACATACCAAGAACTACGACATGCAATACCACCGCTCTAACAAGGCGTACGAGGAGCTTGCGCTCAAGTTTGTTTCGGACGAGCCGGGCTCGCAGAAACGTCGCGCCACCTACTACTATCCGATCTCGGGGCGTGTGGAGTTGAAGAAGCACAGAGCGTCGACCAACACCGAGATCAACCGGTTCTTGAGCGAAAGCACTGTGGATGTGATCAACCTCAAGGTGCGCGAGCCCAACACCAGCGAGTTGAAGAAAATGGACGCCATTCGGTCCGAGTACGACCCGATGGAGTACGAGGGTGAGGATGAGGCCGAGGACTTTGAGGAAGGGGATGTGGCGGACGAGTTTGACCGTGCCACACAGGCCGAGGCCGAGGCCGAGGCTAAGGCGGATGCAGAGGCGGATGCAGAGGCGGATGCAGAGGCTGAGGCATAGGCTGAGGCATAGGCTGAGGCAGCACATAATTAGACTAACGCACAGTTACTTTTTCCGTTCTCTCCGACTACCTGTAGTGAAAATTGTGCAAATTTCGCTCTAGAATCTTCACTCAGAATGTAATAGATTACTCGGCGGTTCACGATTACACTTTTTTTTTTGACTAATTCTTAAGTTCGTCTGTTTTGATAGACATGTCGGCATTCTATTAGACTTTACACAATCACACAATTGCTCTTCTTTTTCTTTTTCTTCTTCTTCTTCTCCTCCTGTGGCCCGCCTGCTTTTGTCTCGTTGTTCTCGGAAACAGCCGTTACTCTCTCCTCTCTGTCTGAAACGGTCATTCTTCCCGCAGCTCTGTCGGTAGCACTCGTTTCTCTGTCTTCTCTCCTGCCAGACTCATAACTCAACTGGAGTTTTTTCGCCATGGCCGCATCTTCCTCTTCCTGCAACTGTCTCAACATCGTCAAGTCTTCCGGGTCCAGGTTGGCCCCATCGTCCACCGGAACAAAGTCGCCGGTAAAGAAGAGATCGTCGGTTCCCGAAGCAGAGATCAACGACTGCCACACAAAGTTAGGTCGCTTAGTAAACACTGTATCAGTCAAAAGCAAGTAGAAGTCGTTGTTGTCACCCTTGTAAACCGTGGAGAAGTGGTTGTTCCGGAAAAAAATCGCCACTGTATCAGGCTCCATTCTCGTATCCATCACAGTTAGTCCATGGTGCGTGAGTTGGGAGCTGTTTTGGTCCAACCACTGCGCAATTCCTCTCGATTCTGACTCTCCGGTTGTAAGCATGAAATCTTGCAACGCATCAAACGTCTGTAACCGCAGAATCACTTCTTCCAGTGCCTCATCCAACTCGCCCGGCTGATGAACCCATCCATGCACAAAATTCAAACCAAAAGCACCGAAAATTGTAGCAGCCAAATCTTGCGGCGGAAACCGGCCGGTAGTCACATTGGGATTTACCGTTAGTCCCGTATGTAAAAGTGGGAGCGAATCAAGAAGCCGTTTCACCACTTCCGGTTCCACCAGTGGAATCTCAAGAAGAGTGTCGCCCAAACAGGTAAGAAGATCCAGCAACAGAACTTCACCTCCAACATGGCGCTGGAGCAACTCTCTGACCCCAGAAGAAGATTCAGATAAGGCGATTTGTGGGTTGTCTAGTAACCCCGTTGTTCGAAATTCAATGTCCGCCGCCAAAAGGAGTGTGTTCACGAGTGCAATCAACGGACAAGGACCATTTTGGTCTTGGAGAAGAATCGGCGTTTTCTGTTCGTATGCCGACCAGGTGATTTCTTTGACGGGAAATGCAATTTCCGCCATCAGAACGACTGGAGATTGAGGGTTCTGAGAAAATGGTTATATTCTAGACAGATGCAAGCTGTTTCTAAGTTTCTTCTTCCGCTGGAATTGGATTTTTGGGGGTGTCTGAACTTACTGGGGTTCAAGCAGAGTATTAGTATTAATCTGGGGAACCTGTATGCACCTAGGCGGAGTCTCCGTGATCACTCTGCAACAGTGCAGGTTAAGTGTGCAGCAGGAACTAAGCGGCGATTATCCGCATCCTCCGCATTCCAGTCACCGTCGGTACATAGGCTCGGAGTATCGGGCTGTGGGGCCCTGGGCTTTGTTAAGACTCTATTGGCACCATTGAGTTTTTTTTTGACTTTGTAAGATTTTTATTTAGGCTTTATGAAGGGTTTAGCGCACCATTCAGGCTTCTCAAGGCTATATCAACACACCGTTGAGACTACCAAAACTTTTGTGAATTTTTATTTCTGCTTTATAAAGGCTTTATTAACACTTCATAAAGACCTTATTGAAACGTAAAGTCTTTACCACTTCTTAACAATTCTACTTGATGAGCGCTTAATAACGAAGAGTTTATCAATGACACCAGACACCAAGCTAGTAAATACAGCGTTGGGCACACTAGATATGACTTGCCACAAAGAAACCCAACGCTAACAATGTCAAGACAAAAAGGCCGATGGAACTGTTGGTTTTAAACTCCTCCTCCGCAATCACTTGTGCTCCGCATCTGTCAAACGTTCCTCTGTTGAGAATGTTCTCGTTGATTGGTTGGCGAACCTTGCGTACATTAGGCGGGATTGCACCTTTGGTAGGGTACATGGTTT
Source organism: Clavispora vitiphila (assembly GCA_030557995.1). Lineage (NCBI taxonomy): Eukaryota > Fungi > Ascomycota > Pichiomycetes > Serinales > Metschnikowiaceae > Clavispora > Clavispora vitiphila. The sequence goes on from JANIJR010000010.1 coordinate 9,603, forward strand.
CGCAAAGTTGCTCGATTTGGCCAAGCTTGATGCCAATCTTTAAGTAGTTTGGATCCTTGACATCGGATTTGTGGTTGATCACACGCACGTATTGTCTGAAAATGTCCACCACGCCCGGCAAGGTTCTGGAGTAGAGAATCAACTTGCACGTGGTTCCCTTTCTGATCTTGACATTTTTCTCCAACACATTGACGTTGTTGAAGATCTCGGCCAAGGTGGCAATCGCCATCACTTGAGGAATGGCACAGAAGTTAAACGAGGTAGATTCTCGGATCAACGACAAGTACGTCAACACATCCGGCACGTGCTCCAACGCATTTAACACCAATTCGTTGATACAATGCACACCGTTGGTTCTTTCCTCTGGCTTCTTGAAAAAGTTGGGCAAGCTGTCGGTGTACTTGGACCAAACCTCGCGAGGATAGAACGAGCGGCCGTCTTCCAAATCTTCGTGGTAGTCTCTGATGATGTTGGTTTTCTGCAAAAACAACCCCATCGATTCCGACAACCGGTAGTTGTCTGCCTGTACCACCGGGTCAGCGAATTTGGCCAAAACCATAAGGTCACTCAAACCTTCACCTACAAGACCCGCCACGTAGTGGCAGTACAAGTCAAAATCCTTGAGGGTTTGCACACCACTGGTGTTGAACTTTTCGTCCAAAATGTAGTCGGCCATGCCGTTACCCATCTTGGAGGTGATTTTCTTGACAATGTCCTGGTACTCTGGCTTCAACTTGTGGTACTCCACCAAAATGTACTGGAACTCCTCCAACACAAGTCTGTCCTTCTCGTTAGGGCCACATCCGTTGAAGTTCCACTCCTTAAGAAGCAATTTTTCGTCAAAACTACGCAACAAAGGCACCTTGATCTTAGGGTCGATGGTCATGTCGTCTTCGACTGTGTCCAAAGCTCTCAACACCAAGTAAAAAATCATGATAGCATCTCTCAATTCCGGGTGCAATTCCTTAATCACCGCAGCGAAAGATCGAGACGTGAGTTCCAAGAACTGGTAGCATTTCTTCAATGATTCGGGTGCGTTAGTGAGATCCAATGGGTACATGGACTTTTTGAATCCGAAAAACTGGACGGCGGCCCGAAGCTCCGTAGGGTGGGCAAGTAATTGGAGTAATTTTCCCATTGCAGATTTGGTAGGACTAGACGATGGTCACAACAAGGAGAAATCGTCAGAGATAGGACAAATGAATAGAGCTAGACTGTGATTCCAACAAGAATTCGCGGAAGTCCAAGCAGATAGCAACGGTTTTGGCACTGTAGCAAAATGTTTACTAGTAGTTTATACGAACGAACGATGGTCAATTTTCGCGATCCGCTGATGTCGGTGCAAAACGCGACCCAAGGTACTCTTGGTTTTATTGAAGAATAATTCCACACAAATGCCTCTTGACGAGAGCTTAGTGCTGAGTTTTGATTTTCCTTGATGCTGTCTTTATTTCTCCAGTGGTTTACGATTAGAAACAGCTAGCCTATTTGGCTATATGTGTGATTGTAAGGTGGAGAGTCACTTGTTTGTATGCATTCCATGGCGGCGCTCCTAATCGCGAGGTGAGATATGGGTCTATTAGACGATTTAGGATTTATTTGGACAATTTAAGTGCTGTGTCCATTATCATGCCGTGACTCTCTTATAGTCATCGAACAGCCAGTGCTACGTCAGAACTTAGGTTTACAACCGCGATTCGACTCTGTTAGTAGTATTTGGTCAATTTGGTTTGGTAAGGCTTGTCAATCTAACAGCTTAGTTTTGTCGATGTCAGCTTGGCCAGTTTTTCAAATTGACAGTCTGACCAGGTCGTCAATTCGAAAGTCTGACCAGGTCGTCAATTTGACAGCCTGACCAGTTCGTCGATTTGACAGCCTGATCAGTTCGTCAATTTGACAGCCTGATCAGTTCGTCAATTTGACAGCCTGATCAGTTCGTCAATTTGACAGCCTGATCAGTTCGTCAATTTGACAGCCTGATCAGTTCGTCAATTTGACAGCCTGATCAGTTCGTCAATTTGACAGCCTGATCAGTTCGTCACAATTAGCCTACTTTCCGCTCTCGATTTTCTCAAACCATCGTCTTGCAGCCTTGATATTATCCAAAATCACCAAATCCTCTCTTGTGCTGTGAACATTCTCTTGCACATCTCTATCCTTGAGTACAATCATAATAAAAAGATTGTCAGTAAGAACATCAATGTAGAAATGCGTCCCGTTTGATCCGCGGATCACAAGATTGTGGAAGTTAGTCCTGAGCTTACTAATGGACTGTTTGTAAGTTTTGATGATGTTTGAAATCTTCTCAAACCGCTTTGGATCCAACGACTCGGTGGTTCCACTTAGTTCACTTGCATTCTGTCTTTGCAATTGTTTCTGGATGGACGCTGTGGACGATATCACCAAAAACGTAGTTTTCTCAAACAAAATAATCTCTTCCGCATCAAGAACCTGGTTGAACTTGAGCAAATTGCTGTTGAACAAGTTCATATTTGGAATCAACGAGCACACAATCAGCGACCACGCCTTGTACAACGATTCGTCCCAAATGGATGTGGAAAACCCGACTAGCTTGAACTGGAATGGGTTGGAAATATTCTGTAACTTCTCCATCATGATAGAAAAGAGCTCTTCTCGCTTATCGATCTGAACCAAATCCATTTTATGTAGCAACACAAAGATCTTGGCGTCCGGGCTGAATTTCTGAAGATTGGTAAGGGCCCGGACAAAGATATCGATATCCTTATTGATCGATTTTGACTCAACGTCGAAGACATGAATGAGCACCTGCACCATCTTGAAAATATGGTCCTTTTGGGTGGTGAAATAGTTATCCATGAAAACATCCTGCCCTCCACAGTCCCATAAGTTCAACGTCATGTTTCCCAAGAACCGGAGGTGGGAATGTTCAACGTCGATAGTTGCTCCTAATCTGCGGGTATCAAAGGCAGAATAATTAGAGAAGATGATCGAGCGCATCGAACTTTTCCCTGAGCCAGAGCGGCCCATCAAAAGAAGCTTTTTTCTCGAGGATTGTGACATGAGTGGAGAGGGAGACGTTGATAACGAGACGGCACAATCACGCTAACACTACCGCACTATGAGGGAATGCACATCCGTACATCTCTTTGTCACGCGTTAATGCGCGTGACTCGGTCACGTGGGCGGTTCTCCAGCGTGTGTACGGCTGTTGCCGTGCGCGGAACCCGATACGGAATTTCGCGCGTCTTGCCGATACGCAAGGGTTTATGGTCAGCGTGGGCTGCACATATGACTCTTAGACATAGAGTGTGCAGTTTTGTCGTTTTTTTTTTTTTTTTTTTTTTTTTTTTTTTTGGCCGATAGCGGCGGCGGTGATGAGCAGTCAAAAAAGCGACTCTGAAATCTTCGGTTGATAGCACCCCTTTGCACAAGTACGCTTTTTTAGGCGTTATATACGAATTCAAATCCTAATGCCTCCGTAGCCCCTACTCGAAGAACCCTTCAAATCGTAAAACGAGTAACTGTGGCGTTTCAGATACCGCTTTGTGCCTACAGGGCGTGCACGTGAGTTTAGGTATTATGTGGTTTAATGCACATTACGACCCGATATAAGAAACCCACCACACCGTAAAAAACCGTAAAAAAAATTTGTCAGCATGCTGTTTTTGAAAGAACCGTTCAGCCGGTTGAAGTGGGGCTTTTTGCCCGTGAGAAGAATTGTTGATGAAGGCGACGATATTACTGCAGAAGAGGTGAAGATCAGCGAAGACAGGGCCGTAGATGGGTTACAAAAAAGCAATTACGAAGCCGCTGGTGAGGAATTTTCCGAAGAGCTCGAATACAGAGATGAGGCCAACCGCAAGTGGTACAAGTTCTTTGATGAGTACGAGTACCGAATCAACAAGAATGCTCGGAAGGCTCACAAGTGGTACAAGTGGTTTGATGAGAACGACACGCCAGCAGAGCGCAAGTTGATGTGGAAAATCGACATATTGTTGACTTTCTACGCTTTCATGGCCTACTGGGTCAAGTACTTGAACCAGACCAACTTGAACAATGCGTACGTTGCTGGCCTTAAAGAGTCTCTTGGCATGAAGGGAAATGACCTTGTGCACACTCAAGTGTTGTTCAATGTGGGAAACATTGTGTTCCAAATCCCATTTATGTACGTGTTGTACGGTTTGCCATTGAATTACGTTTTGCCTACGTTGGATCTCTGTTGGTCTGCATTGACTGTGGGGACATATAAAGTTCACACTCTCTCACAATTGAAGGTGATCCGTTTCTTTGTTGGAGCATTTGAGGCTCCTTCCTACTTGGCGTACCAGTACTTGTTCGGTGCTTTCATTTCCAACCCGGCAATGATTGCCAGAAGATCCATGTTCTACTACTTTGGTCAATATCTCGGTATCTTGACTTCGGGGTTACTTTCGGGTGCCATCATGCGCTCCTTCCAAAACAGAGGTGGCATTGAGGCGTGGAGATGGATCTTCGTCTTTGACGGTGTTATCTCGTTCATCGTCGGTTTCATCGGCTTCTACATGCTTCCAGGTACTCCTACCGACTGTTACTCCATCTTCTTGACTGACGACGAAATTAGATTGTTGCGTCGCCGGTTGAAGGCCAACAACATTGCTGGTAGACCTCAAGTCAATGTGCTTAAGTCTCTTTTTTCCAAGGATGTGTGGGTCTCCATTTTCACTTCTTGGGAAATCTACGTCTTGGTGTGGTGGAACATGCTTTGCTGGAACAACAGTAACGGTGCTTCTGGTGCGTATGTATTGTGGTTGAAATCTCTCGATCGTTTTGGTGCCGGAGAGCTTCAGGATTACACTGCCTTGACACCAGGTCTCGGCTTGGTGTGGTTGCTTCTCACTTGTATGTACGCGGATTTGTTCCATCTGAGATGGCTGGCAATCTGGCTCTCACAAGTGTTCAACATTACCGGTAATGTGATATTAGCGGTTTGGGACGTTCCTGAAAGAGCCAAATGGTTTGCGTGGTGCATGCAATACTTTGGTTGGGCCATGGCCCCAGTGTTGTACGCGTGGCAAAATGATATTTGCCGCAGAGATGCCCAAAAGAGAGCTGTGATCTTGGTGGTTATGAACATGCTAGCCCAGTCGTCCACGGCGTGGATGTCTGTTATTGTGTGGAAAACCGCCGAGGCACCTCGGTTCTTGAAGGGTTACTCTTTCACGGCAAGCAGTGCGTTTGCGTTGTGTGTGTGGACCATGGTGGTGTTGTGGTTCTACAAGAGACAGGAGAGGAATTATGCCAGACAAAACGGTATCGTTTTGTACAACTCCAAGACCGACCCGGAGCCTGTAATTATCCACGAAAACGTGGAGGAAACCAAACTCAGCACTTCATCGCTGTCTGAACCCGAGGTGGCCCTGAACTAAGTCTGCCACCCATAATTAATTGTCTTAATCGACTAGTAGAAATAATTGAATGATATTTATTATGGCGTCCACGTGCTGTTATGTTTTTGTAATTAGCGTCCGTTCGAATCGAAAATTTCTAAATCCGAGAGAAGTTTCCCAATCTGGTGTGCCGGGCATTTTCCATGTGCATTCTGCAGGCCCGCTATCTTGCTTTCTGCTGCATGGCAGATACGTTCCTGCGCCATGGCATGAGACAGCAGAAGTTGACATGTTGCAGCGAATGGGGTTGCAATTCGCCTCACTGGTTTGGCCCCGCTAGTCTATAGTATGTAGTATGGGTGTAAGGTTACAATATTATAAAACTATATTGCTGAATCAGTGTGTTATATTCTTATCAGCATGCTGTATCACTCTCTATGCTGCCATCATTATATATCACTCTATCACTCTACCCGCATATGAGTATATACGCATCAATGAGGGGCATTATCCCTCATCTCTCGATGTTCCGTCTGATGATACTCTGTTGGCCTATTGGCCATATCTCTGACTCAATAAATTACGTGGGGTGCCCACGTTGAGAATGCATTACATACAGTAAACTCCACGTGCGGCTGCTCCATAGTATTTATATTCACCGGGTTATGCTACGATGTGTTGAAATGAAAAATAGACGTTGTTGGATAGTGGCTCGATGCTTCTTCGTATGCTAGTCCTCGCATATGTGACCACTGCGGGTTGGGCGTTCACCATCAACAACATTGATTCCCTAAAGAATCAAATTCTGGCACGCGATGTCCACTATGGTTCTGTGTTGGACGCCACCTTTAATTCGCTATCATTGGATGAAAAAGACTTCATTGATGTTAACTTGAAAACATTAGTGAGCCACAATGGTACTCTGTGTCAAAAATGTCACAACAAGGTTGCATATGCAAAGACGTTGTTGACAGAAAATCCAGAAAAGCTGCACTTGATCTCGTTGATGCTTTACTTTTACTGCTTGACGGAAAACAAGAACAAGGACTCCAAATGTGAGTTCGTCGATTTTTTTGTCACCACGAATACCTTCTCCGGTTCTACTGTGAATGATGCCTCTGGTTTGGCCGGCGGATTTGAAGGAGCCACCTCGGTCAACTTCTTTGATAACGACTTCGTGCAAATGATCAAGAACTTTAACACCTCGTCAAATATCTCACTTGATTACTACTGTCATTACAAAGGCTCGTACTGCGAATTACCTGAAACTCCCGAGTTGAGCACCATCATCGACTTAGATGCGATGTGGCCTGCTAAGGAAGAGCAATATTATCAAGAGCCGGTTTACAACTCCTCTAGAGAGCGTTTCAACGTTTTGCACGTTTCCGATTTTCACAATGAACTTCGTTATCAGCCAGGATCTGAAGCAAACTGTTCACAGGGCCTTTGCTGTCTTCCTGAGTCGTACAATTCTGATTTGACTAGTTCCTCTTACAATTTCACCTCGGTGTACGAGAATGCTGGGGCAGAAGCGCAAATGGATCTCTCCTTCTATCCTGATGCTCATTATGACGAGAACAATACGTATATTCCTGGTGATTACTACGACTTCCCATTGTATCGGGGCTGGAATTTTGCATGGACTCCTGCTTCGACTTTTGGCAATTACTATTGTGACCCACCAGAGGTATTATTGAACCACAGCTTGAATCACATCAGTAACACTGCGGCAGACAACAAGTACGAGTTTTCTATTTTTACTGGCGACATTGTTGATCATGACGTGATCCACTGTGATGCCAATACCACCAAGTTCGCTGAGATCAGATCATACAAGATTATGAAACACTTTTTGAAAGATATCCCCATTTTCCCTACTTTGGGAAACCATGACACCTTCCCCTACGGCCAGTTAGCTCCGCAAAAGCTCGGAAACACCGATATGAATTCATCCGTCTACCACTGGAACGACGAGCTTATGAGTGAGCTCTGGACTTCGAACGGGTGGCTCAATGATTCCAAAAAGGAAGAAATCCAGCTGCACTACTCTGCATTTTCCACCACGACCAGTAGAGGCCTCAAGGTGATTTCGTTAAACTCCAACTGCTACTACCAAAAGAACTTGTACGCCTATGTGAACATGGAGGCTGAGCCAGATCTTTTTGGGCAATGGGAATTTTTGATTGACGAATTGGTCGAGTCGGAGAAGCAAGGCCAAAGAGTATGGATCTTGGCCCACATTCCTGGGGGAGACGTTGATGCCTTGCCTATTCAATCGGAGATTTTCGCCAAGATTGTGGAGCGGTTTTCTCCTTACACTATCGCCAACATTTTTTATGGCCACACACACAAAGATCAGTTCAAGGTTTTGTACTCGAATGATCTGACTCCAACCAATATGGCGTGGGTTTCGCAAGCTATCACTCCCCTCGGTCCAGCCAATCCATCGTGGAGATACTACGAAGTGGAGGACGAATCTTTCAACATTATGAACGCCTATAACTACTATGCTCCTCTCAATGCCACCTGGGTCGAAGGATCCAGTGAGCCCAAGTGGTTGTATGAGTACAACCCAAGAACTACTTACGATACTGAAGGAGAGTGGCCAGATTCCTCGCCATTGAATGCTACTTTCTGGGACAAGTATGTGGTGCAACGGTTGAAGAACGAGCTGGATGTGGATTTCAACCAGTTGTACACCAACTTGCTATACAGAAACAACCCATATGTGCCCAGTTGTGCCAACGACTCCAAAATCACCGGCGACTGCTACGAAGATAACTACTGTAACGTGATTGGATTTAAGGTGGACGACTACTATAGCTGTGTGGCGTAAGCTGGAGTCGGCTCCGTATATCACTCTCTAGTATCTGTATCGAATATACCATTGTTAGCTACACCAATAAAGTAAGTCATTAATTCTATAGTACATTATGCCTATGCTCTGTCTGGCATGAAGGTGTCTCTGAAGCCGCCCCTGAAGCCGCCTCTGCCTCTAGATCCACGAGGCCCGCCTCTTCCACGTCCTCTTCCTCTAAATCCTCCCCGGGGCCCTCCTCTGAAGGCTCCGCGGTTTCTTCCGTTTTCCATTTGTTCCTGGCCAGCCTGTCCACCGTAAACACCTCTGCCAAATTGTCTTCCCTCACGGAAGCCGGGGTCCAAGTCGATTTCCAAGCTCTGACCGTCCAAGTATGTGCCTTTCAAGAACTTCATTGCATTCAACGATCCTTCGTCCTGCTTGTAGATAACGAAGCAAAACCCGCACGGAGTCAACTTGTTTCTGTCTAGACCCATGATGATTCTGTCAATGGTGCCGCATTTGGAAAACAACTCGTGGATCTGTTCTTCGGTAGTGAAGTGGGTCAAGTTGCCCACATAGACGGTTTTCAGGTTTAACGATTTGGTTATGTTGTCAAAGTTGCCTCTTCTGATCGCTTTGCGGATCAAATACTGCGAGGGCTTGTCCAATCTGTCCGCAGAGTTGGTGTAAGTTTCTTCGATTATCTCCATGACGCTGAAGGTTACCACAGGGTTTGCGAGAAGCTGTAGTTGAGGCGGGCGGTACGGGTGTGTGCACCACCAGCCACTAAATTGGGAGTAACGACCCCTCTCAACATCGTAAGAGTAATCAGGGCAAACTTCGTGTTCATTTGGTGTTTTTTTTCTTTGTGTAGAGAATTTGTGTCCATTTTTCCTCCGTTTTGTATTTTTTTTGACAACGATGAAAAAAGTAAATTGTTCTATTCCGCAAAAACTGGCAAAATTTACAGATACAATAGGGAGCACCATGACTTGAATAACAATACAAACAATAGAAGTGGTCAAACAAAATAAACGTAGATACATTCGTAACTCTGCAAATTTTTCCCAGCATTCATTTTCTCTTTCTAGTGCAATCATGAACGAACCCAGATTCGATCCTGCATTGTTGTGTTCTCGCCTATCTTCCGGCTGTGCTGACTACTCACTTCTACACCCTTGAACATGTTCAAGTCCGTTTTCAAAACAGGCATAAGAAGCACGTATAATGTGTCGGAGAATGCTTCGTTCCGCACAGACCTGTGGGCTGTATATCCGGCCAAACATCGCCAGTCGGGAAAGGCTGCCTCTGTTTTCATCTTTGACAAGTCAAAGTTCGAATCTCAAGTACAGCGCTTGTGTTCGCTGTCACCAAACACGAAAAACCCACGGTTGATTATCAGCGAATGCTACGAGCTCATTAAGAATGAGGTTTCGAAATTGACAAAGTTGAAACACCCGCAGGTGTTGACTGTTCTTGAAGTGCTAGAAGAAACCAAACTGAAGTTTATCTTCGCCACGGAACCGGTCATGGCCAACTTGGTCACGCTCGATTTGAACTCTGAGGATGAGCTCAGCATCCAAAAAGGTCTTTTGGAGGTCAGTAAAGGGCTCCAGTTCTTGCACAACTTTTGCTCCACCATACACTTGAACATTCAGCCGTCATCGATTTATGTCACCAGCCAAGGTGACTGGAAGCTTGCCGGATTCCGCTTCTTACAGAACCTCAGCGAGTTGTCGGTGCTGGAAAGAGAAAATTTTTACATCATGAACAACTCGTCCATTGTTCCCTTTGCCAACCTCAACTTAAACTTCACCGCCCCGGAGCTCATTATTGACTCTACAAACCAAAGACTAGACACGGCTAACGACATGTGGTCATTGGGGTTGTTAATCTACTACGTTTACAACAAGAGTGATCATTTGATAAGCTGTTTTGACAGTAACAGTCCGTCTGAATTCAAGACTGAATTCAGGAAGTTTGAGCAGAAATTCTACAACCACCGCCCTTCAGAATTAAAGTACTTGTTGAAGGATGTTCCTGAATCCCTTTGGAATCTTATGACCCAATTGCTTGCAAGATACCCCAATGATAGAATGAACATTGATTCATTTATTGACTCCGACTTTTTTGACGGAAGCTTGATCAAGACAATGTGGTTCATTGATGAATATTCAACCAAGACCATGCAAGAAAAGTTGATTTTCTTATCGGGACTTATTTCTGATAATGGAGCTGTTCTCAAAAGCCTTCCCATTGCATTCAAAAACTCAAAATTGCTCCCACTACTCGTGGAAACTACCACGGCTGAACTAAACCTCTTATCAACGAAGAAGCTAGATCCTGATACAGACAGTTTGATTAGCAGAGGGTTTAGTGTTGTCATGTTGATTGGTGAGAATTTATCCGGTTTAACGTTCCAGGATAGAATTTATTCTACTTTGCTTGACTCTACGAAGAAGAAGAGAAAAGACGACGCCAGCCCTTTGATGAAATTAGCGAACACGTCTATAAAGTGCAGAATTGAGATCGTCAACTATATTTCTATTTTGGCAAAGAAATCGCTGCAAAAACAAGTCACTGATTTGATCAAAGACATTGCTAGTTTGTGTCTCACCTACGCCCCAAGCGAAACAGATCTTCAGGAAGACCAGATTAGATTACAGGAGATGTTCTTGCAAAAACTTGAAATTGTTATTGAAAGTTTTGATTTTCCATACATCAAGAACACCTTGTTTCCACTCATTTGCCAGGTTTTCAAGACTACCACCATTCTCTCAACTAAGTTGCAGACCATTGCTACATTTCAAATGTTGATAGATAAGAACATAATTGACCAAGTGATTGTTAGCGAACAATTGCTTCCGGTGGTGGAGAACCTAAAGAGTCGCGACAAGCGGATCATTGACGCCATTTTATTGTTCTTTACCCGTCTTTCCCAAAGTGAACACATTGCGTTGGATTTGGAGGCCCTTGTCGATAAGGTCTTGGTCCAGTGTATGAGACTTGCTTTCGGATGCACTGGATGCAGCAAAAATGAGTTTCTAAGATTTATGGCTACGATCGAAGGAATACAGTCTACCCTCAAAGATAGAAAGTTGCAAACATTAGACAACGTGCAAGCATCTTCGAACGCCAACTTTGACTCTCTTATCAACACCCCGCTGCTTAGGGTCGCAAATAAGGAGGACGCAATCAAGGGTCCACAATCAAAGGCGTTGGCTCCAAATCAGGGCATGTCACCAACTCAGGTAATGTCACCACAGAATACAATGGAACAACAGATTGGGACGACTCAAAATCAGACATTGAAACCAAGTACAAGGAGCGATGCAAAGCATGTTCCAAGCCACGCTCGGGACACCAATATTTTACACAAAAACTCTGTGCACACAAAGCCGCAAGCTAGCCTGTTGAGGTTACAACCAAAGCAAAAAGCCCCATTGTCCTTTGGTGCAGTAGGTCTTGAGACCAATAGCCACAATAAGAGAGTCGCTGCATCGTTAGCTACGGAGTCATTTGATGACGATGAGTTTGAGGATTTCCAAGATGGAACCGCTTCCAACAGAGAAACAACCCTTGACTGGACATCCTCCAAACCCAAACAGCTGACGCCTTCTGCCACGGTGATGCGGCCTAATGTGGCAGATGCCAATACCTCGGTGGGTGCCAATTTGTTTAACAATGTCACTAACACAGCATCGGCGGGAATCAAATACCCACCAGGATTCAACTCTACTGTGGTTTTGACTCCTAACTCAACTGGACCTGCGGCTAAAACTTCAACACAAAACAATCATGACCTTTTAGACTTTCTCTGATCTAAAGAAAGACCCGAGCAAATAAACTATCTAGACAAGATACATGTAGATAGCAACCACTCTTAATACTACAATAATTATAGATTCGTTTAACTGAGTATGCATTTGAAATTTGATGTGCATCCGACAACACAGAAGCTTCGCAATAAATTAGATTCGTGACAGTTCGACCCATGCGAAATACAGCCTGTAGCTAATATGCTTAGTAGACACGCTTGGCAGGAGGAACAGACTTACAGTCATTTTCGTCCAAGGTGGTGCTGATAACGTTTCTGTAGTCCAAAGTAACTGGAGCACCAAAAGACTCTTGGTACGACAAGGTGTGCTTCATCCATTCCGCATCGTTTCTTTCAGGGTAGTCGTCTCTGGCGTGAGCACCTCTAGACTCAGGTCTAGCGGCAGCAGAGGCGGCAGTCTGGGTGGCACAGGTTAACAAGTTTTGCAATTCTAAGGTCTCAACCAAGTCGGAGTTCCAGATCATGGATCTGTCGGTGGTCTTGACATGGGCGAAGGTCTCATCAACAGCCTTGATGTTCTCCACACACTCGTCCAAAGTCTCTTGGGTTCTGAACACAGCACAACCCTTTTGCATGGTCTTTTGCATGGCCAATCTGATGTCAGCAGTAGGCTTGGTACCGTTGGCATTTCTCAACTTGTCAAGGTTGGCAATGGACTCCAAACCAATGTCCTTGGAGACAGGCTTGAGAGGAGTGCCTGGGGTCAACGAGTCTCTGATAGTGTGAGAAACAGCTCTACCAAACACAACCAAATCCAACAAGGAGTTCGCACCCAATCTGTTGGCACCGTGAACAGAAGCACAGGCCACCTCACCACATGCCAACAAACCTGGGACAACCTCGTCCTCACCCTTTTCGTTCTTCTTGACAACCTCACCAGTCCACTTGGTTGGGATACCACCCATGTTGTAGTGCACAGTAGGCAAGATAGGGATAGGCTCCTTGGTGACATCAACACCCGCGAAAATGTGGGCGGTTTCGGAAATACCAGGCAATCTCTCCTTCAACACAGCCGCAGGAATATGAGACAATTGCAAGAACATGTGGTCCTTCTCTGGGCCGACACCTCTTCCCTCATTAATCTCCATGGTGATGGCACGGGACACCACATCTCTGGAAGCCAAGTCCTTGGCGGAAGGCGCGTAACGTTCCATGAAACGCTCACCCTCAGAGTTGATCAAGTAACCACCCTCACCTCTAGCACCTTCGGTGATCAAACAGCCGGAACCGTAAATACCGGAGGGGTGGAACTGGACAAACTCCAAGTCCTGCAAAGGCAAGCCGGCTCTGGAAGCCATGGCGAAACCGTCACCGGTACAGGTGTGGGCAGAAGTACAGGAGAAGTAGGCTCTACCGTAACCACCAGTGGCAAGCACGGTCTTGTGGGCTCTGAAGCGGTGCAAAGTACCGTCCTCCTGGTTGTAGGCCATAACACCCACACACTCGCCGTTTTCCATCATCAAGTCGGTAGCGAAGAACTCAATGAAGAAGTGGGTGTCGTGTCTCAACGATTGACCGTACAACGAGTGCAACAACGCGTGACCGGTTCTGTCGGCAACAGCACACGTTCTGTACGCTTGACCGCCCTTACCGTACTCCTTAGACTGACCACCAAACGCTCTCTGGTAGATTCTGCCCTCCTCGTTTCTGGAGAATGGAACACCGTAGTTTTCCAACTCGTAGATGGAGGCAGGCGCCTCCTTGGTCATGTAGTGGATGGCGTCCTGGTCACCCAACCAATCGGAACCCTTGACGGTGTCGTACATGTGCCAGTGCCAGTCGTCCTTGTGCATGTTGCCCAACGCGGCATTGATACCACCTTGAGCCGCCACGGTGTGCGATCTGGTGGGGAACAACTTGGTGACACACGCGGTCTTGAATCCGGCCTCGGCCAAACCGAAAGCGGCTCTCAATCCCGCTCCGCCGGCTCCGACAACCACACAGTCGTACTCGTGGTCAATAACATGGTACTTGTGGCCCAAGTATTTTGTGGAGTTGACGGTCTCGCCCTTGGCGGCTCCGATGACCTGCTTGGCCACTCGGGACGTGGAGAAATTTCTGAAGCTTCTCAACATGGTGTTTAACAGAGAGTAGCGGGTGGAAAAAGTTTTACCGTATTGCGCGGAGACAGTGGTGAATAAGTATTCTGGGGTGTAGAGGTTGGTAATGCGCAAATCTCTGCGCTCTCATTTGCCAGCGCTATGTTACACAAAAACGAATGCCGACTGTGTCCGGGGTGATCCGCGGGAGCGGTGGAGAGAGTGAGATGGGGGAGGACGGTGAGTTAGGTGGAGTGGAGGCGGCGAGGAGATGTCTCAACCATTTTCTCTTTCCTTGGCTTTACTTTTTTTTTACCTCTTGTTTTTTTTCCATTGGTGGCTGCTACTAAAGTGAGACGGCTGTGGTTCTCGGATGTGCATGGTTCATGTCGCGGTGCATGTCGCGTGGAGAACCGGAACGGATGTCGCGGCCTACACTGGCGATATGGCCGCGCAGAATCAGCCACGACATTGTCGTGCTTGCATTTGCACCAGCGTAATTTACACACGCAAAAAAAGGGGCGAGCTGGGAATTGAACCCAGGGCCTCTCGCATGCTTGTATGTCAGCTCGGTGAACCGAACCGTCGCCCAAAGCGAGAATCATACCACTAGACCACACGCCCGATTGTATAATGGCCAACAGTGGAACAAAATAACAGTAGCAATTTATGTGATTTGGGGTGGATTGTATGTTTGTCTAGCTTTTGTTGCGGCCGAGTCATCATACACGTGAACTGTTCATTATGGGAAAGCATATAATCAAACACATTTGACTCGTGCAAAATACCGACACACTGTACCGCCATTTGCTGCAGCGTAAACAGAGAACGTGAACATACAAGAGCCCAGTGCTTCACTGCAGGGACTAAAATAAATCAGCATGAGAATGCTAAAGCACAATCATAGATGAGAAAATCTAATACACAACCACAATACAGCACTGATCCCAGAAAACTCAACAGTCTACGCACAGTCAGTTACAACGTATGTATTGATAATCTAAGCATGCAGTGCATGAAATCGTCAGAAATGAACGGCCAGAAGTGAAGATACGTAGCTTGCGTCTTAGAAAATAACGTCCTCCTCCTTGTCTTGCAACACGTCTGCCTCTTGCGACGCCAATTGGTCCACCTCAGCAATTATTTGGCTCTCGCTCTGTTGCACATTGGTGGCGGCCTTCTTCTTCTTTTTATTCTTTTTCTTTTTCTTGCCAGAAGTGGCCACTGAAGCAGAATCACTTGGCTCTGGAGTCTGCGTAGATTCCTCCTCTCCGTCATCTACATCGTCTCCATCTCCTTCATCTCCTTCATCTTGTTCAAGTGCAGCACGCTTGGCCGCCTCCTCAGCTTCCTCCGCAGCAATGGCAATCTGCTTCTTCTCCTGAACCTTCTTCAACCGGTAGAACTCTTCTCTGTCCAACTCGTCCAACTCGGAGTTGATGTAGCTGATGGTGTTCTCTGTCCGGGGAATGATCACATGCTCAATGGCATTGACTCTTCTGTTAGTCACCTTGATAACCTCATCCAATATAATGAACGCGGTTTGCAACGACGCCAATTCCACCAACGTTTCAACCGCTTTGGTGTACACAAACTTGGCTTTCTGCACCTGCTGTCCACCACGGCCCAATCCAGTCATTTTGAAGTCGTTAATTTCCTCATTGAGATGGCTCTCGAACGTGGGCAAGTACACACCGGAAACGTTCTCCTGCTTCGCCTTGACTTGGAATCTGGCCTTTTGCACACTCTCTTGAACTTGATAAGAGATGTTGTCGCCGGTGGCGTATTGCACTTCAGCCAAAGAAAACGCAGCGGTTTGCATCACACGACCCATTTTTCTCTTGGAGTCGTCTATTCTCTGGGTGATCTCTCTGAATCTTTTGGTCAAGGCTTCAGATTTTCTCTTCAACAACGAATGTCCTTGCTGAGCGCCCTTCAACTTACCCTTCATAAGACCCAATGTCATCCGTGTAGGAAACACGTCTTCTCTGTTACCAGCACCCGACATGATTTTCCGTTTGCTTTTGTTCTCGTTGTGGGAAAATACCTAATCTAACTGCTTAAGGGTTTCGCCGAGAGCGAGGAGGCAGAGAGGCACGGGTGTATTTACCACTAATTTCCGAGATAGTGATAAGCGCACAAAAAACTGATCACAAGAGAGACGAAAAAAAGCAGAGGCGGTGACTAGGCCAAAGTTGAAGTAGATGAAGTTGGGTGCAATAAACATGTGACAGAACCGTAGAGAAAAAAAAAAAGTGCAAAGTTTTCTTTAATTCCGACCTGCGATCCTCGAGGTTAAAACTATGGGCTGAGAAGATTATATACTCAACAGGTAAAAACATAAGAAAAGCAGACCTAAAAAAAAAAATACACAGAAGCAATCGAAATCAGTACCTGAGCAAACATCTGAATTAAAAATTGAACAAATCTGCTCTATTATGCTATAAACTTCGCATAGGGCTCCGATGAAGCCTAATATACACGGCCGACCCAGTCTCGGACCCAGTCTGGACTTCCTCATTCAAGACTTTTCTCAGCCAAATCTAGCAAAGATGAGGAGGCAACAAGAAGTTGGGAATGGAGTTCTTGATATGGTAAATGTGGTTACAGTTACGGCAAGTCATCTTTCCCTCGATGATTTGTGTTTCCACAAGTAAAGTGTGTAACTCCTTCAAGATTGCTTGGTCATCCTCCATGATAGCATTCAAGTTTTCTGGTTTAGTAGGTGGGAGCAGCTCGTTGCCCAAGTCCTTAGCAACCTTCAAAATGGCATCCCAGTCTAATCTTTCCAACATGTGGACAATGAATTCGGGGTTGAATTCTTGTTCTTCTTGCACAAGCTGGCACTCGGAAAATTGTAGTGGAAAAGCGTCCACGGATGAGTCGCATGTTTTGATGGCGCATTTGACAAAGTTAGAGGTTAAGAACTTCATTTTGACTAAAATGGGATTGAGGTGGAAAACGATCTACAGTGAGTGCTCATCACTCGTTTTTCATCCAGATATCCTGCAGATTACTATATACATGCGGTGTCTGTGGTCAAACCGAAGTAGGACGAAATCAAAAAAAAGAAGACGTTATTTTTTTTTTTCAGTGGTGATGTTTCTTGTCTGTAGTATCATGCCATCGCAGAAACGGTCGAGCTTACTGGCTCAGATTTGTATGTTTTTCCTGCTGTGCGCATAACGTCCTTTTGTGCCTTTCTGTCAATCTCAATTCCCTGCCTAAATGGTGTCGTGCTTTTCTTGCCTAGTTTTCGTTTGACCAAAGTAGATTGGAGTTCGGTTTCATAATTGCTTAGATCCGCACTCGGGTTGGCCTTTATGAATGAGCCGACGTGTGGAAGAAGCCATTTTGCGCGAGCACTGTCTTTGGTTTCAATATATGCCTTAGCCAACAGAGTTAAGATGTTCTCTGTGAAAATTTCGCTACTCTTAGTAGTCGGGCTAACTTCTCTTCCTGCTGAACCAATAGCAATTTTTAAGCCTTCAGAAGTTTGGACCAGGTCATACACCAATTTATTGATCAAAGTGTCGAGTAATGGGTATTGCTTGAGCTCCACACAGGCAGAAAAAGCCTTAGAGATTGTATCAACACTAACAAGTTGTGGTTTGTTCAAATCAGCTGGAGTTGCTTGTCCCACACCGTGTGGTTTCATGAACGGAGGCAAGATAGACGAGGAAAGATTATCGCTCCGTTCGAAAACGTTAAAAAATGCCATAAGTTGGTTGAACGTGGTCATGTCTTTGCGAGGAACTTGGTACATTATCAAGCTCCCCAAAAAGTCTGGGTCGTCTTCAATTAAATGCGAGAAGTGAAAAGATTTTCTAGGGGCAAAGTCCTGGTTTTGGGGGGAATCTGCCAATGCTGTCTGACGATGCTCAAATTTGGGTAACACATCGTAAACGAGGGACTGATAATTGTATAACCCCAATTTTCCCAAATTATCCAAAAGATACCTGAGAACGGAATAGGAGGGAATTTTCTCGCCCCCAAATGCGAGTGCCTGGGCTAACTCTAGTGCGAGATTCATGTGTTTCAATGTACCGCTTGAATTCTCGTAAGAAGCAAAGATTTTTTCAAAGTTTCGAATGTATTCATTGCTGCTAACTGTGTTAGAGTGGAACCGAGGAGGCAGTGCCGCTTGAATGGACTTCAAAGTATCTGATTCTTCGTAATTAAGCCAGTGTCCCGATTTATATTCGTAGAAATCGTGTCTTCTAAGCTCTTTGCTCTTGAAATGCATTGAATGTTTGAAGTCGTCCAGCATCTTTTCAATGGCGTCAGAATCCAAATTGTTCAAAAAAGGTTGTTCTCCGCCTCTTTGCTTTGGTTCTCTAAAAGCTAGAAGCTTGGTCATGAGCTCCCGTTTTTCTTCGTCATCCTTCATTAATGCGAACAAGTCATCGTGTAGCAAAAAGGAGTCGGGAGTAATCGCTTCGTTCAAACCGTTATCCTGGAAACTATGACGCAAGTTGAGTTCGATCAAAAAAGACTTGATCAACTGGCTTGACAATGCCATGAGCGAATTTTGCATCCGCGAGTAATATGTGAGCTCAAAAGGCTGTTGTTCTAGTTTCTCCAGGTCAACATTGGTGAGGTTTTCCGGAAAAAGTTTGGCGATATTTTCTGGGTTGGAAAACGTCGATGCATACATCTGCCTCTGTTTCAAGAACATCTGAGCATGTCGAACCTGCTTAGATAAAGGCAAATCCGATTTCAGAGGTAGGAAGTTTGGTCTCGCTGTAGGTTTCTTTTCCACCGCAGGAGACACCTTAACATCTTCTTTCTTCTGCAAACGTTTGAGTGACGCAATCTGCCGCTGAATTTCGTCGTTTTGTGCATCGAGGTCGTTGATCAACTCAACATAGTTTTCTAGCTCTTGCATCTGACGCATGAACTCCTCAGTTCTCTGTTTTCGGCGAACTGTGCTGTAAAACTGTAAATGTGCAAGAATAGCCACATTTGACGCCACAAAGATGAGATGGCCCGGGCTTTTCAAAAACTTTAGAATCATTTTCAGCTCAGGAGATTGAAACAAATTTAGTCCCAGGCGAAGCGAGGATCTTGGACCTCCGGAGGCGTTGAGAACATGAAACTTCCTTATTCCTCGCCCAGAAGAAAAACCCCGATATCTGAAATTGAGGTGCATGTTGCTAAGCTTGTGATATGGTGCAATTGTGTGAATGGTAGGATGGAAATCAGATGTTTCTCTGCGAGGACACCCGTACATCCAAGTTCACCTAACGGATACTGCATATGACACAGTGATCTACCCAGCTCTGACCACAAACCCGAAGGGAGGAAGTATTGTCCCATAAAGTTTTAGAAGTAATAATTGGTTATCATAGAAGGTAATTAATTGAAGGAATACTTCTTAGCCTAATTCAAGCTTGTTCGGCAACATCTAACCCCTTGCAATTCTTGCGCAAGACCACTAAAAGGACACAACATCACTAGGTACCAGAAAGAGGAAAAAAAATAGTCAAATAGTAATTCTGAAGTAACAAGACGAAGGCTGTATTAGTTTCAAGAGTTCAAAAGCTTCTGGTGTGCTCCTAATCCAATTGTAGATAGTAGCCACAAAGAAAAACGAGCGTGAGGTAGTTGGGCAGAAACACACCCAGCCAGGATATTTAGCCTCTAAAACACAATGATATGATCAGAAAAGGCCCCATATATCTTATGAGCCATTTTAAGCGATTTTTTTAGATTCTTTTATCTTCAACTAAAACATACCATTGTGCAGTACATACATGCAATTTGCACCCAAAAGGACACCTTCAGTGGGACCTTTTTTCAGCTGAATGGCCATCTCAAACAGCCACAGAGCGACCCGAAAAGCTGACTGACTGCAATAAACTTAATTTGGGTTCGTTTTGGATCATTTGAGGGTCATTTTTGCTCGCTGTTATATTTGTACCATTGCTCTAACGCACCGGTCACGCTCGAATTATGCCATCTTTGTGGACATCTTTGGGTGCGAATATAAAAAGCCCCAGATTTCCCTCAATTTTGTTTTCTTCTGTACCCCCTCTTCTTTCAAAACTTTTTCAAAAAGATAAAAAACTGAAAACAAAGAAAAAGTTTAGCGAAAGACAAGTAAAGTGATCATGAGAAGACCTTCTGAGATCGTTCGTAGGATCTCCAGGAGCCCTTCTGCGGTAACCAAACTCTCCAATTTTTTCTCTCTGTTCGGCCGTACCCTGAATGTAAACACCTCTCCCTTATCCACCAAGATTGCTAACGGTGTGATCCGTGACGAGGGCCATGGAATACTCAAAGAATTCTGGCCCAAAGTCTCTAGAAGAGCTAGAGCCTCTAGAAAAGCGAGACAAAACCTCGCCAGGGTGACCGAGAAATTACTCAGAGGGAAAGAGGATCCTTACCTGGACATCAATCTCACCAAAGTAGATCCTATTCCAAGGTCAAGTATGGAATCGACCTTGGGATCAGAACCAGGAAACAAAGAGATCCCTGAGGCTGAGACCGAAGCTAACGCTCCAGTAGAGGCTGAGGCTGAGGCTGAGGCTGAGACCGAGACAATGGTAGAGACTATGCCAGAGGAGCAATTGGAAGCTGAAGCTAAAGCAGAGGCTACTATTGGAGTTGACACTGACGCTAACACTGATGCCATCTCGGCTAGCGACGCTGAGGCTGTCCTGAACTTCGAGGTTGACTACAAGCCTTGTTTAGAAAAAGTATCAGGAGCCAAAGAGAAATTCATGAAGTTCAATCAGGGAGTTAAAGGAATTTTCTCCAAGATTGGGCCCACTGTCCAAAAGGTCTTGAATAAAGCCCGCGGAGGTGCTCCAGTAAGACCACCAGTGCCTCCACTCTTCCCTCAAAGAGTTCCTTCAGGCAGCCGCGAGCCCTTCCTTAGGCCCGAGTACTCTCAACTCGATGCTATCCAAGTTGGATTCGAACAGTTGATCATGCAAATGCCAGTGTACGCAAAACCAAGAATTGGCTTCAGAGCCAAGACTTGCTTGGGTTTCACTAGAGACTTAAAGGAAATGTACCTGGCGATGTTCGATTATACGTGCGACTTGGATTATATGGCCAAAGCTTCCAGCCAAAAATGCAGGAAGATTGCTGATGCTACTTATGATGCTTATCTGTTTAGGGACAAAGTTTTTGAGTTCTATGACGATATAAAGTATCAGCTGCAGCTCATGGACTATGCTCAGGCTCTCTGTTTGTTCTACAAGAAGAATGGGTGCACAAAAGAAGAGGCTCTCCGGATTGCGCAAGACTTCAGTGAATGGAAGAGCGCTTTCTTAGACTACGAGATCCTCATGAGACAGTACCCGGCCTTGTTTAAGGAAGCAAACAGAGACATCAAGGAAGCTAATGAGTACTCGGCTCGGTTGACAAACCATGTGTCCCTTGCGAAGAAAATGGAGGAGACGTTCTCTAAAATGAAGCGCAAGTTCGGATACAGAAAGAGTCTCAAGCGGCGGTACCTTGATAGGTTGGCTGAATACTTTGACGACCTTCATGAAGCTTTCGTTGGAAGTATGGCTTATGAGATTGTTGGCGAATTTGTTGAGTACGTGGAGAGAGCTAATCTGGACTTATTCGAGAGTCTGAAGAAGCTCAATCTGATCCTCAACATCATCCACCTTATTCACGAATCTAATCTGATAACAGATCGTTTTGTCTACGATTTGTTAGTGGAGAGAGATTTGTGTTAGGGTGGGGGTATTGGAGCTTGGAGTACCACGCAGACGCGGGCAATTGAGGACAGATTTGAGGGCTCTTGGTGGTGCAATCGGCACACAGCCATTTAAAGAGTGACACAAAAACAAAAACAATAAGTAATAGTGGGGGAATGGTCTTCAAGGGATTAGGGACAAAAAGGGATATTGGGACTGGCCTGACTCTCACTATTACTTTAAAACTTCTTTTTGTGCTACAAACTAAATGGTGAGTGTGTCATCTGTAACATCAAGTGTCCTTGCTTTTGTCTAATCCTGGTTCATGAATGCTGGAACCTCATTGGGGTGTATTTCTCAGCGCATAAAGCCGTTGCATCTTTGAAGTTTTCGTGGCAGACAACTTACAAGATGTTTTGGTGCACTCGAGTGGCATCGTGGTGGCAACAATGTCATACGAGCATGGGGAATACATCCTTGGACTGATCTGAAGGAGAAGAGAATAGTAGGATATTTTCTTTTCCAACTGGTGATATCCACTTGAGGCAATAGCGGGATTGAATTTGTCAATTGTCTGAACCCACTGGACCGTACTACAAGCTCCCCCTTTCCGGAGAAAAATGAACCTATTTGTTTACCCGGGTTCTGATCGAAGGAGTATAAGGGCAAAACTTAAAAAAAAAAAAAAAAAATAGAAAACAAAAAACCCCTAAAAAAAAGAAAACCAAACCAAACCAAAAACCAAGGGTGTTTGTCCCGCGCCCGCCAGGATACTTGTTCCGTATCCGAGATATATTTAGTTATATCTATAGAAAATTTATAAAAAAAAAAAAAAACTCTGTAGAATCTTTAAGCCTTCTACTGATTAATTACCAACTTCACCCAATTGAGAAGATGAAAGCATCAAGAAGATGATAATAAGGATGACATCATGCAAATTCTCTTTTTACCAGCCAGTGCGGATACGATGCCGCTCATAGGGATAACCAACTTAATGCACTAATTAGCAGCTCATTTCAGCTACTAGAAAATGAACCGAAAAGAAGCAGCGCTCGGATGTCGAAGCCATCCCTAAATTAATATCAAAAGGGATCTTAAGGTAGCTTACAAATCCCACTCGCTGCTCATGCCAACATTATTGTCGAGCCCCAAGGTTTTGATAATGACCTAAACATACCAGGATGGTCATAGAAACACATCGAAGTCGCCGATACTATAATATCCTTTGAGTAAATCAAGAACAAATATACTGCAAAATAGCTTACCTCGAACTGGCTTTACTAAATAACAGGAAAGAGTGAGACTGACGCTATGCATCGAATATGGCCATTTTTGTCAATTCAAAGCAAGCAGCTGTAACCGTGAGCTTACTGTAATTATAGTAGATGAGGTACTTATCTACAGCCCAGTCCCCATTTGTTCGAATTAATCACATCATCGCATCGGCCCAGATGCGCATCTTATTGTCAACTCAGATGAGCATTCAGCGCATACCAAATAAATCAAAGCCTTAGCCCAGATATAAGACAGCTTGAAATTTAACACAGAAAGGAACATCAATACAGTCGATTACTTGCACAGCCACAAGATAAATTAATTCCAAATCTAATAAGATCTCAATCGCACTGGAACAGTGTGCGTTGTCGCTTATACCGCACAGTACTCACAGGCCCCACATCACGTGATCACACACTATGGACACGTCAATGTGAGCATGTTGGCTATTTCATTTTCTCCACTAATCATGAAGTTTTTCACTCTTGCTTTAGGATTTCTCAGTGCCGTAGGCGCCGTTCGTGCCTTTGAAGAAGAAGTCCAACAACCGGTGGAAATTCCCACCGAAGGCAGACAACTCTCCAACTTTAACATCGATTATAAGATTGAAGAATACCCAGACCTTGCTCCAACCGACATGGCTAAATTGTTAGTCGGAGAAACTATCAAGTTGTTTTATAATTTCACCAACGAAGAAGATGTTGAGCTCAATGTTGTTGGGTTGGGAGGTGCATTCCGTGATCCAATTACAGGTGCTAACCAGGTGAACTTGACTGCAACCAGTTTGGGCCCAGTGAAGGTTGCACCTGGCGAGACAGCCAATTTCCGTCAATCAATCAACTTGCAAATGGAAGCAGGTAATTTCTTTTTGGTGCCACAGGTTTTTGTGGCGTTTGAAGATTCGTTGAAGGTAATCCAAGTCAGAGGCCAGATGGCCACTGTGGAGGATGTCCCAATTTCCTTCTTTAACCCACAATTGTTGCTTTTGGAGGCTATTTTCGTGGCCTTGATTGGTGGAGTCGGCTACTTCTTCTTCTACAACCAGTTCCAGACTTACTTCAAAAAGACCACTCCTGCCAAGACAGTTCCTGTGTCCCAATCCTCAGGTTTTGATCCTCTGTGGTTGCCAGAACACCACCAGACTACCCAAAGAAAGTCTAAGACCCGGAAGGCTTACTAGATGCTATAGGTATGCAAATATCGCTCGTCGCAATGCTGTAGACGGACGACTGAAGTGCGGAAGTTTGTATATTTACATTTCTGCATGAGTTTCTGCATTAGTTTCTGCTTCAATTTCTTGCTTGGTTTTACTCACGAGCTTTCTCATCCAGTATTCTTGGTAATTGTTCTGTAGCAGACTTGTAACTGCCCCAGTACATCTCGGCATAAGCGTGCTAGGCTCAAAACCACACACTTGGACTGTCCTACAATTGCTTCCGGCGCGATAACGGACATACCTGGATCAGCCATCTTTCTTTCTCTAAATGAGGCTTTTTCTCAATGAATATCCTAGAACGTTCGTGGTTCTGAACTCATCCTTCGCTATTATTATCCGTCATCCAGATCCGGATTACACTCTGATTGAACACAACCGCAGACATACTTCCCATCATGAATCCACAACCAGAAAGAAGCAGCAAAGCGCCAATTCGAACAAAGTCATTGTGGAGTTTGTCCGCACCGATGCATTGACTCTTAAAGGATTTACAGAGGTTACCCCGAGCAAGTCTCGAGATGCAAAACTGCTAATTGGATTTCTAGGATTTCTCAGTGTGAAGGGCCAGATCTTCTTGGGGTTTGTCACCCGTTCCACCAAAGTTGCGTCTCCTAAATTGGATGAAAACATTCATATGATCAACAGCGTAGACTTTTTCTGTCTCAACAGCGATCGGTACGACAGCTTGATCAACAAGAATGACGACGACGTGTCATATGGAGCCGAGGAAACAGAGCTGCCATCTTCGGGATACCCTGCGGGATCTGTCCGCCGTCTCTTATCTCTGGGAAGCTTCTTTTTCTCTCAGGACTTTGACATCACCACGTCGCTCCAGGAAAGGGGGAATCCCTCTTCTGGAAATAGCACTATCTCTGCGAATGACTCCTATTTCAGTCGATTTATGTGGAATTCATACATGGCCTCTGAACTTCTAGATTTTCGAACGACCTTGAGTTTGGTTGAACGAGAGGAGTTTGACAAGGGTGGCTTTTTGACTATCATCACTCGAGGTTATGCGAAATCAGTGAATTTAAGTTTAGAGGATGGTCAAGATGCTCTCATCACTTTGATTTCAAAGCAATCTTGTAAAAAGAAAGGTCCTCTTTTTGGTGAATGGGGCTGTGACGACTCCGGAGCAGTATCGAACTTTGTAGAATCAGAGGTGATCATCTATACTGAGAGGTTCTTTTTTTCCTATACGATCATACGAGGAAACGTCCCAAGTTTCTGGGAACTCCAGAGTAATTTCTCAAAGAAAAGCATCATTTCTTCAAAAAAGCATAAGAAAGTTGCATTCACAAGATCATTTGATGCGTCACAACATGCATTCATGCGTCATTTTAACCAATTAGGTGCTCATTACGGTGATATCCACGTTGTGAATTGTCTACTGGAAGATCCAAATACTTATAAAGGAGAGCTCAATCAAAATTTTAGAAAATTGCTAGATACTTTCATCAAAGAGAAAGACGATCATAACCCAGATCTACCTGATGATGCGAATTTCAACCAAGCCCCGCAAGCCAACTACAGATTGACATATTCGAACATGCCAATATCCACGTCCCATATGAAGAAAGTTGGATATGCTGTTCTAAACTCAGCAGAAGTGATTGGACCTTTGCTTAATTCAATGACGGACTTCGGTGCTACATTTTATGATCTCGAGAGAAATTCGTATATTGGGAGGCAACTAGGCGTGTTTCGTGTCAATTCTTTTGATTGCCTTTCAAAGGCGAACTTTGTATCGAAAGCAATTTGCCAAGAAGTGATCGAATTGGCATTTAGAGATATGAAAATTACAGTCCCACATGCTCTTTTACTGAAGCATGCTAAACTTTGGCTGGATAATGATTCCGTATTGAAAGATCTTACAATCGGCTTCCTGTCAAATATGACTAAAATCCAACATTCAAAGGGTTCTTCGGCGAAACACTCCCTTAAGCAGCTGTTGATGTGGAAGTACATGAATGTGGTTGGAGAGGTTAAGCAAAATGATGTTGCTATGCTCAAACTTTTGGGTAGACTCGAAGACCAAAATGGGGTTATCCTTTACAATCCGTTCCATCAGTATGCTTCACGAATGTTAAACGCGAGAGCCAGCGAGTTCAGTTACGAAAAGGAAATCAAAATCTTCTCCACAACATTCAACGTCAATGGAGACGTGTGTCACGATAAAAGTTTAAGAGATTGGATTTTTCCTCCCAAGTACGACATCGAAAAGGACTATGATTTAGTGTTTGTTGGTTTTGAGGAGATTATTGAATTAACCGCAGGAAACATGATGAATGCAAAGTCAGACAATTTCATCATCTGGGAGAAAGAGATCAAAAGTATCTTGGAAGAGCAGAGTACTACCAAGGAGAAGTATATGTCACTCTGGACTTGGCAAATGGGAGGTATTGCTGTTCTTTTGTTTATAAAGGAGAGCCATATTTCCAATATTTCGCATATAGAAGGATCGGTGAAGAAGACTGGTCTCGGTGGAATCAGTGCCAATAAGGGTGGAATTGGCATATCATTAACTTATTCGAAAACCCTGTTATGTTTTGTTTGCTCTCACCTTGCTGCCGGTTTTAGTAACATAGATGAAAGACATCAAGACTACAAGACAATCGCAAAAGGTATTTCATTTTCCAAGCACAAAAAGATCAGGGACCACGATGGAGTTATATGGGTGGGAGATCTCAACTACAGAATTAATCTACAAAACGAAGAAGTAAAGGCGCTTATTTCTAAAAAAGACTACCAAAAGTTGTTTGAATTTGACCAACTCAACAAGCAAATGGCGAACGGTGAGTCGTTTCCGTTCTTTAATGAGATGGAAATTACGTTTCCTCCCACTTACAAATTTGATAACAACACAAAGGTGTATGATACCTCTGAAAAGCAAAGAGTACCCGCGTGGACAGATCGGATATTGAGTTTATCCAAGGGAAAAATTTTGCGGCAAGAAGTCTACGACTGCGATGAAGAAGTAATATTTTCTGACCATCGTCCAGTCTATGCTATATTCAGGGCGTCCACGACGATGATAAACGAAGCGGCAAGGAAAGAGATATCGAAGGAGATATATGAGTCGTATAAGAAAGAAGTGGGTGACATCAATGTGCTCATCACTATGAGTGATGTGTCTCAGTTTGTCGACGATAATGACGACGTCATGCCACCTCCAAGTTCAGATTCCAATAAGTGGTGGTTAGAAAAAGGAACACCAGCAAAAGTTTCGATCCCTGAATTCGAAAATAATGACGTAACCGATGAGAGCGGAATGGTGATCAATCCTAAGTATCCCGTGAACCCTTTTGTTCCGACAGAAGAACCCGAGTTCATTGAAAAGTCCGTCTTGTTAAAACTGCTTCAAGATGAATGATTATAAGCTTCCTATTCATGACATTTCACTCTCCGCTGACTGCTGGTCGCTTGGTTTCTCGTTTTGTCTATCTTGAGCGACGTCGAGACGGTTCTGCTCAATCTCGGCCAAAATGGAATCCATCTTGCTGTCTAGGGCATCTAGCATCGATTCCAATGCCAGTGCCTGTTTTTCTGCCTCGGCAATCTGTTTGTAAGTCTCTGCGATACTCAAATCCTCTTTTGTCATGATGGAAGAGTAGTTGTTGAACAAGTGTTAGCGCGCATTTCAACGTGAGATAAGCATACTCGGTGTATCTACAGGATCAGGCTGAGGGGTTTAACAAATGTAGAGCCAAAGTCGTACAGAGAAGGTAAATAGAGCAATAAAAAAATGCATTATAGCTCGTGAATATGTAAGGGCTTATAGTGGACATAGCGAAACGCAGGTGCCGTAGGTACCCTAGGGGTCAGCAGAACCCTACGTGCATAGTGCCTATATAAGCCATATATACTGAGAATAGGCTACATTCTACGAGGAAAGAGATACCAACTATCAAAGACTATCCTGGAGCATCGAAGCTGCAATGGTAATGAAGAGCCATTTTCGCCAAGGAGATCAACCCGCTAATTTTCTCGGCCGTACCGAAGTGTGTGGTGAAGATCAGATCCAAACCAATATCCAGCTGAGATCTTGCAGCTGGGTTCCACCACTTTGGTAGTTCATAGCACACCCTTGCCATCACAGCTTCAGTTCCTAGAGTAGACTCCAGCTACCAGCATCAGTAACCAAAACAGCCTCAAATATACCCAAGGTCCTCGCAGGTCTTGAAAGGTGTGAGAATTTTTGGGTGCAAAATCCTGTGAGTTTCGCAATCAAAAGGTCAACAGCCACGTAGAAACGGAGAACATTGGCCTGAACTAGGAGGCGCAAATACATCAAGTACTCAATGACCTATTGAGAGTACTGTGCCATCTCCAGGCTATGAAACTGTATCTCCCTCCTCAAAATGCTTTCGTCTGCCTTGTGAAAAGCCAAATTGTTGATATGGGCCAACTTGGTAGTCGAGAATCTTTTGAAGGCCGCAAAAAGCTTCAAAATTTTCTGAATAGAGCATAGCATGCTCATCGCCGCTCAGGCAACCATGAGCGTCAAATTCTGAATCCCGAATCTCCTGGTGTGATTCCCTTTGCCCACACGAACATCTTCTTCGTCATCTTCTCGCCAGCTCACTTCATCGTATCTCCTCGCCGTCTCTCATCCACTTCGTTCTTGCCTCGATCATCAACCTCTATCCTCGCTATCTCCCCTCACTTTCCACTATCTCCGTCCACTGTCCTCGTTATCTCACCTCACCTTCCACTATCTCTGTCCACTGTCCTCGTTATCTCACCTCACCTTCCACTATCTCCGTCCACTGTCCTCGTTATCTCACCTCCCCGTAACCACCTCTCAGGCCCGTCCCGAGAGCCATGGTCTGTGCGAAACATATCGCCAGTACCATGGAGCCAACTATCCCTCTCGCAGTCTGCCTTTCAGATCTCCGATGAGATACCATTTTGCGTAGCCAACACCTTCACAAAATGGTTTTTTTTTTAGTTCTAGAGCAGCAGCGTGAAGGCTTTGCCTTTCACCCTGATACTCTACAACCACCATAGCCGTTTTTGGCCATGGATTTTGCCCACCGGTTACTGCGTGTACAACCTTCTAAAGAAAGTTGCACCGGTCCGGTCGGCGACCACAGATTGAGCCGAGGGCTCTTACTGTGGCCTTTCACCTGCTGGTTACTGCAGCATCGGCCTAAAGGCCGTCTGCTGGTCCAGTCAAGTGACCAGCGTGATTTCTCTTTGAGAACCAGGCTGGATTTGCCTGCTGGTTACTTCCACCCGCATGGCTATGCCATGCGGCTGTGTCCAGTCAGGCATCAAATCCCCTTCCACCTCTCACCTCCACTCCCTCGTACCACCCACTCCATACTCCTCTCGCCTCCACTCCCTCATAACACTCACTTCATACTCCTCTCGCCTCCACTCCCTCATAACACTCACTTCATACTCCTCTCGCCTCCACTCCCTCGTAACACTCGCTTCATACTCCGCTCACCTCCATTCTTCATTGCCTCCATCTTCGTACTCCGCTCTTTACCACTCCCTCATTCATTTCCGACTTCGTACTCTTCTCTCCTCCGCTTCTTCGTTTGTTTCATCGTACTCCTCTCTCCTTTACTGATTAGCTGAGGTGGTAAGCAAAGAATTGAAGCCATTTCCTTGCGGAAGTGCCTAGAATTTGGCTTTTCAAAATAGATATGTAGAAATCATCGCTGAATCCATTTCTTCTCAATAACAGTAATGGGGTAGTATATGTTCAGAAATGCTGGCCCGATTCCCAGGGACTAGGACTTGGGACTGGGGAATTAGGGACGAGAACCAGTACCAGCATTTTGAGCATATTTGATACCACAAAACTATTGATAGAGCCAACCATGGTATTCAGCCAATATTCTATCATTCGGCCATTTGTTTCCGGCTATGACTTTGTTTCCTCACTGATCCTTTTGTTGCTTCCGTTAAAACTTTTCGACTATTGGGACTTGGGACTTGGGACTTGGGACTTGGGACTTGGGACTTGGGACTTGGGACTTGGGACTAGGGACTAGGGATTAGGGACTGGATACCAATAGCCGTTAGTATCAATAGAATTCAACATCAGTAATCAGCGAGGAACAATTCTTTATAGCCGGAAGAGCCTATCTATCTGGAGTAGCTTCTCTCTAGGATATTAGCAGCGATGTTTTGATGAGCGGTGGGCGTTTTCTGTCTTAGAAACGTTGCCATAGAATAGCGAATATGCTGCAGCCGAATCACTATTCTAATAGTAATCAACTGGTTCATACATCTCCTCGTTGAAATAGTGTGGATTTCCACAAGGATCTGTAGGCCCTTTTTCCCACTCATCAAGAAGGTGTAACATCTCTGCTTCCTCGGGATTAAGGTAGCGGAAGTCTTCTTTTTGCTTCTCGTACCTTGTCCGTCTTTCTCTCAACTCAGACTTCAATAGTTTTTCGAAGTCGTCATAGTCTTCTTTCTTCACTCTATGCATCTCAGCAGCTTCTTCATCGGCGTCTGGTCCCGTTACCATGTGGTAGTAACAGCGCCTTCTTCCCATAAGTTGAAGTTCAAATTCACGCCTCCTCTCGCGCTCATAGTCTTTCTGATAGAGCTGGAAGAGTCTTTCTGAGTTAACTTCATTCTTTTGGAAGAATCCAGAGATTATTGCTTTCTTGCTTCTCCACTTGTCGACTAGTTTGAGTGGCTTTGGAACGATCGGCTTATCTAGTGCCAATTTTTGTTCTAAAGCTTCTTTCTGAGCCTCCACAGCAAGAAGCTTCTGAGCAGCTTTTCCCGCGGCAGCTCGATCTCGCTTCTCAGATGCAGCTTTCTTTGAATCTCTGCGAGTTTCATACAAAGCGGCACCCATCAATCTTGCCTTTCCTTCGTTGGTAAGGAGGGGAAAAATTCGTTCAAGCTTCAACTTTTTGAATACCCTCGCAGATCCAGGCTCGTCTATGTCTTCGACAAGCTCTGCAAGAATGTGTTCATATTTCCTGCTAGCTCCTGCTGTGCCCGAATCACATTCAAGAATCCAGCTTTCGTCCGAGGATTCCATTTGGGAGCGGGACCTTTTTAATGAGGAGGTCAAGTTATCTAATGTCATGTTTGTGACATTGAAGAACTTTTTGAGCCCCTCCCGGATACTGCTAGCCCCAGACTCGTTGATAGAAGAATATACCGAGGAAGTATCTTCAATGGCCAGCTCTTTTTGTGCACCAATTTCCTTATTCGGACGTGCGTCGGCTTCTGGATCTTGCTGTGCGTCGGCTTCTGGATCTTGCTGTGCGTCGGCTTCTGGAATCTTTTCCTCGCCTTCTGGAACAGCCTGTATCTCGAATTCGAGAACCTTTTCTGTCTCGTGCTCTGGACCTGGCTGGACCTCGGGTTCTGGAATTGTAGGAAGTGGCCAACTCTCTGTTTCCTCGGCTTCTTGGGGCTCCGCTGGCTTCGAGGTTGGCCCCTCCTCATCCATTATAGTAGGCTCACTGCTGATTGTTGGAACAGCGGTTATTACTGTAGCCACTATTTCGTCCGAAGATCCCAGATCCTCCGCCCAAGGATTGGCTTGGAGACTATCATCAATTTGAACTTTAGCTGCATTTTCTGGGTCATCGGCGACATCTGATTCTTTTAGCGCTTCTTCGGAGCTGTTGGTCTCTGATGATGAGATCAGATCCATTATTCCCAGAATGGTGTCTTCGATTCTACCTTGGATCGTAGTAGTTTGTTTCTGTAACTCCTCCGGATCCTTCTTCTCTTCGACCATACTGAAAGCGTAACTCTTGTAGCGGGCTGCAGCGCCTTCGCTCCAGTGTAAGGGCTCTTCTGGCTTTATTACCAAAATTGCTTGCTTATCAGGCAAATCATAAGCCGAAACTTTCTTGAGAATGCTTTGAAGTGGCTTCTCTTCTGCTCTTTTTGGTTCTGGGGTAGAAGGCTTCTCCTTTCCCCATTTGAAGAATCCAGCTACCTTGGCCATGGCTGGGAACCTTTCCTCTGTCTTATGGCCAGAAGTTTTTGTGGCTTCAGAATTGTGGGGGCTCTTATCGCCATCAGAGTCGCCGTCGGAATCACCCAGATCTTTGCCCTTGGCCTCCGGCTCAGACTCTACTATCTCGAAGGTCCGAACCTCATCGACCGGGTTGAATGTGATCTTCCTTTTTGGTTCTTCGAAGACGGCAGGTTGGCATTGAGCTTCAGCTTCCACTTCTCGTGGGACAGTTTCTCCAGCCTGATTATCCTCGGCTGTTTCTATCTTTGTGTCCTCATTGGTTGTGTCTCCTTTTTGTGGTTCTTCACAGGCTGGGGACAGTTCGGCTTCTGGTTCCTCCTGGATTTCTTTAATTTTTTCCTTTCCAAGGTCACTCAGGTCCTCGGGAGAGGAAGCTGGAGTTGAGGATCCACCGTTCTTAGGCGAAGCTGACTCCTTGTCTGAAGGGGGAGTGGATGTGTCGAACTTCTCGATCTTCTCATCATCAGACTTCAGCTTTTCTTTAGCCGGCTTCTCTCCTGGAGTAGTCTTTTGTATGGTAAGAGTCTCTGGAACAGAAGTCTCCTTTAGCATTGGTGTAGGGGGAGTGACAAAGCGAACTAATCCAGTCCATGGACTTCTAGGAAGCTCTTTTCTGTGGGATTCTCTTCTTGCATTATCTCTGTTCGGACTCTCCAGCACTGACTCTCTTTGCTTTGGCTTCGGCTTTGACATCCGAGTCAAGAACTCCATCACTGGTACAGTAGCGATTGGCTTCTGGACTTCCTCGAGCTCTTTAGCGGCTGTAACCATTTCTGTGGGAATGATTGGCTCACCAGTAGGGATTGAAGCTAATGGAGAAGGAATTGGTGATGGAGGTCGAGATAAAGAGGTTGGAGACGGAGATGATATTGAGGATGGAGCTGAAACTGGAGAGGAATTCGGGCCTGCGATTGGTGCTTTGATTTGGACTTCATCGTGTGAAAGAGTATCCTCCTCTGAGCAAACTTCCACCTCTGGAAGAGATTTCACTTCGGGAAGAACCTCCACCTCAGGAGTAGCATCGACTTCAGGAATAGCGTTAGCTTCAGGGACAGCGTTAGCTTCAGGGACAGCGTTACCTTCAGGGACAGCGTCAACTTCGGGGACAGCGTCAACTTCGGGGACAGCGTCAACTTCGGGGATTGCGTCCACTTCGGGAACAGCATCGGCCTCCGGAACTGAGTCTTCAACTATTTCTGGGACTAGAGGCGGTGGACTTGAAATAGAAGTTGCAACGTTTATATCTGGCGCTGCTTTTTTGACCACTTGAGCTGTAAATTGTGGAACAGCGTCAACTTCTGGAGTAACTGGTTTTTCAACTAGTTCACCGACTGGTTGTTCTGGAACCGAAGCTGCGATAGTGGCCTTGGCGGGAGCAACCGCAGCCATAACCGACGAAACCATAGCTGAGAACATTTTTGCGGCGGCTTTTGGAGCAGCAGGAGCTTCAGGAGCAGCATCAGCTTCCTCTCCAGGCTTTGTTTCTGGTATCGCCTCTTCTTTCTTTCCAAAAGTCCGCATGGCCCGAGAAATGGCCTCTGTTGCAGCCGACACTACTCCCGCATTCGCTCTCGCTTCCTCTTCTGCCCATTCCTTCTCCAACTGCTCGATTCTTTCTTTTTCCACCTTGGCGTACGAGATCCAGAACCTCTCCCTCTTCTCTCTTCTCTTCTTCATGCGCGCCAACTGTTCTTCGGTGTAGACCGGGGTCACTGGACCTACAAATTCCGGCTTGGGACTTGGAGGCCGGGGAGGCTCAATTCTGGGAACAGGGTAGACTGTATTGTTGAGGAACCCTGCTGGTTCCTCAAAGCCTTCGTCGCGGGAGGTCTTGAAGTCGTAAGGGTTGTCGATTCTGACTCTCTTTTTTCCCTCGCGCGGGTTTTTCTTGCTGCTGCCCTTTTTCTTCTTGGGCTCTTCGATTCCTTGCACGATAAACTCCTCTGGTGTCACGGTCCCAACCACGCCCTTTGTCTTGTCAAGCTTAGCTCTGATGGTCCCAGCATCCAGAGGGTGGCTTCCGTAGCCAAATTCGCGTAAATCGTAATTCTTCTTGGCAGTCCCATTTGCCAAGTTAGAGACGTGCGTCTCAGTGCGCGTTGCGCCTTCTCTCGCAGTCCCAATTGCGGAAGAGGAGGCGCCGACAACTGCAGGAGCGGTGGAGCAGGAAGTTTTCGCAGCCACAGGTGCAGTAGTAAATGGTGATGGTGCAGTGGCAGATGCAGTCGTAGTCGCGGCAGTGGCAGCCGCGGAGGTGGCAGCCGCAAGTGCTGCGGCGGAGTTGGCTACAGCAGTGGCATTGCTGTCTTGGCCCAAAGAAGTGGCCGCCTCTTTTTTAGGCGATGCGTACTTCGCAAACGCGACCATAGTAGGATTAGGCGCGGGGAAGGGAATTTCGTCAGAGTCACCGTCAACTTCTTCGCTTCTGCGGAAGTTCCACTGTTTGGCGTGGAACAACGCACGAACAGAAGCACGGAAGCCGTCTTCAGGGTCAGCACCGGAGACGGCAGCTACGGAGATGGTGATGTTCATCTTGGCCTCGTGAGCCTTGTCGTGGGCCCTGGTTTTCATATCCTTGACCTTGGTGTCCATCTTTTCCTGGGCTCTTTGCACCTTGATGGCCATCTTGTTTCTAAAGCCAAACGAATGCCTTACGGGGGCTTTCGGCCGGCCAAATGGCCTGAATTCGGACTCTGGATCCATGCTACTTGGAGTGGGGGAGAGTCTCTCGGTTACAAAGAAAATTCTTTGTGATCTTTCTACTGGAGCACAAACGGCAAGAATTCGACGAGTCGGTGAAACTTGGGGATATGTGGCTCTGGAAGAAGGTGTGGTTTCTATCGGAGATTATGGGCTTCTTATGAGGGCTTAAACAGGCTGTTCAAACTATAAGAGTCACTTCTCTGAAAAAAACGTGGGGGGTGATGACAAAATCAGTGAGACAAACACGAATGCGGTTTTGCACCCACTGCCACAGAAACCGCTGCGCGCACATCTGCATGTGAATGTTTATATGCACGTTGTACATGCCGATCGTGGCATACGATAAGCACAATGCAGCCCTCTACTAATCTTTGTTCCCTACCCTACTGTGATGACACGATTCGTCAATTGTCCTATAAAAGTCTTACTATCTGCTGTGAACGCTGTTCAAGATGGAAATCAACGACAAGAAAGAAGCTTGCGAAACATCCTCGTGTATTCCCACACCCCATCTGGTAGAACCATCTTCCAACTTGGCTTCAATGTACGTCGCAGCCTTGGATTTAGAGTCAGCACCAAGCGAATGTTCGTGGTAGTGCAAAACATCGTTTGAAATATTAAGATCTTTGCTGATGGCATTGGAAAAGGCAGAAATCGGTCCATTACCTGTTCCTGTGATTTTTTTGAGCTCGCCTCCGACTTCGATGTCAACCTCGATCGTTCTCACACCATTCTTCGAATTTGAAAGCGAGTAGTCATGCAATTTGTAGTGCTGGTTTTGTGCCTCCGTCTCGTAATTGATGAAATATTCATCCTTGAACAACGCACAAAGTTCATCGTTGGTTAATTCCTGGCCCTTGATCTCTGCTTGCTTCTGAACACACTTTGAGAAGTCAATTTGCAATCCCTTTGGAAGATCAAGCTCAAGGTTTCTCAAAATAACCCATGCAGAACCACCCTTGCCCGATTGAGAATTAATTCTAATAATGGCTTCATATGTTCTTCCAATATCGGCCGGGTCGATTGGCAAGTAAGGCAACTTCCACTTGACCGGCTTACCACCGGCTTCACTCACACTCTTGTTATACTTGCTGAAGCCCTTCTTGATCGCATCCTGATGCGAACCTGAGAATGCACACACAACAAGTGAGCCACCATAAGGAGCCCTGGCAGCCACAGGAATTTTGTTACACCTTTCCACAATATCAATCACGGATTTCAAATCGGAAAAGTCAATCTTTGGCGAGATTCCTTGAGAGTACAAATTGAGACCCAAAGTAACTAAGTCAACATTTCCGGTTCTTTCGCCGTTACCAAAAAGACATCCTTCGATTCTGTCAGCACCAGCAAGCTGGCCCAACTCCGCAGCAGCAACTGCACATCCTCTGTCATTGTGGGGATGGAGAGAAATACAAATCTTTTCTCTTTCCGAAATGTGGGTGGCAAAGTACTCTATCTGGTCCGCGTAAACGTTTGGAGTTGACATTTCAACAGTAGCAGGTAAGTTGAAAATAATCGGATTATCTTCGGTGGGTTCCCATGCGGCCTTTACCGCTTCACACACTTCAAGCGCATAATCCATGTTTGTGTCTGAAAACGTCTCTGGCGAAAACTCAAAGCCCCATTGCGTAGCACTTTGACTAGGATCATCCTTCGTCAAAGACCTAACAAGAGTGGCACACTTTACTGCCAAGTTTTTGCTCTCTTCTTTGGTCAAACCAAAAACAATATTTCTGAAACAGTCAGAGGTGGCCAAGTAAATGTGCACAATCGCCTTCTTGGCTCCCTTCAAGGATTCCACCGTTCTCTTGATATGCTCTTCTCTGCATGGAGATAAAACCTGAATACTCACGTCTTCTGGGGCATGCTGAACGGCATAGCGGGTGAAATCGAAATCCACCTGAGATGCTGAAGGAAATGACACTTCAATCTCTTTGTAGCCAATGTCCACAAGCTTGTGGTAATATGCCTTTTTTTCATCGTACGACATTGGATCAGGAAGCGATTGGTTTCCGTCTCTCAAATCCGTAGAGAGCCATCTTGGGGCTTTTTTCAAGACTTTGGATGGCCACTGACGATTTGGAAGGTGAATCGGAGGGAAAGCGTCGTATTTTACGGAAGGGTCGGCAAGCATAGGCATAACGAATAACTTTTCTTCTGGGTGAGCGTGATGGAGAAAAATGGTATTAGCTTCCCTTTATCCTTTTTGTGACTGGATAGATGAGTCAGTGAGTATGTGGAGCAACAAAAGATTACTTATGAGTCAGGCCTCATACGCTTGACTATATGCCGGTGTGGGGTAAATTGAAAGGGGGAAACTAATGTCTCGTTTAACTGAAAAGTTTTGAGTTTGCACGACCTCTTGCTATGATATTTTTTCAGATCCTGTATCGAACGATATAAGCACTGATATGGCAGGGCCACCGCTTCAGTATTCCTCTGTTTGCTAAGAATAATGATTTCAGTACCTGAGATGATATTTCCAGAACTTAAGCATATTTGTAGAATTGTTTGAAAGATCCCTTGAAAAAATATCTGTTTGTGGTCATCACAGACATGTCACTACACTATCGTTGAATGACATAAGCCTTTTCGGGCTTTGAATTACTTTTCCGCTAGCTTTGGCGCCTCGAAACCACTAATATCTAGGTCGTTTTTTTTTTTTTTTTTTGTTTTTTGTTGTTGTTGTTGTTGTTGTTTCAAACATTCACGTTGGTCTTCCTCGAAATCCAGAGAACGTATGGGTATGGTGATTTTATTACGACAATCAGGCACGAGAGGTGTTACGTAAAACTGAAAAAAGTGTGCTGCGGAAAGCATTCCGGAAATCAGAATAGACCTCCGAACCATGTCTAGTGTCAGGCACGAAAATCTCATCTGACGGAGCGTAATTAATTTTACTGAGTGCGCCTATTTGCGGCCTCCACGTGTTCCGTACAGCTGCGTTAGTGCATTGACGGATGAAAATTCACTTTCATCCATCCGCATGACAATGATTTGAAGGAGATGTCTTTGGCAGTTTTTATCTGAAATTTACATTTTTTTTCTGGTTCCATTTTGCTTGAATCATTTGTCTTATTAGTGATAAATTGTTCATGACGTGCGGGCCGTGGAGAAGTAATTATAGCTCGAACGGATACAGTCTTATTCCCCGGTGCAGTCGTCCTTTTTCGAGACGAGACCGTAAAAAACGTTCTCGGGATTAAATTGAGTTGAGCCGTACCACGGAGAGGTCTTTTGCGGTGAAAAATTAATACGTAAGAATTAGTTGATTGCAATAGCATAGACTTTTACATGCAACATCCTGCTCAACCCTGTTGCATTGATGGATGTTAACCTTATCGACATAATCATCCCAATTTAATCTGGCCGACTTAATAAGCTGAACGAACGAAGCTATCGCAGCTCTCTCCACGTCCTCCGTATGCGGTAATTCGCCTATCGCAGGACAGTATGATGTGAGCATATCTGTAAAATTGATTACGTAAGCTGCGGCTTAATTGTTGTGTATGTCGGTGAGCAATTCATGACTACTGTGTTCGTATTGTGTCCTTCTGGTATAATCTATACGTCTGCATTCCATCTTAGAAAGAGATCAATGATAAGAAAATTTGGAGGTCTGAGCGGATTTGCTCGCTTTATCCATTCGTATCCTTCTTTGCTACTCACCATCCCCAAAAGTCAAACAAAATACATAAGTGATGACTTTTCGAAATCACGAATGAATGAGCTATTGAGGAATATAGATAGACAAGTCCATTATCGAATTTCTCCCTGTTTGTATTCACGGTCTCTTATGTATTTTGGACCGGGCACTTAACATTAATTTTAATCTTTTAACTCACCAGTATGTATACCTGTACCCATTCCCCGCCTGGCGCGTACCTCACCTGGTGCATACAACTTCCAGAATACTCCATTTTCTTGGAGACTTACACATCGTACATATTAAGATTGCTTCTTGTTAGACAACATTAGAAAAAGTGGTATCTCAGAAACTTACTTGATAATTTAGAAACTTTTTTGTTTTCTGGCCTCTACAAAAGTAATCATGATTGATAAATGATGTGGCCACAACCACGCACGTGGTGATATGTTAGTGATTAGATATTGCCTAGTGT
Organism: Clavispora vitiphila; assembly: GCA_030557995.1. Taxonomy (NCBI): domain Eukaryota; kingdom Fungi; phylum Ascomycota; class Pichiomycetes; order Serinales; family Metschnikowiaceae; genus Clavispora; species Clavispora vitiphila. The sequence continues at coordinate 48,576 of JANIJR010000010.1, forward strand.
ACAGTCGCATAACGTTTTGGGTATAAGCCCACTTATTTGATATGTCCACGGGTACCATAAAAAGAGGAGAAATATCTTAAATATTTAGAAGTTCAATTCTAGCTCCTCGTTTCTAATAGTTAAAAAAATGGGCACAAATACTGTCTCCACTGAGGGTCTTGCGAAGGATAACAGCCCTATTGACATCATCGATGATTCAAGACATTTTGAGTATGATCAAGATATCAGAAGCTCCAGGTTCAGGAAAGGACGCCCCAGAATGGGTGAGATTTTCACCATAATCTGTGCTGGCTTCGCCTTGATTTCGGATGGTTACCAAAATAACGTCATGACGATGTTGAATACGGTTTTCACTTCTCTCTACCCTGGTGATTATACTGCGGATATGAAAACGAATGTATCCAATGCCTCTTTGGTAGGAACTATCTTTGGCCAAGTAATTATGGGTATTTTGGCTGATAGAATGAATCGTAAGCAAGCTGTCGTGATTGCTACTTGTTTCTTGGTGTTTGGTACTGTGTTGTGTGCTGCAGCTCATGGAAAGTCTGTCAATGGCATGTTCTGGATGTTGATTGTTTTCAGAGGTGTCACTGGTTTCGGTATTGGGGCAGAGTATCCATCTTGCTCTGTGTCTGCGAATGAAGCGGCAAATGAAACTGTTCGTCGAAGAGGTGGTGTCTTCTGTTTGGTTACGAATTTGCCATTGTCGTTTGGTGGCCCATTCGCCTTGATAATCTTTTTGATTGTCTACCAAATCACTGGAGTCAAGGAAGGCTTGTGGAGAACCATGTTCGCTATTGGTGCTTTCTGGCCTCTTTCTGTTTTCTACTTCAGATATAAGATGGCTACCTCCGAGTTGTTCAAGAAGTCTGCCATCCGAAAGAATGTGCCTTACTTCTTGGCTCTCAAGTACTACTGGAAAAGATTATTTGGCACCTGTTTTTGCTGGTTCTTGTATGACTTCGTTACTTTTCCTAACGGTGTATTCTCCGCCACTATCATCAGTTCCGTTTTGACGGGATCTTCCAAAAATGACTTAGAAAGAGTTGCCGAGTGGAACTTATTGTTGGGTGTTATTGCAATCCCGGGTGTGTTTGTCGGTGCCTACTTGTGTGACAAGATTGGTAGAAGAAACACCATGGCAATCGGCTTCTCTGGTTACATTATTTTTGGTCTTATCATTGGATGCGCCTTTGACAAAATTAAGAAGATAACTCCTCTCTTCATCATCTTCTACGGCTTGATGTTGTCTATGGGTAACCTTGGACCAGGTAACATGATGGGCTTGACTTCCTCTGAATCTTTTGCTACTCCTATAAGAGGTACTTGTTACGGTATATCCGCTGCAATTGGTAAGGTTGGTGCCGTTGTTGGAACCAAAACTTTCACTCCTATCGAAAATAATCTCGGAGAAAACTACACTTTTATCATCGCTGCTATTTGTGGTCTTCTTGGTGTTGTTGCCACCATGCTCTGTATTCCGCAATTGAAGGATGACGACTTGATGAAGGAAGACATCGACTTCAAGAACTACTTGGTTGATCAAGGCTGGTCTGGATCATTTGGACTTGAGGAAACACTGGAAGACGACTTTTCCTCTGATGAGGGAGAGGAGACCCAGAAGCAACAGTACACTGTTGAGGTCGGTAAGCAGTAATGTGTTTAGTGTTTTAATATGATTGTACAATACTCGATGCCAGGCTTTTTTTCTTTTTCTTGAAAACAGAAAACATAATTTCATTAATATATAATTTTAAGTAATACAAGAGAAGAAAAGCTGATAGGAAAAAAAAATGATTAAACTCTAAGAGCCTCTTCGTACGATGGAGGGGGACCGTAATATTCCGTCTGACCCTTCTTGTTGAAACCAGCATCATCGTCAGTACACGCCACACCGTTTTCGAGCGTCTTGTTCTTTTGAATTTCGGACAATCCCAAGTTGTCCTTGGCAATCCAAATATGGGGCTCATCGTCTGTAACCACAGGATCCTCATAAGAAACAGATACAAATTCAGGGTTGTACTCAATGTAGTTGAAGTACGACGCAGGCATAGAGTCTCTCACCATGTCGAATGTGTTCTCCTTAGGTTTGAAGAATCGAGTAATAGCTCCCACAGAAGGCTTGTTCAACATCTTAGTTCCACTGGCCTCGGTGTTGTTGTTGTTGACACCAACGCGTGGGTTAGAGTCAGTCTCTTCACCCTTAACTTCAAGCTCAGAGTCCTTGGCATCAGGATGCGCCTGATCAGATTTAGAGTCAGCCAAATTGGAGTCAACCAAACCGAGTTGGTTACCACCTTCCCAGTAATTCTTACCCTCCGTCTTGATCTCCTTCCATCCCTGATCATACATTGGGTATTGGAATGTCCGGTCATTGGAAGCATACTTAATCGCAGAGATAGGAACGGTTTCCAATAGAGGAAGGAATTTCCACTTGAGGTAGACGTGACAAACAGCAGTGACAAGGATCCAGAATCCTTCCAAAGCAACACATGCCCAATTCTTACCAAACACAAACATAGCCACAAGAGTAGATTCAGCCAAGTACAACGCAGTGAACAACTCGAAAAGAGCCAATGCATAGTTCCGGCCACGAGCGTCAGCTCCATTTGGTTGCAACACGTAAGTAAAATTGTAGGCAAAGGCAATAAAAATCAAGAAGAATGTGATGGTAGCGAATCCCAAAATCAATGGGGCAATAATCGCGTACGCAAGCGCAATCAAAGACACTAACATAAAACCTGGGTAAAGAACAGAGAAAGAAGGCTGATCCAAAGTGTTGTAACGTGTCCACTTAGCTCTTGGGGTCTTGTCAAAAATGCGGCCCATGATATGAGACTTAATCAAATTGCCGATTTGCAAAACCAACCCGGACGAAACACTCAATCCGTACAAGCAAAGGTATGAGATATAGAAGTTAGAAGCCTTCGGCAACTTTGTTGCCAACAATTTCAATGCACTAGTGGGGTCATCGATAATACTAGTGATAGAGCTCACAGCTGCTGAAGCCAATGTAAGAACGAGGAAGGAGTTCACAGCCTGGAAGGCAAAATACCAGTTCTGACAGTATCTTTCAACTTCTTGAACAGAGAGGCATCCACTAATCTTTCCCATTTTCTTAATGAAAGGGGGAACTAAAGACATCAACACGGCCAAAAGAACAGTGGGCAAAAGCGAGGTAATGACACCCATGATCACAGATGGCATGTTGTTGATGAATTTAAGGAAGGTAAGCTTGGAGGTAATGAAGTTAATGTTGGAGATAGCACCAACAACTGCAATAGGAATACACCAGAAGATGATTGTAAGGGTCAAAAAGGTATTGGCGAGGACTCTCTTAATTCTTCTTTTGGTAGGAGTCAAGGAGAGATTCTCCCAAATCACGTCATCCGGAGCAATACCAGTTCTTCTTCCACACTTCTTAAGTTCCTTGCTGTAAGGGATAGCTTGATAAGCCTTTTGCAACTCCAATTGGGTTTGGAATTCAATGAAGACAGCAGGACGTTGCTCGTAGGTCTTGCATTCAGCTTGCTCTGCCTTGATCTCTTCGTTCAATTCACCCAATCTCTTGGCACCGTATTCCAAGGTGTCCACCTTCTTACCGATAAGAAACTTCAACCTGTGGGTTGGTCTCTTTTTTCCGTTCTTTAAGTACCTGTTTATGTCGTCGGATGGCTCAGGGAAGGGTTTGCCTTTCTTTTCACACTTGTTACGCAATTTGATGGCCTTGGTCAAAACAGAATTAACAGCACCCTCATACTTCTTAGCAAGCTTGGTTCTTTCCTTCACCAACTTTTCTAACTTCTTATAGTCACGTGCATACCAAACATTCACAGCAGTTGGGAAAAAAGTTCTCAATTCAGATTCGTCCATAGCAACCTCTGGAATCTCGGTCAAGAGTAAAGTACGGGATGACAACAAAGAGTCGTAGAGTGGAGTGGTTTGCAAAGCGTGTCTAAAAGTGGTGTAGTAGACCAATTCTCTGTAAATGATGAAGATGACGAGACCAAAGAAAGCCCATGACACAAAAATATGAGCAAAGTATCTGTTCTTTTCCTTAACGTTACCAATCGATAATATATCCAATTGCTTATTGTGGTTTGAATTGCTGGCATTGACAGAGAAAAGAATTGGCCAGGTGACGATACAACCAACCAAACAAATAAAAGCAAACTCAAACAAAAAGCGGAGAAAGAAGTAGCCATCTGGTCCAGATTGTTGGACGACATAAGTTTGAGGCTTGCTCAAAACATTGGTAATCCATGCGAATGCACCAGTAGGACTTTCAGTGGGCTTCAAGTCTTGTGGAACAGTGTCAACGGTGTAACGAGGCTCGTAAACTCTCCGTTGCCTCTTTCTCAAAACAATAAACAACAGGAGAAATACGGCAAAGATAATTGCGTTGGGAATAAGAGACGACAATAATTGAGATGCCGACGTCGACGACGAGCTCGTGTCAATTGTCGTTGACATCTTTCAAGTATTTGTTCTTTTGGCTTTGGGGTGAGTATGCTGAAAAGAATAGTTTTAAGTAATCTGCACAGGGAGAGCGCAGGAGAGCGCAGAGCAAGGAACAAAGTAACTAGTAGCCGCTTCTCGTTTTATATACAGGATACTTGTGCTAAGTAGGTGATGCAATCGTTGTTGATGCCGTATCTTGCAGCCCTGGCCTTCCCTTGTTCCATTGAAAGCAACCATGCACAGCCTCGTGATGCTACAATTTACGCGGGTATTTTATCTATTACTCCAACTGAGTAGGATTCCAAAAAAAAAAACACCCTAGTTCAAAGGGTCACAAATTTCACGTGGACCTTGACCGCGCCGGGGGACATTCCCAAAAAAAACTAAGATGTGTACGTATCTGCAAGTGTGCGTGCGTGTACTCACGCGGTCATGCTTGAGCGGCCTGGAATCTAAGAGGTACAAGCTCAATCATAACGGAAGCAAGTAAGTTAATTTTTGCATTAAAACAAATTATGTAGAGCAAACTTATGTCGTATCACTCACCGAAAAGGAAGTTTCTTCAGAGTTGCTCCCTTCATGGCTCCTCTTCACATGCATTCAAAGAATTTATCCTGCGCATAAATATGTAAGCCTATCTCCCTAGCCGCCTTCGTACCTCATCGAATTTAATGTGCACTCCATGGAAGCGAAAATCGGTATTTTGACAGCTAGCGCATATTCCGAGCATTCACTCCAGAAACATGGAAGCCCTCATCGTCAATAACTCGACCATCGGCTATTAGAATCTAAGAAACTCTATATGAAGCAATCACTATTTCCTGTCTTCTGCCTCGCCTCCGGTTGTCGTTATAACATTACGGTGCTCCTGGCACCCTAAGGTGTACCCAAGAGGGAGAGTTGTCTACATAGGCACTATGGGTTATTCGTGACACGATTGCTCTCAGTGGACCACGGATGAGAAACCGTACACCATCTGCGTGTGATATATATCGGGATCTGTAAAAATACTTCCTCTCCGTCTGTCTTTCTTTTTTCTATCTTCGGAAAGATCTATTGGGTTGCGGTTTTAGTTTAAGCCATTATGCTCAAAGCACACGGCGTAAGACTTGTGTGCTAGTGCAGTACGCGATCCATGAGGTTTATATTTATCTTTAGGAAAGTAGGAGACTGATTGACATTGAAAATGGTCGAATAATTGTATTTTAAACGCTATACAAATGATTATAAAGAGCCGGAATGATTATTTTCCACCTCGCGTTTCGCAGTTGGATTTGGTTTGCTAATCTTAGTTGGTTGGAGGAGGTCCTGGTGGTCTTTGATAAGTCTGCTCTACTGCATTGTTTCCAGGGGGCAGTCCTGGCGGTCTTGGGAACAGACTTTCGTCATCTACCACGTGGGTTCCCATATCACCAGTGTGGCTGTAATCTTGAAGAGGAACGCCATCGGCGTTACTGGTTGTACGGTGGTGTATCTGCTCAGGAATTTGAGGCTTTTTTGCATTGGGGTTTTGATGGAAGTTTCCTTGTTGGTCATAGTAACCATAGTCATTGTCATTGGCTGTGGCGGTGTACTGTGGAACATAAGCGTTGGGCATGTCTGCATCACCGTTAGTCGGCTGGTTGTATTGGTTCTGAGACTGTAAATATGAAGGTGGGGTCATCCATCTGGTACCGTAAATGGGCGTTTGACCTTGTCTGCTTCTCGTTCGATTGACTCTTAAGGTTACGATGATCGCTAGAGCAAGGAACGCAATGAAAATAGCAAAAAATGCCCATCTGGCATCACCTAGCGAATTCCCATCGCCGACGATCCAACGCTTTGTATTTCGGTGAGATTTTTCCCAATCAATAAACATGTAGAAATTCAGAATAGGTGCACTAACGGATGTTGTAGCAGATAACTTAAAAAAAAATAGAGTGGCGGGTACTCAAACAGAACTAAGCTTCTTTTTTTTTTTCTCTTTTATCTTTTTTCCAATCAAGTGGACAAAAGACAGATGAAAGTATCAAACAGGTGTAAAAACAAAAGGTGTACTTTGGGGCTGACGATCGGTTGTCGTATTCCTGTTGAATCAGCGATCATTTCCCATTCTGGTATGCCGGAAATATGAGAGGCGCAGAATATTCTTGGAACAATGACCCCTCGCTCAGAGCAATTCACAAGCGACTGATCCGTTAGATAGCAATTGTTCCAAGCCTTATTGACTCGGATATGATATGGAGAAATACTGGAGAGAATTGGCGAAAATTGGATTTTTGCTGATGCTCATTACATTTTGTAAGGATTCATCTTAATCCCACGCGATGTATAAACTCGTACGCATTTGGTAAAAACACCCCTTGGTATTTGAACTTCGCACATTTGCGGCTGCTGCAAATAGCCTGAGCGTCCTTTTCAACGAGATATCATCTTGATCAAGTTTTCAGGCAAGAATACACATAATAATGAAACATAATATTCGCTTGAGGTCTATTTCTGGAATGAATTTGCTGTCTACAGTCGTTTTTTGTGCTGGTCGAAAGAAAGTGTATGTCTGATTTACGTGACTGACTGATCTAATACTAATTGAATAGCGATACAATTGAGATCCTAAAGAGAACGCTTACTGAGATAGCCGCTGTAGATCCTCTACTGGAAATTATCATTCAGATGAATACTACCAACAAGCATGAGAGAAGTGGGTCTAGCAACACTGTGCACGTTTATCTACGTGAGATGGCTGAAACGTCTGCTGAGTCCACCAGATTCAGAGCAACAATTCGAGTCTTGAAAATTCTCTTTTCTCAGCTCGAAGAAGGTAAAGAGTCCACTTTAAGAGATATTTACTACAAAGATGTCTCGCTTTTTAAGGGTAAGCAATATAACCTGAATAACATTCTAGATTCAATTGCAAGTTCCTTTGGGTTGCTGTTGCAGAACGATTTCAAAGTTTTCCCGACGCCTAAAGGAGTTATATGGAGTAATAAGAGGATAGAGATAATTAGTGGAGCCCGAAAGAAATTGATCCTTGATCCGATTGATGAGCCAATCTTGATTTCACACAGGAAAGATCTGGAGAAGATGTCAATCAGCGAAGCGGTGGAAGGGATAATTGTTTTTGAAAAAGAAGCAATTCTCAAGTCCTTCATTTCATATGTAAGATATTCAGCGACAGGAAAAACGTTTCTTTTTATAACAGGCAAAGGCTTCCCTGATCGGGCTACGTTGTCTTTTTTGAATGGGTTGAATGGTTCATTACCCGATACTCCGCTCTTGTTTTTCGTTGACTCGGATGTGTATGGCCTACAGATATTTCACAGTTACATCCATGGAAACAAATCGTTGTCAAAGGTTGCCAAGCTTGGGGGTGCGTACATTGCCGAAGAAAGATCCGAGTGGTTGACAATTGGCAAGCGCGAATGGGTCCGAAGTGTGAAGTTTGCAGAAAGAAATTTGAAACATCTACTTTCTACTCCTTCAAAACCAAAAGACAAAACCTTCAGATTAATGCAGAGAGAGATACAGAGAGGATTGATTCTTTTTAAGAAGGCTGAGATGAATGTTATCAAAGATGATGCACATTCCGCTCAAAGTATCAACCACTATTTATGGAGTAAAATACCAACTTGCCGCGATTAAACGTGACCTGATTATCTGCACACCTTGAAATAAATTCTCGACGTCCGCTCGTCGTTTGATTCCACCACAGTAACAGTACCCAAACATGTCTTACACTACTCGTCAAATTGGCGCTGCCAACACTTTGGACTACAAGGTTTTCATTGAGAAGGATGGCAAGCCTGTCTCTCCTTTCCACGACATCCCATTGTACGCCAACAAGGAAAAGACTATCCTCAACATGATTGTTGAGGTTCCAAGATGGACTAACGCTAAGTTGGAAATCTCCAAGGAGCAAAAGTTGAACCCAATCATCCAAGACACCAAGAAGGGTAAGTTGAGATTTGTCAGAAACTGTTTCCCTCACCACGGTTACATTCACAACTACGGTGCTTTCCCACAAACCTGGGAGGACCCAAACCAAATTCACCCAGAGACTAAAGCCAAGGGTGACAACGATCCTTTGGATGTTTGCGAAATTGGTGAGCAAGTTGCCACTGTTGGTCAAGTCAAGCAAGTCAAGGTCTTGGGTGTCATGGCCTTGTTAGATGAAGGTGAAACTGACTGGAAGGTCATTGTTATTGACGTCAACGACCCATTGGCCCCTAAGTTGAACGACATTGAGGATGTCGAGACTCACTTGCCAGGTTTGTTGAGAGCTACGAACGAGTGGTTTAGAATTTACAAAATCCCTGACGGAAAGCCAGAGAACCAATTCGCTTTCTCGGGTGAATGTAAGAACAAGAAGTACGCCGACGAGGTCGTCGCTGAGTGTGCTGAGGCTTGGAACAAGTTGATCGATGGTACTTCTGATGCTGGTGAGATTGACTTGACTAACACCACTTTGAACACCACTGCTTCTTTTGCTGAGGCACTCGACATCCCATCCGCTTCTCCTTTACCAGCTGCTCCAATTGACAAGTCTGTCGACAAGTGGTTCTTCATCTCCGGCGCTCACTAAATGTGTTTTCATAGTATTATGACTCAAGTAGATTTGTTACAAATAAACGGTGTGCATCGCTGAACGAATTTGAAGTCGCACAAAATCACAATTCGTAATCACCACTAGATGGATAGCGGAAAATACCCTTCTGTAAACCCTGGAAATTTACTGGAATTTGGTGAATGGGAAAGCCTTCTAGCAGATCATGGACTCACATTGATAGACATATTATCTCTCAGCAGAGACAATAATGCCGCTGCTAAGCTTAGTCTGAAGTTGGGGAGACCGGTGGATGATTGTTTAAGGTACATTGACTGCTTCATCAACTCGATGAAAACAAATGTCGATTCCCTGAAATCAAATCCCTTTCAAGAAAAAATAGAAAGTATCACTACGGGCTTACCTGCTCTAGACCAACTCTTACAAGGTGGCATTCGGACAGGATCTGTCACTGAAGTATTCGGAGCAAGTGGATGTGGGAAATCACAGCTTCTTTTACAAATAGCGGTCGAATCACAAAATTTGAATTCCTCCGAGGAAGACTGTGGACAGAGCATTATTATTTCCACCGAAGCAGCACTTGAAACCCGAAGATTACACGATATGGGCCAATCCAGAGGTCTATCTAAAGCACTAGAAAAGGTGTCCTACATTTACTGTCATGATGTTGAAAGTCAAGACCATATAATCTTTACTCAACTCCCAGCAAAATTGCAGAGTGCCCCAAAAGGGAGCATAAAAGTGGTGCTTATTGACAGCATCAGTCATCATTTCCGAGGAGATGACTCGTACATCAATGCCGTGGAATACTTGAGGACCTTTCTAATACAGCAAGAAGAAGAACTTTCTGAAATTTCAGTTTACCCGTCAATCAAAGCTTCCTTCGAGAGAATGACGCAACAATTCTTCAGGGGAAACACCGCATTTCGGAACAGGATCTCAAAAAAATACTACTTGTTAACATTATACGCTCACCTAGCCAACATAGCAAAGAATTACAACGTGGCTATTGTGGTATCCAACCAAGTGAGCGATGCTTTTGATAATTCTGACATGGTGGATCATGATATTCCAGATGAGGAGCTATACTACGTGTTGAACTTCAATTCGCAAGTAGGTACGTTCTCTGGTTGGAACGCACAAAGTATGGAAGATCCAGAAAGAGAACTCAAGAAAGACGCGTCTTTAAGGGTTGATTCGGAGCCGGGCCATGTGTACAAAAAGCGAAGGTTGCAAGAAGAGATGCTCGGAGCTTGGGATCATCTTGATTTAGATGAAATTTCTCAATCGCAATTGCAGCCCAAGAAGAAAATTCCTGCTTTGGGATACACTTGGTCCAAACTTGTTACAACGAAAATTCTTTTGTGGAAAAGTTATGTTCCCCAGATTGAAATAACACAACAGAGTCAGAATGCTGCCCTGAATGCAGGTAAACACAAACAACCTCCTGACAACGGGCAAAATGAGTCTTCCTATTTGGCTGAGTCATGGAATGTAAAAAGGTTCGCCAGAGTAATATCAAACTCCAATCGGTGCAATCTAGCCGACCTGAAGAATAGAATTGCATTTACTATCAATTCCCGGGGATTAATTCAAGCATGAGTGACAGTGCATATCATCACGTGAGCCAACGTGCCAGTTACTTGACAATCAACATGTCACCCACGCAATTTCTAAAATATTTAATTTGAACGGAAAAGAAAGAAGATGAAAGTAAGTAAGATTATGGAGTATATTTTATCAAGTTATTATGTTCGTTACTAACGTATCTGTTTATCGACGAAGTGGACATTGAACTTGTCAATCAGGAACTAAATTTTCACTCCCCTGATAACAACCTAATCATCAAGGGTGGGTGTGACTTGTTCACCACGAAACCAATCAGTACGGATAAAAAGCTCTTCAAAACCATTGACAAGCACTTGGACCAGATGTTGGAAGACCACCAATTATCACGATCGATCGAAAGAAAGCAATCGGTAAATTCATTATTCGGAAGCAGTGCCTCTCCACCAAGGCCCAACTTTGCCCTTAGGAGGGGCTCGCATATTAGCATCACAGAGCGCGAGAGACGGCCAAGTAATTCACTGTTTTCATTTAACAAAACTTCTGACTATGTCTCCCAAAGTCCTGGCCCCGGGTCTTATCTCTCTCTGTCTTTATTAGAGGAGCATATGGAGGACACTTCAGCAATTGAGGAGTCTCCTTTCGGGCCGCTAAAGAATATTTCCACCAGAAAAACTTTCGCGTATTTAATTGCCATCTTGAATACTACATACCCAGACCACGATTTTTCGAACTTACAACCAACAACAGAGAACTTCCACAAGGTCGAGAGTCCCGAGGTATTGATGAATCAATTCAATAATATTATGGTTTCTTTGGGAAAGAAAGAAGATTTGCTAAGCTGGATTTGGGATACAGTAAATGTCTATATGGACGTGTTTCCGTCAAGATCTCCGAGCTTGCCCGCCCAGGGAGGCAGTGGCTCTAGAAAGAGCAGTTTCTCCAATGGTGCAATGGCAATGTCACCAAAGAATGATTCATATTTAAGTTTTGACCCAGGATGCAAAATATATGAATTCAGGCCATCTGACCAGTCTATCTTAGAAGATCTCAATCACCCTTATCAAACACTGTGGTCCTACTACTGGTTCATCTATAACAAAAAGAAAAAGAGAGTCTGTTTCTTGTATCTTACAGGTCTCAATAGACTCCATTACTCCCAAGTGAATGAGAACACTGACAGACTTGATGACAACGATAAACTAGGCGACCAATTGCGCAAGAACGACAATGACAGCGACGATTATATGGACGAGGATGCAGACGGGGACGATAGCGACGACGTTTTGGGTGATATCGAGATTTGAGTCCGAATTAAGTTTTTATTTGCTGAAGTATTATATCGAAGCTAAATTGAAATGGCCGCAGCGTTATATAGTCCTGCAGTATAGAAACACCCACCGATTATTCCACAAGGAATGTTGATATTTTCATTTCTCACAATTCAATTACATTTTTAGTTTATCTTCACATTCAATGGAATTTCAATTTGGTGATCCACATTAATACTGCCATGATGAACATAGATCCGGCGATACACATAAAATTCACAATAATAAGTCTTAATTCGGTGATTCACATGAGTGCCGCAAGAACTATCGGCCTTTAATCGTGCAACCTTGAGTATGCAGTATATTGCTATGGTATGACCCCCACGCTTTTGCTCCGAAGCAAGCAAAGTGTGTGGTGGCGTATAAATATTGGCCGACGAACTCACTCTACGCCTGCAATTCTGTTCCTGTTTTCAGATACTGAATTTTGATAAGAAAAAATATCTACAATGACTCTTGCTACTGACGTTTACTACGACTTAAATGACGGACATAAGATCCCCGCATTGGGTTTGGGTACCGTCCCTCCCGAAGATCCTAGTGAGGTGAAGGCCCAGGTTATTACAGCAGTTAAGGCAGGATACCGCCACATCGATACTGCCTGGTACTACGGAACAGAGAAGTACATTGGCCAAGCGCTCAAGGAATTGTTTGCTGAGGGAGTTGTCAAGCGCGAAGATCTTTTCATCACCACAAAAGTGTGGCCATCTTTTGCCCATAACCCAGAAAAGTCCTTGGATATTTCATTGTCTGAATTGGGAATTGATTATGTCGATCTTTTTTTGCAGCACTGGCCGGTAGTTTTGCGTGGCGGTGAAAATGGCGAGCCTTCCCTTCCAAAGGACGAGAATGGAAATCTTATTTACGACGACGATCCAGTTACAGGTACCAAATTCATCGAAGTTTATCACGAATTGGAAAGAATCAAGACCGAAACTCTGAAGGTCAAATCAATTGGTGTTTCTAATTACTCATTGCCTAGACTTCGCCTTTTGTTGGAGCACGCAAAGATTGTGCCTGTGGTTGACCAAATTGAGTACCACCCTCAATTACCCCAACAAGACTTGGTTGACTTTGCGGCAAAACACAAGATTATCATCGAAGCGTACTCACCTGTTGGTAGCACCGGTGCTCCCGTGCTTAAGCTTCCTTTAGTCCAGGAACTTGCTAAGAAGTATGATGTGACCGTTAACGAAATAGCCAATGCTTACCATATCAGAAATGGCAGAGTAACATTGCCTCGTTCTTCCAACTTGGAAAGAATCAGAACCAACGTGAAATTGCCTGACTTAAGCAAGGAAGATTTGGATGAACTTTACCAAATTGGAGTGAAGAACCCGAAGAGACACATCAATGACCCTCAAGGATATGGTATTGGTTTTAAGTACTGGGAAGGTGACACCTTGTCTAAGCAATTTGACTGAGCGTGTGAGTGAGTCTCGCGCGAAGAACCGAAATAGGAAATCGCCGCACTTATCGGAATTCCCGATTGTCGGCTACTAAATATTGATCTCTATGTAGACGACACACCTCAACACCTCTAATCTATTAGTACCTAACATTAACATGAGGGTCTCAATGCTCTTTTTTAACGCTTTGGTTGGAGTTCACGCTGCTTTTATCGACAAAATCCAACAAGAAAGCATGAGATTACCCCTGAGACCTACAGTGGAAGATGGTGCTTTGGTGGCCAGAACATTAGTGAAGCGTGAATCGTTGGCTAATGTAAACACAATACAAAGTATTACCAAGGACGATCTAATCTACGAGATTCCTGTTTCTTCAATGGAATATTATGTGGATTGTGACAATGACGGAAATTTGTACTGGTTAGTGGTAGACATCGGATCCACCTACCAACACATCAAGAATGGATCACCATATTCTTTTACAATCAGATCCGGAGACCATGCATTAAATGACAAAGTTAACACAAATTATCCTGGAGGAATAGCTAGCTCACCAGCCGGCTCACCAAGAGTTAACCTCAAGGGTCATTTGAAGGACGTTGAATATGAGAATCCATTAGACTACGCTGCTTTGGAGAAATGCTTCGTATCCAGACATCCTGATGCCAAATGGTGGTTACCATCAAACCCCATCTCGCCACACAAAACACATTTCATCAAGTTTGAAGTGGAGGATATTTTCATAATTGGAGGATTTGGAGACAGGGCATATATCGGTCCCGTTGATTCGGAATTGTACCATCGGACACCCCCAATCGAGGACTAATCCAAGGGATAGGATATGGAATTGCAAAATTAGTCTATATTGTTATACTTTTTAAACAATGCGAGTGAAATGCACCGATACGACTATTTTATGGTCTATCACAAATCATTGACATTTTCCAATCTGACATCCATATTAGCTTGCTCCCGCAAATATTTCTTAACAGTGGTAACGTCGTACTCTCCTCTGTGGAACATGCCTGCTCCAAGCGCGGCATCGACACCGCAGTCCATCCTGAATACTTCCTCAAAATGTTCTGGTACACCAGCTCCTGAACTTGCGATTACAGGAATGGAAACACTTTCTTTGATTTGTCTCAACAACTCAAGATTATACCCTTTGTTTGAGCCATCGTAATCAATAGAGTTTAAAAGAATTTCTCCTGCCCCTAAATCTTCGCAAGCAAGGCAAAGCTCCAAAGCGCCAAGATCATGTATCTTACGTCCACCTTGGGAAGTCACCTGATAGTAACAGTACTCTTCACCATTAGGGCCAAACTTTTGAGAGTCTTCTATTTTGATGACGGCCATCGAGGTATCGGAAGGGGATGAAACATATTTTCTTTTTGGATCAACAGAGATAACAACAGCTTGATTTCCAAAACAAGCTGAGATTGTTTCAATTGCTGTCGCTCCAGTCTTTTTCTTTTCATTTGCATAATAAGATTCGGCGATAATAACAGCTTCTGAGCCAATACTGACTTTATCAGCCCCAGAACGGAAATATAAATCAGCAATTTTAACAGCAGGGAAAGCTTCACCAGAGACGGGGTCCACCATATCCTTAATTCCACCTCCAACGGTTAATGGAACAAATATTTGCGCGGCTGCTCTCTTCAAAACCTCAAGCATTGGCAAGTCTTTGATTGGGGAGTTTCTGAAGGAAGTGATATTCAAAAACGTGATTTCGTCAGCTCCCTGAAGATAGTATTTAGTAGCAAGCTCGACTGGTTTACCCAAATTCCTTACGTTTCCTTCTCCATTGTCCGACGACTCTCTAACATTGTATTGGTCTCCTTTCGTGACAACAAGGTCTCCGAAGTCGTTTTCACGAACGTCTAGGCACGCAATAATTCTGCGTGACAAGCCACCAGCCGTTCTCTCACACTCTTGAGCTCCCAAGTTCATTGTACTTTCCAGAACAGGAGAAAATTTTCTGCCTTCCAAAAATGACTTAATAACTTTAAGTCCAACAATACCGGACTTTTCTGGGTGAAATTGAGTTGCAAATAAACCCTTGTAGGCAACTGCTGCCAAAAATGTTTCGGAACCGTATTTAGAAAATGCGAAATCCCATCCATTTGCTTTGGCTGAATTCAAGTAATCAAAAGAAGCATCATCCTTCAACACAGCAGCATAAGAGTGAACAAAATAATATTTGTCGAACACATTGACATTGAAAAGAGATTGCTTAGAGTCGAGTTCGTCAGATCCGTGATAGATTCTTTCAATAGTATTCCAGCCAATGTGTGGCACAGATTTAAACTGACCTTTTTCAGTAAAGGCTGAATCATCTCTAGAGAATTTGAACAAGTCCAAATCTAAGAAATTCATTCCTTTGACTCCGATACTTTCCTCAGAAGCTCTGAAAAATGCCTGGAGACCAACACAGATACCCATTATTTCTCTTCCACTATCAATATACTTTCTGATGGGTTCAACAAGTTTTCTTTCTTCAAGTTGTTGCACGAAGTGTCCATAATTGCCCACTCCAGGAAAAATCAACTTAGTGATCTTCTGATCGTAGAAAGCAAATTCATCAGCACTTTGAATGAAGACAATTTTATGATCACCAACGCGTTTGATAGCATTAGAAAGAGATTGTAGATTGCCACTTTTCACGTCAATGATATAAACCGTTTCAGCCATTTCAGGTTGGACTATGGTATTTTCAATATTATTCTTAGATCTTTTCTACCACGCGTGAGTCATGGTGCGGTGATTACTTATGGTACATACACTCCTTCAAGTAGAGAATGCGATAAGCAGTGCTCTCAAGTACGCATAATTATCTATATACGAGATACACTAATTTTTTTCAGCTCGTATGTAGCAATAATAGTGTTTCTCCTCAGATTTTTGAATCCGCGAATCATCACCTAAATTGTGGTTAGCACAGAAAGTATTGAGGTCGCCGTAAGCATCATGTGAAAGCAAACTGATATATTTGACCCAAAATGCACTGATGCTGTTTTGAGGGGACAACAAGACTTCGGAAAATTTGACATTTTTCATACCGAACAAAGAATTGAGCTCCTCACATATGGAAAAAACAAAGTTGTCGATCTGTTTTGGCGCCAGCAAGTCTGCGCCTATAGCTGCCCTCCTTTGGCGCATCATAGTGTCGAACAGGAAATCTCCTGGTATAAAGAGGGGTAATTCAAGAATCCCACCACTCTTTAGAAGTCTATAGAATTCTCTCAAAATAACGCGGTAATTCGAAGTTGTGAATTGAAAGTAAGCATCTCTGCAATTGATAACATGAAATGTGTTCGAAGCAATAGTGAACATTGAGTCAGTATAATACTCCAAGTTTGGTGGCTTTTGAAAATGCTTGTTAGTATTATCATCCAACATGCTTGACATGTGCATATGTTGCGAAGCAGACTTTTGTAAGTCGACGAAATCGTGTCCGGTCATACTTCGATAGTGTTCATAGTCCCTTATATTTAGCATTTTGAAATATTGATCGAAGAGGCTCTTGTCTTTATCATGGAAATTGATTTTCCCTGTATGAGACTGCTTAAGATATGCCTGCAAATCATTAATCGAGTCCTTAAATTCGTTATTGATACTCATCTCAAAAACCCGAACGAATGGGACCTTGATGGCAAGATTCCACGAGAATCGATCACTCAACAACGTGTTGTAATGTAATACCTTTAAAGATTCGGGGTTTTTTAACTTGACGTTTAGATCGTATAAGCTAAACAAATGTTTCGTCACACGGCTGTCAATTGGAAAATTACCACCAAATTTACAGAGGATGTGAATAAAGTATGTTTCAAGAATCACGAACTCACTCGTTACTTTTGCCACACTTTGCATAAAAAGGTTAGTTCCTGCAGCAGAGCTTGAAGCATCTTCCGAGTAATTTTCCATATTAAGATCGTAAAGTGCGTTTCTGGCTTCAAAGAATATCGATTTGAAATGATAGTGCTTGGAAACAACCTCATCCAAGCTAGTCTGATCATTGAGTGAAATATTCGGAAGACATAGAACATACCAAACATAATTAGCAAAATTTAGCTGCAATAGCGTTTCGTTAAAGAGTAGAGGTTCTTTCTCGGAGTTATTCGTCGACTCCGCAAGAAGGAGTTGCCCCACGAAAGTTCGACATTGCATCAATTCATAGAATAATAAGCCCTCATAATAGCGAATGTCTTCCACATGCTTTAGTTTATTTTCGGCTGATCTTTCGAGATGGTTTTGGCCATGTCTTTTAATTAGTTTAATCAATGATTCCGCTCTGACCCCCGCAAAGTTGATTGGGTCACTCAGTTGATACTCAGATAGTGATTCAAGATAAGCTAAAAATCTTGTTTCAAGTATCAGCTGATTATAAAAGTACCGCCTCGCAGTCACAGGGTCATTCAAGATCGACAAGTCCGTTATAAATTCGAATTTGGGAATTTCAAACTTCGGTACCAGTGACTTGGAATGAGCGGTTCCTTTAAAATTGATAGACCTTCTAGAGTTAATCGGCCCTTTGAAGTTCTCACCTGGAATCGTAGATATAGAAGGTGGTTCTACTGCAGTTGAAGCAGTTGGAACTTGTGAAAAAGACATCTTTCGATATGAAGCATCCCTGCGTGCTGAATGCCCAGTAAGGACAGAATTATTAGAATGGAGCAGTCCCAGAATAGAGCCTTGTTTTGAACTCGGCTTCAGATCGATGTTCATCGCTGAAGAGGACGTTGGTATTCCTCCTTCTGGTAGCAAGCTAAGATTCAGTCGAGACACATTTGAGGCAATATCTATACTCTTGCTAGAGCTAGAGCCTAGATTGCCATTGTGTCGGGTTAAAGAAGACTTTTCGCCAAATTCGCCAGCTTGATCGACTTCGCTTATTGAGTGTATCGACCGACTGCTGTTGATTGATTTTGATGAACGGGTCTGTCCACGCTCACTTGAGGAGTCCAGTTGAGACTTTCCTTTTCTGTTTTCGTGTTTCTTTTTTTTCATCTTTTGCTGTTCTTGGTACAGAATTGGAGGTACTATATAGAAATTCATGGTACCCCTGTGGTGTGTTGTGGAAGAAATGCCAAAGGGTTTGATTGACGCTCCTCGTTTATTTGAAAGTGCATACATCTATCAGCAGGACAGTGATCTCCTGTATTTCTTACAAAGAAAGATACATAATAAGAGGAAGTTTGAAGCCAAAAAACAAGTTACAAGACGAAAATAATTTATTCAAGATATGCTTTACAGTGTTTGTTCCCATAAAAATAGCTTGAGAGTTGCTATTAGTGCTTATATGAAACAAACATAACTCTGCGTCTGCAAAACATGACCTTAGGAGTAAGCTCAGGAAGCAATTTGCTTACAAATGCCTCTGTTGCCTGGGTCCATTATTATCTTATCGGAAAGACTATTTCTTTATCAAGAAGATTATAGACTACTCTACAGATATTTACAAGAATGTTCGATTATCTATTTTCTTTTATTCACGAATGAAGTGGATTTTCCTGCATTGACCTGTCTGGCCTTCTTCGCAGTTCTTGGACCCGTGCCTTGGTTACTGAAAGGATCAAATGATCTTTTCTTGTTGTTAGGATTTTTGGAGTGATCCAAAATCTTCTTATCAGTGCTTGTGTAATCGAATAAAACTTCATCAGCCTTAACAGCTGCTTTTTTAGCAGGTTTCTTGGGCCCTCTATTTGAGAGTACAGTGATTGCATCTTTGTCTTCTTCAGGCGTTTTTATAGATGAAGCTTCGATTGCAATTTGATCCACTGGGTGATCTTCACAAACATGCAGATTTGTGTGTTCAACAACTTTCTTTTGCGCTTGAAGAACTGAATTGTATTCGCCCATGAGCTTATCGTTCAATAAAGCAGCTCTTTCTCTAATTTGATCAGGCTTGATATGCACACAGTTAGATGACAACTTAGAAAATCTAATTGCATAATCTGCATCAGATCCAGAGACAAAACTTGATAGTAAATGTGATTCTTCGACACCAATAAGCGAATCATTTGCAGAATTTAAAGGTGCTTTTTTCACAGCATCCGTAAAAAAATTGAGCATCTCACTTGCTTTACCAAAATTCATCTCCGTCAAGTCGAACATAGACAACTGATCATCACGATTAAACGGCTGACGAAGAGAACTCAAATGATCTTGGATTAATGCGGCTAACACCTCAGCGTTCTGGCGAACTATAAGATACTGGCTCCCTGCAGCATTTATCACCTTTTGAGAATCAATTGGAGCGGAGAGCAAGCTCAAAGCCGCGAGAACATGATTCAGCATCACAAATCTTGTCGACTCGTCTTTTTCTCTCGCTATCTTATCTCTCCAATCAATAAGAGCTTTAACAATTTCGCGTCTTTCGGGTTCAATATTGAATTGATTCATTAACCACCTATCGGGCTCATCACGCGAGAACTGCGACAGCCAATTATCATTAATATCAGTCTTGAATGAATTGAATTCAAATCTTCTGGCGGCCACTTTTCTGGACTCATATAGAACTTCCTGAATCTTGCTTTGTCCGGCAGTGACAAGCTTATTTCTAAGTTGATCATAAATGTTTAAGAGGAAATGGGTATCCGCCCTCGCATATTGTCTCATTGCAGATGTGAGTGGACGAACTCTCCAATCTGCTAGTTGATATTTCTTGGAAGTTTTGAAGTTTGCAAAAGTCTCCAAAAGGTATGCCAAAGAGAATTTAGGAAATCCAAGCTTTTTTGACGCGTGATAGGTATCAAACAAAGAGACAATGTAAAGGCCAAGGTCTCTTTGCAACCAAATAATATCCATATGTGCACCATGGAGAACCTTTAAGATTTGTGGATCGGCAAAAATTTTATTCAATTCTTGCAAGTCATCGTGTAGAGCCAAAGTGTCGACAATCCAATCTTGGTCTCTACTAGAGATCTGCATTAGACAAGTGATGCCGTAATACGTGCGGTAGTCATGATGTTCCAAGTCAACAGCGATCTCGGTCAGGCTCAGTAAAGCACTTATCATCTCTCGAAGTCCATCGACTGTGTCTACCCATATAGCACTCGTACTTGCCCAATCAGTCGAGGGAATTGGCGGGGCAAAAGATACAGAAAACTCAGGATAGGGTTGATTCATAATCTCAAATTCATAAGGGTGCTTATGACATGGAGTTGAGATTTTACCATCCTCACCTTCTGCAGAAAAGTCCAACTTTAGAGATTTCTCGAGAGATTTGAGTGCATGTGGCTTTTCGGTTAACTTTGGCCTAAAAGGACGTGCGTCACTGTTATCAACAACATCCCTAAAACGAGTTTGTGGTTTGATTTTGACATCCTGGGGATTTTCGTCGTCAGCAGTATCCAACATATATGCTGCTTGAACTCCTGATTTCACGGGATTTTTCATTTCATCCAAGGCCAAATCTGCTCTCTCGAAGCAGTTATCCAATGCATCTGATACTCTTTTCCAGCTCAAGTTGCTAACAACGTTATCTGAGCCATACTCTATAAAATCAAAGTCCGCTGTAGCTTTTGAAAGTAGCTTGTTGGCTAACGTGAGCAATGAGGTGGAAGCATCCTTGACATCCCTAGACACATCTTGATCTAAAGAAGTAAAAAAATTGATGTCTTGAGCAGCTAAAGCAGAAGCAGCTCTCACTACCCCTACAGACTTGGGAAATATGTCCTCGAATGGTGTCGGATTTTGAGACATTTCAGTGTCCTAGAGTGTTACAATAAAATTATGCTCTGTTGTGTGCGCGCGAAAATGAATTCGGAAAAAAAAACCCCATCGATGAGCATCTCAACTACGTCCTTAAAAGAATTCAAACGATGAATTACACGTGCGTTAGTTGTGGATTAGCATTTGACGATGCTATTGGCCAAAGAAATCATATGAAGTCAGAATGGCACAGATATAACTTGAAGAGGAGAGTCGCTCAACTTCCAGCTATCGATGAGACAACATTCAACTCCAAAATAGCCATCCATTCAAGCAAAGAAGAATCTTTTAGCGAGAAAACCAGCAAAAAACAACTCACAAAAAAGGATTTAAGACGTCAGCAAAAAGAAGCTTTACAGAAACAAAGGGAAGAACTCCTTGCCGTAAGGAAGGCAATTCAGTCCAAATTGACTTTAGAAGACGAAAAGGAAAAGGAAATAGGTTCTAGCGTTGATGCGGTGGAAACCATCAGCGAACCTAAAGACTCAGAGAAATCAGATCCTGCTACCAATGATGAAGTGACAGAAGAGCAGCTTTTAGCCGAAAAAGTGGCAAACAGAGTTGAGATTCCGCCTACCACTTGCCTATTCTGCCCAGAGAAACATAATGTTGCATTCGAAACAGTTGATGAAAATATCACTCACATGTTCAAGTCTCATGGCCTTTACGTCCCCGAAACCAAATACTTAGTGGATAAAGAAGGACTTTTGAAATATTTGGGTGAAAAAATAGGCTTGGGAAACGTCTGCTTAGTATGTTCTTACCAGGGTAAAAATGTTCAGGCGGTCAGAGAGCACATGACTACAAAACGTCACATGAAGATTCCGTACGAGAATGAAGATGAAAAGTTGGAGATCTCAGATTATTATGACTTTTCTTCTACGTACGAGAACGTATCTTTTGCTGAAAATACTGGTGCGTCTGAAGAAGATTGGGAAGATGTGTCTGACTCTGAGGATGTCAATGAGGATCAAGAGGATGAAGAGTTGCCAATTGATGAAAATCCATTAATCAATATGGGCGTGGAGTTAGTTTTGCCATCAGGCGCAGTAGTGGGGCACAGATCTATGGCTAGATACTATCGCCAAAACCTTCCACCAGAAAGAGTTCTCAGTGAGGGACATGGAACTGTTATCGCTGCTGAATCCAGACACTTTATTGCTGGCAGAGATAAGAAAGAATTAGCTATTCAAAAGAGAGCTTGGGGCAGAGAGAAGAAGAGAGAAGATATTAATGATAGAAGGGCCGCCAAATTCATTAACAACCAACCTCATTTTAGAGACCCTCTCTTACAATAATCGTTGTTCGCTTCATAGAAAATTGGTTAATAAATTATTTCGGTCATTATTTATAATGCGATTAGAACACTTGATAGAAGTAAGTCAATGAGGAGATTAACTAGAAGAACCCAACTTGAAAAATAAAGCAATTTCGGACTGAAAACTGACCAAATAAACAAGTGAAATCTTAAGTTGATACACGAACCAACCAAGTTAACCATCGAAAGACTGTAGAAAAGCATCATCAACTCTGACCTTAAAAAGATCAAAATTCTCCCTTCTCGCTTGCATTGGGTTAGATTCAACGAAACAATTGAGTCGTGAATTAATTCGATTCCAGATAAGGACCAAAATATGACCACTGCATAATTTGAAATGAATGTCATAAAAGCAACTAAAAACACATCAAATTCTCGAACACCATTATATGCATTTGATAAGTCGACTGTAGCAAGCAGATTGGTGTTTCCAATGGAGAAGAATGATAAGTTTTGCATGCATAGAATGAAGCCTGTAATCGTCAATATTCTCGTATACATAGAAAGAGCAATCGATCTTCTTAATAGAGAACGGAAGTTGTGCCTAATGAGTCCAAGCACCAAAAAGACAGGGATAACTTCTGTTCTTGATTGGTGCATAAGCAAAATGCAACTCAAATTGAGTAAATCTGTTATGAGAGATTGATTAAGCTTGCGAGCTTTTCCAACAAGAATCCTCAAAAAGAGCGTGCTGATCAAAAGAAAGAAGAAAATCCTTGAAAGCTCAACATTAAATTTTTGCATTTTCATCTTGTCGTCTAAATCAAATTTTAAGGGGAAAAAAGGGCTGTCTATTAAAGACAAGATCCACTTCGGTAGAACGTTTCCATCATTCGAATACTGTAAAATTTTGAAAGCAAGCGAGAAAAAACCAAGTAGACATGCCACACCAATTGATAATAGGCTTGGGGGAACATTATTTTTATGCGACGTAACCCGGGTGTGCCTGAATGCAAAACTTTGCTGCCATTCTTTTCGAGATATCAACAACCAGATAACCATTCCGTAAGTCAATATGTTAAGCGCCCATAGCAATTCAGGCTTGTTTAGGATAAAAGTGGAGATCGTCCACGATGTATGAAATTTCTGTCCTGAGTTGTTCCACGCGCGAAGTACCCTAATTCCAATCAAACAAACTATGACTCTGGAAAAGCAAATAGACTTGAAAGATAGCAACAAAGCCGAGAAGAAAATGATCGTGAAAAACCACCACAACTGGTGCTCTTCTTCGATCAAAGATGATCCATGAAAATGCAAAGAATAAAGAAGGCTGCAAAAACAGAATGTAAGAGTGGTATTTTTAGCACTTCGTTCCTCCTTGAGCTGATAAGCCAACTGGCCTGAAAATACAAGGACTGAAATAATAATAAGGGCGAAACCAAGTCCAATGTCATAATAGGAATAGTTTATAGCAGACTCGGTTAACAATTCTTGAGCCTCTCTCAAAAATGAAAAGTATTGCTCGGTACCTATTTGTGTGGATCCACGAAGTATTGATAGCGCGAGGGTAAAAGATTGCAATTCGTTGCTATCTTTTGAAAACTTATGTTCCAACAACGTCATCAATTGTTTGCAATTCTCCAACAAGATAGCTTTCCGATCCAGCTCCTCCCAAAGCTCAAGTATCTCGGGTATCATAATTCCTAAATTATTTTTGGGTATAGGAAAGTTTAACAAAGCGGACAAACTAGGTACTAAATCAATTTGTGATATCATCGAAAAATATTCATAATTTCCTTTGTCAATAAATGGGAAGGATCTCTCTTTCCGAATCTTGGAAAATTTAGGAGAAATGAAGGTTAACCCTGGATGTGTCTCACCAGAGGAAGAGCCACCATGGTTGCCGATATCATTCATTCCGTGGTCACCCATTAAAATCATCAACGTATTGTCATTACCCTCCAAGCGGGACTCATAGATAGTTTTCAATACTTCATCCATTTCCTCTTGTTTTGGCTTCATAAAAACAGAGTAAGGACCTCCTTTGTGGCCAATATGGTCTAGGCCAAGATAATGCAAAATTAATCCATCCCACTCAGTGTCATTCATTTCGGAATTTAAATGCTTCGTCACATTTAAATCAACTTCTGTGAAATCACTAACAAAGAAGGAGTTTGTCCCTTCATATTTTTCAAAAAAATCAACCGGGGAGAACAATTTAAGCCAAGTATCATCTCCATAAAAGTGTAAAACTTTCCCTTGATCTTTATTTTTAAACTGATAAATCCATGAATCTGTATTCGAAAGTCCTTGTGAGTCATCTTTATCGTCAGCAACATTCAAAATTGCATCCACGAAACTTGGAGCACCACCTGTTGTAATACCCTTTAGTCTCGGGAGTGTGACAGTTGGAGGATGGGAATAAGCGGTCAATGGGATCGCGTGCCCCTTCTCGATCAATGAATGGAGAAAGTTCATATGCGAGTTTTCTTCCGAGAACATGAAATCCGATCTCATCGCATCCACTACCATAAGAATGACTTTCTCAAATTGAGCTTTTCCATGGGCTGTGAAGGGAGAGCCCAGATCATCGAACTTGCTGAACCCTTCAAGCACAACTTTGGCTGGAAAGAAACCCTTGAGGAAAGTAATGAATCCTATTAGTTGGACAACAACGCATACGAAGAATATCCGCCAGGATGCCATAATTCGACAATCAATTGCGAAATGCACCTTGCAAAATGCAATCAAAAACAGTTAGTTCAACCACAACGAACGCGTTGAATAACATCGCGTTCTTACGAATCACGTGATGGCCAATGGCCTCACCATTCCCGCCGCCTAACCGCTCACCATTTCCGCTCACTCCACCATAAGTTACAAAAAAGACTACGACGGGGTCGATCTCCCTACAAACCCCAACATGCCGGTTTGGGGTTGAATCCCTAAGAGTAACAGGTGTGTTTTGAGAGACGACGCGCCAAAACTTTTCAGCGCGACGATCGTCATTATCTTTTTGAGTTTTGCACATCAATCCGTATGGTTCAAATACGGTTGCAATCTTTCGACTTGAGAAACTACACCCCGAGAATGGCCTGGAATACGTACTTTTTCGGTCAATGGGAAAATTTACATCGATTTCCACGATCTATCTGCATACTGACTGACTGTCAACACCATACATCGTATAGGACACATCCACAAGTGCGCATACCGAACACTCGAGACCTTTTGTGGTCTCGTTATTTCATCGTGATTCTCATCGGTTTAATATTCTCATTCCTCTAGTCTCTTCCAGCGTAATAGCGCACTGAACTAAATCATGTTCCTCCTTTTTAAAAACTTGTAATTACGTGCCATTCCCATACTCAAAAAGCTAATCCATAAATTGCAATTTTGTCACAGATTCTTTTCCGTTCCCAAAAATCATTATGTATATACATATATAACGGCAAGGTACCAAACAGCAGGTGCTATCTCAAAGTAAGAATAATCAGATAACTTTCATCCGCAAAAATATGTTTATGATGACCTCTAGCTCAGAAGCATGACAATTTTTAATTTACACAAAAAACTATTTTTTACTATATTGAAAACTTCGTTGTTCGTTCAGTTCAATATGTATATTCACTTGGATATTTTTTGTAACTATGCTACAGCAGAATTTTGAATCCCAAAAAAGAGGCAGGTAACACACACTCATGGGTTTAGGTCTAAACTTGCAGGCACATGTGAGAGAAATAACAAAGGGAAAAACATAGTTCAATAAACCATCACTCAAACCTGATTGTAAAAAATAACACTCTGTTGTTTTCTTTTTTTTTTCTAAAAACAGCATTTGATCTATTCAACTACAAAATAATGGTTTTTGCAGAATGATTACTAATAACACTAAAGACGAATACCAGAATCTGAGCATATTAAAATCAATATCACTAAGATTGATATAACCGATAAATTTATACTGATGAAAATTTTTCAAATGATTATGCTGATGACTATAATAATGATGACAATCATATCTTTATTCAAAATGTTTACATTTTCCTCATGAATGATATACGCTTAGTCATGCCCTACAATTTTAACCGCGAACATCGTTTATAAGCTATTTCGACAAATTATTTTACAAATTGTTTAATTGCCTTTAGGAATGAAAGCGACCTCATCCCTCTATAAATAGCGGTGATTCGATATAATGATAGTACACAGTAGGGACGTCGCATTGACTATTCATACATCGAGGGTTACTCATGATTCCATAATATCTTCAACGTTTAAATATCTACGAGATAATAATGGAACTATGAAACACACACATTCAATCATTTAAATTTTCAGAAGAAATACTTCAGTTTAAATTCAAAATAAATTCAAATCTTGGTGCCAGGGCTATTGTTTTTAGGACTAGTGACTGTTCCTGAATGAGCTGGATTGCAGCTACTAGTGTTTCTCGCGATGAAAAACTAGATAGTCAAAGCGGATGTACAAATTTTCATGTGCACTCGAATAAAAGTTTAAATTAGTTTCTGTCATTTGTTGAAAAATGGCTTTAAAATCACATATTAAACAGAGCTACATCTGATGATTTTTTTAGGAGCTTTAGTCTTCGACTTTAGGTCTATTTGGCGTGCTTAGCAATTGGATTACTTGCCTGACGAACATTTACAGAATTTTCTGGGGACTGAACTTTTTTTGTATCTATTAATAGTCGCTTCAGGGAAAGAAATAACATGGCAAACAGCTAAACCGGATTTTGAGAAAAAAGCCGCATATTTGAAAGCTAAAACATACGTCGCTTATAAAGTATTACTAAATATTATTTCGACTGAATTGAATTGAACAAGAATTAGGCGAACTATAAGCCTACAGTCTCTGCGCGATACCAATCCAATTGCAATTTAAATCTTTTAACCAAGATCGGAAATTACTCTAGGTACGGTCAAGAACATCAGTAGCAGCACCGTGTAAATACAACAATTTAGTGGTTCATTAACATTCAATTATTGCATTCTGTTTCTCACTTGTAGCTAGATAATTTAAACAGTATTGGGAGCCCATGGGGCACAGAAGGCACTTTTTATCATTTCATAAAAGTTGCCTAATATTTTTATGGTCATAAAATGACTAAAGATGAGAATTCGAATTGATTTTGATGGTTATGTGATAGTGATTTATATTAATTTACCGAATTTCGGTAGAATATGTTTTAGATAATATATGATTTTATTAATGTATTTATAGTAGTTACACGGCTTCAACGTCAGTTTTTTTCCAAAGGCAGGTTTCACTCAATGAGTATTGCATTATCCATTTATAGAATTATTTTGTCAAGAGAGAATGGAATATTCATGTCTGTATTATTTATGACGACAAAGCAATTGTAAATACTGACTCGATATTTAATCGTGCGTTAACATCTGAGCAAAGGTATATGGCAATCGAAACTAAGAGATAAGACATTGTATATAGATGTACCTTTATTTCAATCTTATCATTGGATGTGTCGATGGTACGCACATATGGGAATCACACTTCAGGCATTCAGGTCTTCTTTCCCCGCGGATTCTGCCAAACCCGTTCGCTTGGTTCTGGTTTCGCTAGATAGTAGATAGAGATAGTGGGTATCTGGTTAATCCATTCAAGCGCTTCAAGAAAATGAAGAAGTTAATTGCATATTTGCCGATGGTATCAATTTGGCCCTACAACGTGACCAAACTTTAAAACTATACTCTTTTACTTCTTTTACTGGTTTGAACTTGAATGGCGGTTTTAAAAATAGTCATTGCACGAGAGAATTGTATAATTTTTTTTTTGTATACCGCTAAAAACATTTTTTAATTTAGCAAAGTGTTTTTTTACAGCATTGGGTTATATGACTTATAGGTTGCCACTTTTTGGTATTGTAGATATAAAAATCAAATTTATTTCGAGTCTAAATCTTCATATTTTTCAAGACGGTCTTCAACAGCGTCCTCGTCGCTGATTTTCACCCCTCCACTTACTGAGAACTGACCGCCAGCCCCGATAAGTTGAATATCCATTTCTTTGGTGGCAGTGTTGACAATTCTTGTAGGAACCTCAACATCGTCATCGATGGGGCCAAGACCAGGGGCATAAGTATCCCCAAAGCCCCAGGCATACACCATACCATCATTTGTTACAGCAAACGAATGATGAGAGCCAGCACCGATAGCTTTCATCTTCAAATCTCCTTCTTTGGCAAATTTAATAAGGGTGGGCTCAGGGACTGATCTTGGCTTCCCATGTTGATCTTTGAATGTGGAAGGGGGCAAATTATCAGCAGCAATCCCGATTTCTTTCATATCATATCTTCCCCATGAATAAACATTTCCATCGGAAGAAAGTGCCAAAGTATGATGTTCCCCACCCGCAATTTCAACAATCTTCAATCCACTCAATTTTGGAATGATAGTGGGTTTTACAATTAACGAGCCATCCTCAAGTTCACCGTTTTCATCTGTAATTCCGCATTGTCCAAACTGATTCAAGCCCCAAGCGTATACATTATCGTCCTTATCGATCGCGAAGCAATGGAAATCTCCACTTGCTATGTATTTAATGTCATAGAGTCCAAATTGATGTGGCTCCAAGGCGGACAAACGGTGTCTTTCTAAAATTCTTCTCCCCAATTGGTATTGTTGGCCATTTCCCCAGGCATAAACAATTCCCTTTGAATCCAAGGCCAACATATGATCTTTTCCTGCTGCTAATTGCACAATATTTTTCAATCCTTTCAATTTATACGGTGTTTCTTGAGTCCTCGACGTTTTAGAAAATCCAAGCATACCTTCGTTGCATCTAAAGGTTCCCCAAGCGTAAACATCGCCATTGCTATACAACAACGTGCTTAAATTATCTGTTGCTGCGACCTGGACAATTGAAGCATCAATTTTTGGAAGATTTTCAACTTGAGCTGGGGTTGATTCTGCTTCATTCAAATCGCCATCCTCGTCATCGGAATCAGTGTCCATTGACTTTAAATTCTCTTTTACTTTTGATGTATCTCTTCCCAAAACTTTACTATCGTTTGTTCCCCAGGACCAGAGCTTGTTATTCGAATCCAAAGCAAGTACATGCATTCCACCAACAGCGAAATCGACAATCCCATCAGCTCCAATGTTTTCTTTGGTAAGAAAGGGGTTTAGTCTGGGACGTTTCACTTCTTTGGTCTTTGCATCAGGACCAAGACCCAATTCACACATAGACCCGGTTCCCCAAACGAAAATATTCAATGGAGTCGTCTTGGTAGCAGGTCGTTCGTTGAGATCTGGCAATCTCGAGTAAGAATGCAAGACCAGGGAGGCCGTGGATCTGGCCCTTTTTGCGTCTCCATTTTCTGAGGGTGACGCTGCTCTCTTTTGGTTTCTTTTCAACGCAACCATGATGAGTGGAGAAGTTGTTTACGCTTTCACTTTTTCTCTTGTTTTTGATTATGGTGCGAGAGTGTATACATCGGAAAATAGTCGGATCGCTTAAGAGATCGAGAAAGCCTCTTATGATGACGACAGAACAGTCTTTAAGTTTTCTAAAACCTTTTCATAAGGAGAAAGTGATATACTTTAGCTTAACTTCCATTGTTCTACTTGATTTTTTTTTTCATTAAATACTGATTCTTCATTCCTATTCTAATTAAGCTGATTTACGTTTGTTGACGCGTATCCTTCTCGTTTGTGTCTCCACTTACTGTTCGTTTCGACTACTCTTCTGGCTAAATTTTGAAGTAGGTAGCTCATTGATCCAATGGCCCTGAAAAGAGCAAGGGCGGTAACTAGCCAAAGGATAAAAGTGAGGTAGTAATTTCTGCTGGTATCTCCTGGCTCATAGACTTGTACCATGGTCAAAATGAAAATTAAGTTGCACAAGAGCCATATGAGGACCACTTTTGTCCTGACATTTTTAGCATAATCTTCTCCGTCCACTGTTACCTTCTGTTCAACATTCTTTTTAACTTTGTTGTTTGAACGCTTGGATCTGATATTGTATAGAGTGTCAAGATAGTACTCGTCTATGTTATAATCAATCACAACCGCCTCAAATTCGCCATCTTCATTTTGTTGAATCACGTATTTGGATTTATCCTCCTTAGAATTGTTGTCACCTTTGGTTCCCCAAGAAACATCGTGCGTGTTGCAGAACGCAAATATTTGCAAAGTGCATGTATATGTTGGGATCATGCAAAAGTATTGCACTGAACACGTAACCATATGCCAAGGGTCCAAATATAAAATGGACATTAATGTATAAAGCCCGTACGTTGCCAACAAGGATACGACAATACTCACAAATACGTACGCTGATGTGTCACCTAATCCGTATTGTTGAATAGTCAGTACCACAAAATAAATACCAACAATCAATGCATATAATGAGCAGCAACTGAGTATTATCATCAAGCTTTTAAAAATATTCTTTGATGCATGAGGCCGATTTCCAATAGAGACAATGAATATTGAAGTGAGCACGCATATGCAAATGTAATTGAAGATCGTAAATATCCAAAATCCACCTTTTCCCAAGCCTTCAGTCTTGATCAACGAACCTGTCAAGAAATAAAATGTTAGATAAAAGTTACTCAACGAAAAAAAAGACATGAGTAAGCTAACGAATTGATAGGCAAATTCAACGCAGAACCAAAATTTGCGAGCAAATGAGTGGTCAGTCGCCCAAATGCTATTTGAGTGTCTTAAAGAATACAATGCAGCGAAAAATGCACCGTTAATCCACCTTCTCCTCTGTGATAAAAATTCAGGGACAGATTCAGGGACATCAGTCTCGCCAGTAGCCAGCTTGACGAATTTCAAGACCCAACTATCATTTCTTTTGGAGATTAGCTCCCAGCAAAGAATTCTATCCTCCGCGAGATACATATTGGCTTCAAAGAAATTTGTTTTGCTATTTTTCTCATGGTGTGAGGTGAGCAAATCTTCTCCTTTGAAATATGACGCCAATGGCCCAGTTCCGTCTGAGTGGTTCTTCAAAGCAATATACCTGTAGGCCGAAAGAGCACCTGGTAAGACGGTGATATAACCGAAAACAGATTCTAGTGGTTTGTCCAAAATGTTTGAAATTTTATATTCAAAATTTTGAGTAGCCACTAATGGATTCGTTAAGTTGACCCACCCTTTTCCTTTCATAGCAGTGATCTCCCCGGCTGCACCAGCAACATTAGAATCTCTGTCAAAAGCCTTCCACAAGTTATAGATAGCATGGTTATCAGGTTTCGTTCCCACATCCAAAAGAATAATCACGTTGGGATCCAACACAGGGCAAAATGCGTTGAATAGCCATCTATGTGAATTGATTTTTTTTTGGTTCTTTTCCTTTAAGCAAAATAATACCTGTACTGGAGTCAAACTCTTTTCGTCTCCTTTGAATTTGAGATTCTCATCGATAGATATCTGAGTTGTATACTCGAACAAATGAGCCTTGACATTTTTGTTGTTAACATAAGGTCTGGCGAGGTTTTCTTGATAGCAGCCCGTTGCAGTTAACAATTGTAAAACTGACTCGTTCACTTTGTTTCTGCCATCTGCAACGATTATGACTTGAACTTTTTTCCACGCATCTTTACCCCATACTGATGATTTTGATCTTGAGCACAAGTGTGCTACGTTCTTCATGATTCCATGCATAGTCCTAGCGAAAGAATGTTCATCTTCATTGTACATCGTGACACAAATGACAAGCTCTGTCTCTCTCTCGTATTTAGCAGCACGAAGAGTGAAACCTTCACTGACGAAATCATCCGGCTCCGAAGTACAAGCCGTATAAGTCATATTGGTAAATTCACCAAATGGCGATTCCGTTCTTGGTAAAACCTTTTTTAATTCGTCGGGGATACGATTTTCGAGAACGAGATTACCGGAGTTTCCACCCACAAGTCTTACTTTTCTCTTGTTCAAAGTTTTTTCTCGGTTGGGGATGTAATTTTTTGACACATTTCTCATCATGTCTTTATCAAGCGAGTTAGAAAAATATTCGCTTTCACCTCCAGTGACAACAGAGCTAGATGTATAAACTGTGTTGTGATCGGAAAATGTTTCGACATCCTCGTACTCCTTTTGGTAAATATCATACCCGTATTCGGATGATCCTTCCAGGTGAAGCGTTTCTTCTTCTGCTGAATCTTTAGTGTTCTCATTTGCTTTGACGAATGTTTCCCTAGAAAATATGGGCTGAGGTGGCTCAAGAAGACGTTCGCTCCTATTGGAACTCTGTAAGGACCTTTTGAAATCCAGATGTTCCGGGGAACCGTTGTATTTCACAGGAGAGGTATTTTCGCCGGAAATCAAAATCCCGCTTGGTTTCTCTCTTTTTGGACTCTCATCAGATGTGTATCTTGCTCTAGGAGTTTTGTAAGTTTCAAAATTCAAAGATGGTGTTGGTGTGTGCGAAATGTTTGCAGCAAATTGTTTGGCGTGGGTTGAACTCCTTGTAAAAATATTAGGCGATTGACGATTCTGAGGGCTTAGTCTGACTGATTCTGGAATTCCAACAAAGCTAGTCGTACTGTCGTCTTCATCTTCTCCCTGGCTTAACTGGTAAAATCGTCTTGGTGAGGTTCGATCACTAGTAAAGGCGGCGTTTGGAGCAGATGGCTCATTGGGATCAATGAAAGGGTCATTTTCCTCAAAAGGATTAACCATTTTTTTTTCAAAATCAGCTGCAATTGAAGAAGAAGAATGTGGAAGAAAAATAAGAGACGTCTTAGGCCAAGTAGTTATTATGGAATATTGTTTGTTTTTGAATTTCCCAATCGGGAAGATAAGCTGTTCGCTGTTCTAAGCTAAAATTGAGAAAATACAGCACTGCTACCTAATTCGCCTATTACGTCTCTTTTCTTATATGAATTTCGAGTCTGGAACTTTTGATTCTCTTCCTGAATTCTCTGAAAAAATTGTGCCCTGAAAGCTACAGAAGTTTCCGATTTTCTGGAATATTGACAACTCTCAACATTTTCAAGTTTGTTCAAAAACAGAAAAATTCCGACAACCAAGAGAATACAAAGAGATATAACAGCAGTTGAAAACTAAATGTGTCTCGCCCACAAAATATCAATGAAGTAAATTTTAGAAACTGAATGTAAAGAACTATCAGATTTGCTACATAATCGTCAAACCTGCATATGTAATCATTTATCAATCCAGTTGATTCACATCGTTTTATTACATTCGTCGCTTATGTCTACTGACAATACCAGAAATCAAATATTCTTGCATCGCAATGAATCGTCCCTGTCATCGCTACCACTACAGAGAATGCCTGCGCAGGTTTCGAGTGTAGGATTCAATACCTTAAAGAAACAACCTACAAATTCCTCCGTTTCATCTAATACTGCAACGATTAACACGGTGAAGTCCAATTCTTTAGCAAGGCTTTTCACCAGGAACAGATCATCTTCTATTGTAAATGAGAAGCAAGAAGAGTCTCTTCTGTCTTTAGATATGTTGAATACGACAAACAGTGAAGAAATGAAAAAAGTGTCAAATTTATTCAAACTATCACGAAAGCAAGCTAAATTCAAACTCACAAGCAAAGGAAAGACTAGACCAGACCTTACAATACAGACAAACGGTAATAATTCTTTGAAATTACCTCAAAAATCGTCTAACGCTTCGAGTTCAGAAGACTATGGAAAGAAAGTTCCGTCCTCAATATCTTTGAATAGCCTTTTTCATCGCCCTCATGGACAAGCAAAGCTTGAAACGAACCAAAAAGCAAGCCAGGATGAAGCAATAAGCGCTTCAAAGTCCATATCCCAGAAGACTTCGGTCAATCTATCGTCTCAAAGCTCAAATTCCTTTGTGTCAGATAGTAACTTCGCCGCGTTATTCAATTTCACTGAATCAGATTTTGCCAATAATGTTACAGAAGGAAATGCAGAATTGCCCACGATTCAAGAAATCCATCGCAAATATATGATCTCTGCCGATCAGTTTGTGCAAGCCAAATTACACAGAAACACCGCAGAGGGTTCCCATTCGGTCACCACAGAACCCGACTACGGAGATGATTTAGTATTGACGCCTGTCGAAGCGGAAAAAAAGAACTCCAAAGTTTTCTCCGAGCTATTTGCTATGATGTATGCTCTATTTGTCCCTTCAGCACAAGTTACCTTAAGAAACGGTAGATCTGCCACGCAACTATTGATTACGATGGAGCACGTCGCTAACTTTGTCCGCCAAAGACTCGTAGCTAATCTCTCTTGTGAAACATATGCAAAGGTGCTAGATTCAAGAGACGATGGTCGTAAGAGTAGGATAATTCTACCTTACGAAGATGATTCTTCATTCCCCGAGAATATTGACGAAGAAGCTACAGAAGCAGAAAAGAAACAATTAGTACAAGAGCTTTCAGAATTTTTTGAGAAGTGCATTACCTTGATGCTGACGAATTATAGGTTGAATCGAAAAAGGTTGACTGAGATAAACAACAACAATGAATCTTCGAATAGACTCCGAACTCAAAATTCGAAGCACAGGGAATGTAAAAGCAAGTACGACCTGATATTGAAAGAATGGGATTTGATAAGTGGATTATGGCAATATTTCAATACGAAGGTTAGGTTTTTTGTGTTGAACGCTTTTTTACCCCTCCAGGTTCATCTTGATGAAGAGAAAATCCAGCAAAAAAAATTCCAACCAATCGAGATACAGATCGAAAATCTTCTTTTAAGAGCGTTTCGTGACGTAGTAGTAATTCCGCATTTAAACCAGAGGGCCTCGGAATTTTCGAAAACGTGGATTTCCCCTGATTCAGTAGGGCAATTGCACCCTCTACATCCGATACAAGCCACAGAGCTTGCATATTTTCAACAGAATGAAGATTGTTTCAAATCTTTGAGAAAATGTTTTGGAACTATTCGATCTCATCTGAAACAAACACTGATGAGCCCCGACGATCAACTGGCTGGAGAACCAATATTTGAGGAGTTCGTGCATTGGTTCAATTCGCTACCGCGTTAAATTTGTCTGCGCGATGTCAACGTTACAATAATACGCGCCAACAACTTATTGATATCGAAAGTGAATACATTGTGCGTCGGCTCATTTGCGAGTAATCTGAAACACTAAAAGACCATCCTAACTATAGTTTCATTTCAGAATGGTTTTACCTTCTAGTTTAAGGCAAAAGCTTATGCCATCCGAAATTCAGTTTCTATCAGAAAATGAACATATCGCAATACTACCCAGATATTCGATGAAAAAGATAGATCTAATAGGGGTATGTATAAGAAGACTTTACAGATTTGTGGAACTTATCTCACTATCGAGGCAGCCAGATTTATCCGAATTTCACTTAGAATAATACTGACAGCAAAGACATCTCTACCACCTTTAAGAGGCATGAGAAGAATCGAAGTACCGTTATGGATAGCATTAATTTTGAAATCGCAGGATAAATGCAATATTGTCCCACCGGAATGGCTTAACTACTTTTATTTGAAGGAAAAATACGATGAAGAGAAAAAGTTTATCAATCTGTTTTCATCTTTACCTTGGAACTGGTTGGAGATCTCAAAAGTACTACTTGATAAAGCACCTGATGATATACAAGATTCAACAAGTCAAATAAGGTCAATCATTCAAGATCTTCGAGAAGTTCGGCAACTGAAGGCACGTCGGGGTCTCAAGGAGCTCAATGAATCTAATATTCAACTAAATGGGCTATCTCTTATGGAAATAAATGAGCTAAGACCATTTGTTCTCAGTGTGATGAATAAATTAAGGCAATTGCATGAAAGCATAAACGAAGGAGAAGAAGAAGAAGTTGATAATGAATCAGATAATGAATAGCAAAAACACGTGACGAGATCAAATAGAAATTCTCATTGATGAATTTCAAGATGAAAATCAAGAAATTAACATCCAATGAACACCTTCAAAACACTAAATAGACAATTCATATCGAATTTGAAAACGACTGAATTCGTAACAAAGACAAAGAGAAATCTCATCCTATCTATTCTCAAATCGACCACGACTAAGAGAGAGGCTAGAAATTATCTTTTGAAATATCAAAATCAGTTTGACTTCAGTGACATTACTTTTGATAAGGACAAAGAAGCTACACAGTTAGCCACAAGAGACCAACAAAGAGAACTATTTGTGAATAGATTCTTAAACGGGCAGGACCCATTCATTAATGTCTACGGTACTGAAGATACAAAATTACCAAAGAT
Source organism: Clavispora vitiphila (assembly GCA_030557995.1). Taxonomy (NCBI): domain Eukaryota; kingdom Fungi; phylum Ascomycota; class Pichiomycetes; order Serinales; family Metschnikowiaceae; genus Clavispora; species Clavispora vitiphila. Next base: position 85,066 of record JANIJR010000010.1, read on the forward strand.
TCCCTTACGAGTGGCATTATTCAAAATCCATATAATGGATGACTTTCCTTTGTCGGGAATTACTGAGACCTTTCAGAGATTAGTCAATTTAGGAATATCTCCTGTAATTATCCTTGACAATCAAGAATTTGAGGCCACCAACTTTAAAGCCAACGCCACACATGCTATGCGCCAAGCATACAGGTTGAACCAACACTTGACAAAACTAGATGAAAATTCGACAATGAAATCATGTATTATTCGGTCGCCTTACATAAGGAAAGATGGCAAAACTTGCATTTCGAGTCTAGAGCAAATTCTCATTCCTCTCTATCAGGGTATTATCCCCATTCTACAGCCCATTGAATATGATAATTCAACCGGAGACCAGCGCTTCATTAATGCAGACCAAGCTCTTTATGTCGTATCATCTGACTTATTAGATCAACCCAATCTTCTCAGTTTAGAGAAGGTGATTATTGCTGATAAACTCGGCGGAATTCCCTCTATTGAAAGAAATCAAACTAGCCATGTTTTCATAAACTTGTCTCAAGAATTGTCCGACATCATTTCTGAAATGTATATTGGATTTCTTGATACTGAAGTTAGGGATAAACATTTAAAGAATTTGAATGTTATGAATGAGATTTTAGAGCTTGCTGCCGAAAAGTCTGGAAATAATGACACAACGGGAATTATCACTACACCAGAAATTATTGCAGTGAACAAAGATAATTTAAATCCAATTATTTATAATGTTTTGACCGATAGGCCTATAATATCATCGTCTTTGCCATCGTCATTTAAGCGGACACCTAAAGTTTCTACCTCGATCTTAAAAAAAGGATTCGATGTGACTGTTTTAGACGAATTCACTTTTAATGGTCAATTTTCCTTTTCAAATTTAGTCCATGAACAACTAATAGATAGAGAGAGACTTTTTGGATTAATCAATGATTCTTTTCAAAGGGAGCTAGACGTTGGGAAATATTGTGAGAGAATTGAGAATTCAATTGCCTCGATTATTTTGGTTGGAGACTATGATGGTGCTGCTATTGTTACATGGGAACAATTACCAGACGGAACGAGGGTTGCATATTTAGATAAATTTGCTATTTCATCAAAAAATCAAGGGTTACCAAGTTTGGCTGATATTATTTTCAAATTGGTATCTCAAGCTCATCAACTGGAATTAATCTGGAGGTCGAGGGTAAACAACCCAGTGAATAAATGGTATTTTGAGAGATGTCGTGGTTCTATTAGTCCAAAGAATTCTCCATGGAAATTGTTTTATACGGGAGAAATCTACAAGAACAGGATGGGCATTCGTCTCGATGGGACCGAACAAGATATAGTTGATATATCAAGCAAACTTCGGATGTATACCGATCTCATTGACCTGATAGAACCTTCGTTCCGGTGATTTACGTATATTCATAATATTGTTTAAAACGTTTATGATCCGATTAGCCCACCCTGAGGATGTTTATCGGTCGCAAACGACATAAAAGATCAATGATAAAATCAAATAATATTTTTGCCAGAAATTTTAGTGCTATTCCTCAGAAGATCTGGTTCAGGTAGGAGTAACTGAAGCAAGTGGCTAGTTGGGGAGCGGATGCGAAAATTAAAAAAAGAAAAAAGACAACAATCCCACACGATGTACCTCTCAGTGTAACTTTGAGTGCTTGGCTTATCTTTATAATTTGAGACAGATTGAAGCTTTTAATTACGACTGTCTCATTGGGATTGTCATACATTTGATTTCAGAAGAAAAGTGCAGAGTGTCATTTAATGAAGACGAGTGACGACCGAGATCACTCACTCTATATTGCTCGGACAGTTTCACTAGCTGCTTTCAAAAATGTATTAAAATATTAAGTGACTTGTTGGATTTACCCAAATTAGGCCCATCCGTGAGGATCGGTTGCCCAAAACATATATCGCTATAAAATCAGCTGACATCCATAATCCGGAGAGGTCTTGCATGTAATGTAACATCACTGAATATGTTTGTTGGGTCTTAATAGGATGTTTCTTGTGAGGCCCGCGCGTTCTGTTTATCATAGGGTATATCATGACTTTGAGAAAAAGGGTCAAAGATCGTAAGTTCACAGAAATGAGAGAGGAAAATGGAAACGAAGCTTCTCGAAAACTCTACTATTATCACGAGTTAGAATCATGGCAACAAGATAATCACTATATACGATCTGGATATGTGAAGGAGACACTGAGTTACAAAGAATGCTTGAAATCTTTAACTTACTTGCATAACGAGTCGGTAAATGTGTACTCCCATTTACTTCCATCGGTGTTTGCTGCCATTTCTGTTATTATATTTATCAACTGGAAGCTACAGAAATATGAAAATGATCTAGGTGCATGGGAGAGATTAAATTTCCTTCAATTTGGCGGAGCAGCTACTTTCTGCATGATGCTGTCTGCAATGTTTCACCTCTTCAAGTCACATTCACATAGAACATGTAAGGTTGGCAACCAGTGTGACTACTTCGGCATAATAGTAATGATCACTTGTTCCTTGAACTCAATCATTCTTTTCGCGTTCTATGACATTCCAATAGTAAGAAATGGTTTCATCGCGTTGTTTATCGCATTGGGAGGAATCTGTACCAAGGTTACTTTCGATCAGAAATTTTCTTCCCCTGAATACAGACCTTTCAGGTCTTTGATGTTCATATTATTTGGCTTATCAGGAATACTTCCAATTATAGCAGGAGTCAGAATCTTTGGATCGAAAGAAGCTATTGCTAGAGCAGAAGCAGGGTGGTGTTGCGCTGAAGGATTGTTCTATATCTTCGGCGCGTGTCTTTACGCATTGAGGATCCCGGAGAGATTTACCCACAAAAAAATCAACCCACACGGAGAAGGAGAGTCTCTAATCTATAATCGTTTCGTACCAGGAAGGTTTGATTTTTTTGGCCATTCGCATCAATTATTTCATATTATGGTGGTGGTTGCAGCATACTGCCACTGGCAGGCACTTGTGGGATGTTACCACTATTTACATACTCGCACTTTATTGTGAAAATACAAACAGCGTAAATAATGTCGCTTAAGAATTTGATAATTTTGCCCTGCCATTCTGTATGGTCACCAGGACCTAGCAATGGGATATCAAGAAACGAATGGAGTTTACAGCTGTTTCAATTAGAGGGTAACGATCATCTCTGTTTCGTTGATCATGTGAAGAAAAGTTTAGATGAGTTGAAGAGCGACAAAAATGCTTTGCTTATTATATCTGGAGGACAAACCAAAAAAGATTCCGGCCCTAAGTCTGAAGCTTACTCATACTACCAGCTCGCTTTGGCTCTCTGTGAAGATATTTCTTTGCTTGATAGAATTGGGCTAGAAGAATTTGCGAGGGATTCCTTTGAGAATGTTCTATTCCTGATCTGCAGATTTTATGAGTATGAAGAACGTTACCCACTGAAAGTAACGGTAGTCGGTTTTGAATTTAAGAGGGAGAGATTCGTGAAATTTCATTTGTTAGAGGCATTAAGTTACCCCGAAGAAAATGTTTCTTATATCGGCAACGCACCAGACCCGCAAGGAGAAGAAGATGAACGGGCTAAATACTTTGAAAACTTAGAGGCGAGTGAGATGAAGCATGCTCTTGCTCACTTTCAAAAAGACTGGTATGGGACTAGTGAATTTCTTTTGAACAAGAAGAGACAACGAAATCCGTTCAAAAGAATACACGGATACGGCAGTAGTAACCAACAACTCCTTCCCTTATTTGCCCAGATTTCAGACCATGGTAGCTCCTTAGATAGCAAAGCTATCAAAGAGCTCGTGGCTTTTCCATGGGTATGAAGGCTACTTAAGTATATGTGTACCGTGAAGCCTTTTCACGTCGAACAATACTCTCCAGTTGACTATGGATTCGACTTGGGACGATTCTTGATCAAATTTAGATTTCCCATGACTCAAGAATATTGATGAAATTGTTACCAAGATAATTAAAGGCAGACAGATTATGTTGTCAGTGGATTAGCTACAGTTGAAGCGTCGTAACAAGGTATTATAATTGAATATTCGTTTCCTTCCTTTAAATCTGGCCGTGACCTCAGCTTTTTTATATTCCTCGGAAACAATAACTTAATGAAAAGTGAGTTGCACCAAATTATAAGTATAAAACTAATGTCAAATTTCCATTTATATTCTATTCTTTTACATATTGAGCTCAAGAAGACGCATTGATTTTCTTGGATCTTCTTTCTTGAACAGCCTTAGCCAAACCATTCAACATCTCCACTGTAGTTTCCCACGAAACACAACTGTCAGTAATGGAAACACCGTACTTCAAAGTAGACTTGTCTTTAGAACCAGCAGGCATGCTCTGCTTACCTTCGTTAATGTGAGACTCGATCATAACACCAATGATAACATCTTCACCAGCAGACACTTGTTTAATCACGGAATCCAAAACCTTTGGCTGGTTTCTGTAATCTTTCTCGGAGTTATCGTGAGAGCAATCAATCATCAATTTACTACCAGGAGCATTGCTCTTAGCAATAGCAGCCTTTGCGCTAGCAACGGACTCTTGGTCGTAGTTTGTCAAATTTTTTCCTCCTCTCAAGATTATGAAACAGTTGTCATTACCCTTAGTTGTAGTGATAGCAGCTAAACCATTCTTGGTGACACCCATGAAATGATGGCCCTTAGAGGAGGCTTGGGCAGCGTCCAAAGCAACGCCGATATTACCATCGGTACCATTTTTGAAGCCAATAGGGAAGGACAAACCTGAAGCCAACTCTCTGTGCAACTGAGACTCGGTGGTTCTTGCTCCAATAGCACCGAAACTCAAGAAGTCAGAGAAGTATTGAGGGGAAATAGTATCTAACATTTCTGAACCGATTGGAACACCAACCTTTCCGGTCAAGTCAGCGTACAACTGTCTGGAAACGCGTAAACCTTTGTTGATATCGAAAGAATTATCAACGTTTGGATCGTTGATAAGACCCTTCCAGCCGACGGTAGTTCTTGGCTTCTCCAAGTATGCTCTCATGATGATCACCAAATCATTCTCCAATTCAGCAGATAATTTTTTGAGACGAGCAGCATACTCCAAAGCAGCGTCAGTATCATGAATGGAACAGGGTCCAACAATCACAAGACAACGGTCATCCTTACCACTGAGAATCTGGGAAGATTCTATACGAGCTTTAAGAACAGTGTCCAACGAAGATCTGGTTGCTCTAATTTCATTTTGTAACAAAGCAGGTGGAATCAAAGGCTCATAGCCCAAAATTCTGGTATCATCGTATTCTTCTGGAATAGGTGTTTGACTCATCTCTGCAAATTTTGTTTCAGATTATCAGAGGAAAATAATGTCGCTATTTAAAAAATTGCAGCTTTAGAAATAGTGCTCGGTACCTGACTCATAGCAATTTTTTTGGCGTGCATTAATCAATTTTCGTAACTAGTTTTGAGGCGTGTACGTTATTAAGCATAACCGTAGGAGTTTCCGACATAATTCATAATTAAGGTAGTTCTTAAAGCTACCTAAATCAACGAACAAAACCTAAATTTCCCAACCTGGAAACTTTAAACTTTTCATCGTTTTTGAGATGTTTTGTGCGAGGCAAGTATTCCACATTTTGTAAAGTTTGCAAAAAATTACAATGTTTCAAATTACTCATGATTCTAATATACGAAAATTATTGGTAGACTACAACATTATCACTACTAAATTTAATCACTAGTTCAATGGCAAATTAACAGAGCAGATCATCGCCATAGGTAATAAGCCCTTCTATACTAGAACTGAACGCTAGTGAGAAGGATCCCTGTTATGAAAATACTGCACATCACTCATTGATGAAGTTATACCACCGTGGATAAGTGTGATATGACAGGTATTTTTCCAATATATACGTGATGCTAAAAGCGTTTAGACTTGATGTGTTTGATTCATATATGATGACAATGTGCCATTGCATTGGCAGGTTATGATATAATGAGAAGTTAACTGAGCGCGGGAGGGCACTCCTGTTTATTTACCCGTCTCTCCATGTCCTTCCAGCTAGAGTATAACCAGAGGGTTTTTGTATCTTTTTTCATATTTGGGCTTTTGAATAACATCTTATATGTTGTGATACTCTCTGCAGCGATTGACTTAGTTGGAGCTTCGACTCCTAAAGCAGTTGTGTTGTTATCGGACATCATTCCTTCATTGAGTGTCAAGGCGGTTGCTCCATTTGCATTAAATTCAATTACCTATCTGGTAAGAATATGGTCATTAGTTGTCTTATCTATGGCAGGGATGGTGATTATCAGTTTGACAAGAGAAAATGCAATTTTTTTCAAGGTTTTGGGTATTGCAGCAGCTTCTGCCTCTTCAGGTATCGGCGAGGTATCCTTTCTTCAATTGACACATTATTATGAATCTAAACCAGCGATCGGCGGCTTTTCCGCGGGAACAGGGGGAGCAGGGTTAGCAGGTAGCTTTTTATACATGATTCTAACGAACATCATAGGTATGAAAGTGTGGGTTGCACTTTTAAGCTTCGCAATAACTCCTACAGGGTTTATCCTAACAACGCAATTCTTGCTACCCACATCAGCCTCTATAGAACGTGATTATTTCATTAACGAAGAAGGGGATTCAGAAATGGTACACAATATGTTGGAGCAAGAGCGGGCATACGCCATCCCTGCACGGCACCCACAAAGTCCTTCCCCCATTATGAATCATATTCAATCCACAATTCGTGAAATCAGACCGTTGTTGAAACCTTTCATGTTACCTTTGTGTACAGTTTACATTGCTGAATATGTCATCAATCAAGGCATATCGCCTACCTTATTGTTCCCTTTGACAGAACTACCAAAGTGGCTCTTCTCATCCTATCGCGATATTTACGTCGTGTATGGATTTTTGTATCAGTTAGGGGTCTTCATATCGAGGTCATCGATAAATTTTGGAGTGAGAGTTAAAAGCCTATACGTTTTGAGCATACTCCAGGCGTTGAATGTGGTCATTATGTTAATGCAGTCGAGGTTTGATTTCCCTTTCTCCAACGTATGGTTTTTGTTAGTTCTAATATTTTACGAGGGATTACTTGGGGGTCTTCTGTACGTGAATACATTCATGTCAGTTAGTGAACAGACTCAGGAGAATAAAAGGGAATTTTCAATGGGATGCGTTGGCATTAGTGATTCCTTAGGAATTATGCTAGCTGGATGTATCAATTGGTGGCTAGAACCACGACTATGCGATTCACAGGTAAATAGAGGACGAGATTGGTGCCTTACTGGTTGAGCTTCATATAGCCGATGCAGACTACTTTTTGATACCCTTTTGGTAAAATCCGAAAAACAATATTATTTGGCTTTGATCTAACATCCAGGATCTCAACACTCTTTTTCACATACCAGTGTAGATAGACGGAGGTTAAGAAGCAGCATCCAGCATTAAATCCCGGGATTGAAGATGGCCAGAGTAATTTTAAAAAAAGGCGTTTTGTAGCATTTATCTCCGGAAAACGCGGAGAGGGGTAAGGACTGAGGGTTTGAAGTGCATAAAGAACAATTACCAACAAAATCATATAATGTGGGGTGCGATTATATTGGGCTACATGTGCTACTAACCTCAATATATTTTCACCACTTGCCCAGAATCAGTACACTGCATGCCTGATATGAAAGAGATAATATCCAATTCTGACTTTGACGTGAACATACTTGAAGATGCATTCTCTAGCCCGAACATTGAGTTGTCCTTCCCTTTACCCACTGATGAAGACTTGGCTTTAGAATTCGGACCGGATGAAAAGGTATCATTGAGTTTCAAACTCTTGGGCAATTTTGTGAAGTTTATTACTGGAATCAATTACAATGATATCTACAAAAACGGTGAGACGAGATTTTCCGTGAATAAATTGTCTAAGAGATTTAACAAAGCTACGGAAAAATACATGAAATACAAGCTAGAACATGGTGACACCAGCTTGGATGAGATAGTTTACAACCTAGTGGATTCAGAATTGCGCATGAACTTGATTAAGGCCAAAGATTTTCCGAAAAGATTCAAAGATGTAAAAGAATTTATGATCAAGTACTACACTTTGGAAAACAAGAAAAACTTACCCAATTTTGGCTCTATTCATTTTTTGAAAATGTGTTATTTAACTGTGATGAAGACTATTTCCAAGATGTTCCCACAAGGTGTGTGGGTTAACAAAGGTGAACTTCACAGCCTTTATCAACAATATTTGAAAGATCCGATGTCGATAATGCTCCTTCCTAACCACCAGTCACATATTGATTATGTGATATTACACTTGATTCTTATCCGCTTTCAAATGTCAATTCCAGTCGTGGTCGCAGGAGAAAACTTGAATGTGGCAGTTTTTGGAGGAATATTGAGAGGTTTGGGAGCAGTATTTATCAAAAGATCATTCAATAACGAATTATATACGGAGAAAAACCTTTATAATTATATTGAGTTTGTTTTTCTCAACAAAATCAACTTTGAAGTTTTTATTGAAGGCACCCGCTCCCGAGATGGGAAACTTTTACTCCCAAAATACGGCATTTTGAAAACCCTTGTGTCAATTTACCTTGAACATACATCTAAGAAGGATATTCAAAGTTTGGATGTACTCATCCAACCCATTTCGATTATCTACGAAAAGGTTTACGAGTCAGACGGATATTTGAATGAATTGATTGGTATGGATAAAAAGCAAGAAAGCTTCTTCAATATAATGTCGAACGGTATTTCAAATTTGTTTTACGGCGTCGATAGACAAGACTCAACAGTTTCGGTACTCAACGATGGGTTTATCGACAACAAGAATAAGACACTACATGGAAAAATTTTTGTCAAATTGGCTGAAAACTTCAAACTTTCTTCATTTGTTAATGACCCCGCCAACTTAGTAGAACTTGGAGATGATGCATCGCTTACAGAGGGGCGCGTGAACTTAAAAAAGCTTGGATTCAAAGTGTTACATGCTATCAATAAGGTTTCTTTCCTTCCTCAGAATGCTATCGTTGGAACTTCGATTCAGACATTTTACTATGTCCATGGTAATAACTCTTTTCATATCCAGGAAATGCTTCCCATGTTCGATTTCATAACTAAAATTTACCTAGAAGAAGACTTAAGCAGTACTAATGCAAAAATGTTGACTGCTATAAGCAATCTTAGCAACAGCGAAAAAATTGAGTTAATCAAAGACCAAATTATCAAGTTCTTCAAATTCACCAGAGTGAACCCAAAAACTAACAAAATCAAAATTGAAAATTCATTTGAGCTTCTATACTATAAAAACCAAGGAATGAGATTAATAATTTACAAGTGCTTGGCTTCATTCGTGGTACTGAACGCCCAGGGACTAGAACAAATTGAAAAATTATTTTATATTTTCACCGGGTTTTTGAAAAATGAATTCTTATTTGATTATAACTATGACAGATGCAGTAACCTCTCTTTCATATTGCAGAAGTTTAAAGATTCTGGAGTTATATCCGAAGATTTTCTTGTGGTAGATCACGAATATCATAAGATACTTTGTGCTATCATCCAACCATTCATTGATTCATTCACAGTTTGTGTCGATCATCTAAACACGACTGTTGGCGAATATTATTCAAGGGTTAATAACAGAATTACTGAGCAACAATTAATCAATGACTCTTTGATGCTGGATGATTATCCTACTACAAAGAAATTATTGCGAATAATACAGAGCGAAGGTGCGAAACAATCAAAAGAAACCAAAGGCAAGTTGTACAACATTGAAACTTACAACAAACAGTACTTGCTCTCGTTCTTATTCTACCTTAATAACTTAAGATTGATAAAAATCTTCAAAAACAAATCGCGGACGAAAGCTTACGTCATAATTAAAAATTCTAGAGACTTAAATGCTCTACAGGCATTTTTGCAAGGTCTAGCCTCAAAGAAGAAGATTGATGACGTGTCCCTCAATTATATGATCGACATTGTTGATAAAGCGATCGATAGAGATGTAAGTGACATCAAGCCAAAGTTGTGAGTATACGATATAACGAGTCTGTAAGTAGAAATCTCAACATTGTTTCTATGCATAGTGAGGTATCACCCCACTTTACACAGGAAGATAACTTCCCCTATCCAGCGGACGAAGCCTACTCACGTGCCAATATACCATGTGATCTTTACCCCTATTGCCTGAATTAAGAAAGGCAGGTCAGCACATAAGAATTTAATTGAAAACGGATTCGGATCATTAGGCAGAACCTATACTGTATGTCAGAGTGACATCAGCGATAGCAATAAATCCACTCTTAAGATAGTTTCATATGTAGCTTTTACACTTTAATTGTCTGAATGCCCCTATTCGTACGTACGTGATGTTCCCTGCTATATGAAGGTCGGCAATCAATGACTTGCTCAGCCTGCGGCCAATCTCCGATACATGGGAGAACATCTTAGATTATTTGTAGGAATAATTAACATTAACTGAAACAGAAACTTACTACAGGGTGTAGTGATGCTCCATAATACTCTGCTGACTTTCGCGAATTTCTATCACAAATAGTTCACTAGCCACGGCAGGAGGAACGTCTCTGCAAAAAGCGGATTTCCGCTTTATGTTTATTTTGTCTGCACAGGACAGAGTGTGTGGACAGAGTGTGTGCTGCGGTATTGCTTTTTTTCCTCCGCCGCGCTCTGCGACTTCCTCGCTCCAGTCTTCTCCCCAGTGGACGTTGTTTTATCTATTTATTGTTCAGGTTTCCTAATTTCAGGCGGTATATTTTGCAGAAAAAAAAAAGAAGTACTGCCTTCATTTTTAGTCGAGAACGTTTCATTTGCTCGACCAAGAAATTCAAATACCTGAAGAATTGTCCACCCTTCTTGCATTGCTTTTGTTTTGACGGTATCATTTTATCTTGCTTCCTACCACGAGACAATCCATGAGAAAGGAGTTAAAATGTATCTTATGGGCGCACTTTGCCCTTATAATGGTTTTGGTCTACTTGTCCTTTGACCTTCTTTGTTTGACCATTGACAACCCCTACGCTGATGCTCTTCTCGACGTCGAGTTGAATCCAGTCGATGGAAAACTAGATAAGCCACTAGTGATTCCAAAAATCATTCATCAAACTTACAAAAACGAGGAGATACCAGAACACTGGCTACCAGGACAACAGGCTTGTATCGATTTGCACCCCGACTACCAGTATATCCTTTGGACAGATGAGATGGCTAGAGATCTCATTGCTGAACACTATCCTTGGTTTCTTGACACTTGGGATTCCTATCCTTATCCTATTGAAAGAGCAGATGCCATCAGATATTTTGCTCTTGTACACTATGGTGGTGTTTATATCGACTTGGATGATGGGTGCAAGAGAAGGTTAGACCCACTCCTCACTGTTCCCGCATTTGTTCGTGTGACTGACCCCACTGGTATTTCCAATGATGTTTTGGGCTCAGTGCCAAAGCATCCATTCTTCCTCAAAGCAGTTGATAACCTCAAGAAGTACAAGAGAAACTGGCTTGTCCCTTACATTACTATTATGTTCTCAACCGGTCCTTTGTTTCTTTCGGTTATGTTAATCCAGTTCAAGCGTAAGGGAATCACTGAAGCCTGGAAAGTTAGAATCCTTATGCGCGAGGATTACAAATCCAAACCGTCGGCTTTTTTTTCTATTTCTCCCGGCTCCTCATGGCATTTGAACGATGCCGCTTTAATCAAGTCCTTGGCGAACCACATTGGTGTGGCTGTATTTGGTGGCTTCATGATTGCTGGACTTGTATTCTTGTTGGAATGGTGGTTTTACCAATGGTGCATCCGCACGAACTTCAATAAGCACTACAAGCGCTTGACATCCAAGATTCCGTGGAAAGCAACTGAGAAGAAAAGATGCAGAAAAGACTCCAATTTACCTGTCAATTTCGATTTTGGAAAGGAGGCAAGTGTTGTATAATCCTGTCGACCTTGCTTTCGTATAATTACACTCACTACAGTCTATCATTTTCATTTTCATCCTACGATTTTATAGAACCACTTGATGACCACGACTACATGATTTATGCGATTTGTACCATGTAGCATATCTATCAATTTTTTTTTTTTTTTTAAATCTACCTCAACGGAATAATTTAGTACTTCATTCTATTGACACGATTATTTAGATTCCTTCACCTCCTCGGTAACGGGTTCATTTTTCTCACTTTGCTTGTTCATATTTTTGAACAAACCCAAACCGGCAGCCATCAAACCATTCAAGTCGGACAAATTGGAAGGAAGGACCACTGTGTTAGTTTCCTTAGCAATCTTACCGAACTCCTTGATATATTCTTGGGCAACCTGAAGATTAATTGCTTCATTTCCACCGGGGGTGTTCTTGATTGAATTAGCAATCTTCTCAATACTCAAGGCGGTGGCCTCAGCATTCAAAATCAACGCTTGCTTTTCACCTTCCGCAATATTGATACGGGATTGTCTCGTACCCTCTGATTCCAAGATTTCCGCCCTCTTCGATCTCTCAGCACTCACCTGTCTATGCATAGCGTCCAATACGTTCTGCGGAGGGTGGATGTCCCTGATTTCATAACGCAAACATTCAACACCCCAATGCTCCTTCGCAGCTTCGTTGATAATCTTGTTAATGTTGAAGTTCAACAGCTGTCTCTCCTTCAAGACTGAGTCCAAGTTCAATGAACCAATTTCGGATCTCATGGTCGTTTGAGCAAGCTGACTGATGGCAAACTTGAAGTCCTCTACACCGTAAGAAGCTTTGTATGGGTCATGCACCTTAACGTACAAGATACCGTCTAACTCTAACGATACGTTATCAGCAGTGATCGCGTTCTGAGAAGGAATCTCAATGGCGGTTTCCTTTAAGGACTGGACGTAGGTGATCTTGTCAAGGATAGGGATCAACACAGCCATACCAGGCTGCAAGATCTTGTGGAATTTTCCCATACGCTCAACCACATATGCTGTTTGTTGAGGAACAAACTTGATGATAGTGTTGGCGGGCAAACGCTCCTTTTGAAAGAAGTTCAAGGCAGGGGAGACTTGTCCCGTCCTCATCAACATTGGATTAATAGTGCTATAGTTGCGTAAAAGCAGCGCATTCTTGAGAGAAGCTCCGGCTAATCTTTGTGCCAACATCTTTGCCGTTGTCAATAATCTAGGTTGGAATTGATTATTACGTTTTTGCCTACCTATTTCGTGCGAAGCACAAACAGATGACCGGATGGAGGTTGGTATCGCCGGTTATAAACCAGGTGAAGCACACTAAATATTTTTAATATGGACCAGCCCTTCTTTAGAAACTTATCACAGGTAATCAAGCCCGGAAGTCCGACCACTGCTTCTACTTTTTTTTTTTTTTCTGGGGAACTATGTACGCTCGTGAGGAATTGGACTGCGAGTTACTAGTAAACGATTTTGGCTTACTTGGTCAGATTTGAATCCAATTCGAATTTATTTGAAAGGAACCACATATTCACCGTAATTTTTTTCAATGACTTAGACGAAGGTTGGGTTCATGACGTGTAAAGTTCCTTTCAAGTCACGTGAGCATCACCGACTCATCACTGCGTTTGCGAAAGCATCAACCACATAAATCCATAACCATGACGAAACCCGGAGAGCTTTCTTCCAACGAGAGAAATTACATCTTTAATGCATTGAAAGAAGGATTTAGACTTGATGGCAGATCATTAGATGAGATGCGCAAGCCTACCATCACCATATCTAAAACAGAATACGGCTACGTCGAAGTTGAACTAGGAAACACAAAGTTGGCGGTTAGAGTCAGCTGTGAGATTGGAAAGCCATTTGAAGATAGACCTTTTGAGGGAACATTTACCATTAATACTGAAATCAGCTCGATGGCGTCCCCTATGTTCGAAAACGGCAAGAGCTCTGACGACGAGGTTCTTATATCGAGGTTGATTGAGAAGGCCGTTAGAAGATCTAACGCATTAGATCTTGAGAGTTTATGTGTCATTGCTGGAGAAAAAGCATGGCATGTAAGAGCTGATATCAACTTTTTGAATTACGATGGCGGTCTTATTGATGCCTCCTGTATTGGTGTGATGACAGCTCTCCAACACTTTAAAAAGCCCGATGTCTCCATCAGGGGTACTGATATTACTATCCATAGCTTTGACGAACGCCAGCCCGTTCCTCTAAGTGTTCTCCATGTTCCCATTTGTGTCACTTACTCATTTTTCAACCCGGGCGACAAGGAGGAAAACATCAAGGGTGACCTCAATCAGGAAATTGCTATCATGGATGCCAACATGAATGAAGAAGCTATTCGCGACGGCTCTTTGGTCATCACCATGAATAAGAACAAAGAATTGATCCAGTTGTCGAAAAACGGAGGATTGCCAATCGATGGGGTTGTCCTTTTGAATTTGGCTCAAAACAGTTTTGCTGTGACCGAGAAATTGACGGACCAAATTAAGGAGTTGTTGAAGGCAGACGAAGAAGAAAGGTACAAGAGCATGCATCTAGAGCTTCTCGAGGTCGGTGCGGCTAGATAAATATTGCATACTTATTTTTAATCAAGTTACACGGAAATAATTTTCATGTGAGAGATAATTTATTGTCTACTTCTTACCAAAGAACCCATCTAAAGCACCCTTGCCAACAGGCACTTTTTTCACCACCCTCTTGGTCGTTTTTATTACCTTGCCTTTCTTAGAAGATGTTGATTTGGCTGCCGTGGTCGTTTGAACTATGGATGCCATATTAGACTCCACCATCGCTAATGTTTTCTGTTTCTCCTCTTGTTCCTTAAAATAGTTTTCTAATTTGGAAAAGTCCAAGCGACTATCAAGAATGAAATTGGCCTTCATTTCTGCTGTAAGATACGAACCAAATGTAAACTCAAGCGCGTATTTCTTGATTTGGAGCTCAAGCATATCAGACGGGGCTTCCTCATAAGCATTTAGCTTACTTTTAATAAACTCTGTAAGAGAAAAATTAGGCGAGGAATGTAATAAGTTAGAAAGGCTCTCGACTTTTCCCTCTATGAATGCATTCCCCTTTGACGAAGAAAACTTGTAAAATGATTCGTTTGCTTCCTCAATTGTATCACAGACATTTTCTATTGCCGTAACCAAATGTTTTCTCAAAGCCACAATCAGTTGTTCAGGCTTTATGTATGCGTGTAATTGGTCTAAGATATCCTCCATTGTGTGATATCTAGAATTGTCTATATTCTTTTGCTCCCACATAATTCGGAGAACAAAGTAGATGAGGTTGAACTTGGAGACGTTTATGAGTTCAGGATTCGATAGAACAGCACCTTCATCTTCAGGTACGTTAGATTCAATAATTAGGGATTTCACTGCTTCTCCATTAGATAGTTTGGGTTCCGGTCTGCTGGAGAACGAAGTCTGTCCTGAAATCAGTCGAAGTTCGTAAACTTTTTCATCGGAGAATAAAATTTGCTTTTGAGCAGGGCCAAAACTTAAAGATGCAATTTGAAAGTTTGTTTCCTTCTTTGGAAGTAGTAAAACTTTAGTCTCTTTGTCGACGAACATTAGTGACTTAGTAACGAAAAACGCGACGAAAGAGTACACGCGTTTTGCAATAGAAATGCGATATAAAATACTTCACTAATTTAGCTCTATTAATAAAAAACAACAATGCAATACAATCTCAAGTGTACATTATGCTCTGATGTTAAATGACAGGATACACGCTTCAACCATTAAGTAAATTATTAATAAGTGATAAATAAGTAATAAATAAACCAGTCGACTAAAGCCCAACCATTGATCTGATCAACTCGCGAACAGCAGTGATACTGGATAAAATAATCATAATAGTGCCGAACACAGTGAAACTCAAAGAGCTCATTGACGCAGCTCTTGGATCAACGTTTAACAAATGAGCAGTAGCAATTGCCCCGCAATTGACGCCCAAAGTGACTCCCCTAGTAACAAAATCGTTAGATGAAACGCCGAGAAGTTTGAAGAATAGGTCTCCAACTAAAACACCACTAATACCACTAAGGATAGTACACACAGCCATTAAAGAGACTGATCCACCTAAAGCAGAGATTAATGGAGTTCCTAATGCCAAGGTTACCAGCCTGCCAATAAAACCAATGGACCGCTCGGAGCTGATTCCTATGTGGTAACAGATAATTGGATAGCAGAAGAAAGTGAGAGCCATTGAAGATAGAAGTGGAGGCATAAGTACCCAAAAGTTTTTGACAAAATCTTTCTTATGCGTAAACATTGGCAAGGAAAGTGAAACAATTGAAATATCCATAAGAGATGACAATATGTCACCACATCCGGGCCAAAGAGGCTCTGACGTAAAGTGACTATTAAGAACAGATTCGGGTACATCTATCCCGTTGTCAAACAATGCCTTGCCGTTGAACAAGTTGCGGTAAGTTTTCCCCGTTTTGTAATACCTCAAGTCTTCAAGAAATCCCACGGGGGCACCCTTGTGATAAATCAAAGATCCTATGAAGCAAACAAAAAGAATCTCAGCTGTCAGAATCAAAATTGGATGGGCAACCTTTTTGAGTTTGGGGAAATTTAATGGTATCAACAATGCCAAATAATAGGCGAGAACTGTCAATGCCAAATGGTAAGGAAGCATTACATGAATACTAGGAATATAGTAAAAGGGTAGTGATAAGCAAAACAACAAGAAGAAAAGAAACCAATCGATATAGTTAACCACAAATATCGTAGTCTTCTTAGTGAGCGGCGAAAGGTGAGATAGATGCGAGTGCTCGTCTTTAGAAGAATATGGTTCAATTTTAGCCTCAGGAGAAGAGGAGGAGGAAGAAGTTGAGATGGGGAGAGGGGCCGGAATATCTGGCGGAGAACTAGTTGGAGAGCTCGAACTTGACGCTGGGTAGTTTTCGCGGATCGGAGTGGCTGGAGGTTGTTCCGAACCAGAACTCGCTTGTTGGCCATCAGAGAAAGGATTGTCAGAGATTGACAATGCCCGTGTTGTAGCCACCGGATGAGATTTGACAGATCTTAAGGAAGACATATCGATAGTGGTGATATCGTCCCTGGTAGCTATATAGGGGGTATTCATTTCAAAAAGTTCCATCTCTTCATCATTCTTACTCTCAATGGTGGACTCATCAATTTTATTTGAATTGAAAGAGTAAACCCCAAGCTTCAGCAAAACCATTTTTAGTGCCATAATGAAATACACGTTAAACACCATGAGGACGATGCCACCAACGATAAAAACGGCAGCAATTTTTAAACATTCGATGAATGTTATATGTTCACTCAAAGGTAAAATAATAAAGGATGGAATAAAAAAGACATTGATCCATTTCAAAGTGAAATTCATCGGTGGTTTGATAATCATGAGGTAATGCTCAAGCAACCATTGTGATCCCGCCCCCACCTTGCTCTTCAATGTTTGCGCAGACAGAGGATTCTGCAGCTCAAATGAAGCAAAAAAACTCAATACACACAAGACAAGCAAATTGATCAACATGCCAAATACTGAGGCGGGGAATGAGATTTTGCACACATCGGCCAAAAGAACATTAAACCCATATAGGATTGTAAACAAAATGACAATTCCTGCCGGGATTATGACAAAAGAATGGATTATATGATGCTGAGAGTACCATATTCCGTATCCGATTCCTTTGAATATGTCCTTTGCTTGGGTCATGACAAAATGATCGGGGAAAAAGAAAAATTGAGATCCAGTGAGTCTTAAATCCGGGGTAATGATTGTTGTTCTTATGCAGACCTTTCGGATGACCGGAGTTGAGAAGATAAGGATATATGAATAGGAGCGATGATTTTTCCAAAAGAGAACAATGTAACTACCCAGATACTTTTCTAGAATTTTTGTGATGTCCGTTTTATATGAAAATCAACAGGAAAGTATTGAATTGCGGTGAGTAACATGAACTTGCATTTGCGGACGACGAGTGACAGTGCGTTTTTCTACGTAAACTAGCACGCCTCAGTACTATTCAGGTAAATACTAAGCGAAGGCTTCATAAATGATCAGAAAGCTTAAAAGCTACGGAAAAAGGAGCGGGAATTTACTCTTGTAACAAGCAAGACTGCGCTATGGTTTTATTTTAATTTTATATTTTTTCAAAAGTGTAAATTCGATTTGGGCAAGTGGAGCTATACCGAGCGGTGGGTCAATCTGACCTGAAAAAATTTGGACAGAAAATTGAACTCCATAAATTATATAAAAAAGTTCCTGAAGAATTTCGTGAAAAGAGAGCGAAAGCATGCAATGGCAATCAAGAGTTTTATTGGAATTATAAACAATATGTATCACAAATTCCTTAACTCTCCTAAACAATATCTTTCGTAAAACGTAGTGACAATCTAATTGAGCTCGAGACCATGACTGTGGAATAAAATGACTTTTCTAAAATATGTTTTATTCATATTCACAACACAATCGTCCCAATCGTCACTTGTAACATCTCAGATTAATCTCAGGACAGCTAAAACAATAGTATGCCTTGCCATGTTTGGAAGTGCCGCGTTTGAAAGTTTTCAAATTCTCCATTTGATATACCTCCATGCCAAATAGTTCCGCACTGCCTCTCATATTCTACCACATAGCGCGGAAGCACCGAGCCAGATGAGACATAAAGTGCACAGATGGAGAGAAATGAATGCAAGCATTCTCAGTATCACAAAATACCCAATATTATACAGAAACATTACCTAAAATCAAGTAAATTGCATCCAATTGAATAAATTATGCAGCTATATGATAAATGATATACGTCTCGTGGTATCTTCACCGATTCGAAGATACCATGCTCTGTACCGCTTAAGAGGGCCATTTTATCGTAAACACTCGATCAGCACGCCCCATGGCTATACCTATTTTCCTGTCTCTGTAGGCTTAGTGTTCAATGAGGTGTCTGTGAGCCTCCTTGGCGTATCTCAAGCCACAGTAACCACAGGTCGAAGCTTGTGGTTGGTCCAAGTTGATGTACACCTTAGGGTGTCCTTGCAAAGTGGAGCCCTTGTTACCGTCACAGACAGCAATGTTACCTTCGGCTAAGTAGGTGACTGGTTGCTTAGCAATCAAGTCGATGGCAGCATAAGGTTGTGGTTGGGCACTCAAGTCCTTTTGGATGAATCTGTGAGCGTTTTTGGCGATGACTTTAGCTCTGGACTCTTGAGAGGATGACCAGGTAACGTCTCTGTTTGGTGCTTGCATCGCGTTCTTGTTATGGGCCAACTCTTCGAGAGAAAGACCAGTAGCAGTGGTCTTGGTGGCCTCGGCAACTGTGGTCTGGAATCTGACCGCGTTTCTGATGATGGATCTGCTCAACATTGGGTTGGAGTAGCGGTGTGTGTGGTGAAGAAGTGCTTCTCTACTGTAAGCGCACAATCTCAAACTGTTTATTGGATGGAATTTTTTCCGTGAGAACGTGACCAAAATCACGTGCACACTGAGCAAATTGCAAAGCCAGACTCGATAGGGAGCTGGTGTACTTTATCTTTACTGAAGGTATTACAGGACTTAAGGAGATACCGGTTGATGCGCTTTACATTAATAACATCACAAAGAATAAGTAGACTACTCGAGAAGAA
This sequence comes from Clavispora vitiphila, assembly GCA_030557995.1. Taxonomy (NCBI): domain Eukaryota; kingdom Fungi; phylum Ascomycota; class Pichiomycetes; order Serinales; family Metschnikowiaceae; genus Clavispora; species Clavispora vitiphila. The sequence continues at coordinate 104,609 of JANIJR010000010.1, forward strand.
AATCAAACACAATACAAGGAAAAACAGGTACTGTTTCATTTCTCACCCCACCAGTCTTCAAAGCACGCACAACTATTCACATACATATCATTGGATAAAAAACGGCACCATTTGGCGTAATTCAATTTAGTCAACAATATTAACGATTAAGTGTATGAGAAAGGAAAGAAATAAAAATTCGTGACTGAGATGACAGACAACGGTGTCTTGACCTGGACAAAAATTCCTTACAACACAACACACTTCTTCTTCTTTTCCTTCTTTTCCTTGGTGACCAAAGATGCTCTGGTGGCGGTTTCAAAGACTTCTCTGACACCCTGGCCGGTTCTGGCAGAGCACTCCAAGTAGTATTGAGTACCAATCTTTTGCGCAACGGTTTCACCCTCGGCAGAAGAAACAGGTTGCTGGTTTTCTTGGGCCAATGCCTTGATAGTGGCAGGGTCGTTTCTCAAGTCGACCTTACAGCCCACCAAGATAATAGGCACACCTTGGCAGAAATGCAACACCTCGGAAATCCACTTCTCCAAAACGTTGTCCAACGAGTCAGGTGAGTCCACGGAGAAACAAATCAAAATGACATTGGAGTCTGGGTAAGACAATGGTCTCAATCTATCGTAGTCTTCCTGTCCGGCAGTATCCCAAAGAGCCAATTCGACCTTTCTTCCGTCAACCTCAACGTCGGCAACGTAGTTCTCAAAAACAGTAGGAACGTAGACTTCAGGGAAAGTGCCCTTGGAGAAGACGATCAAAAGACAAGTCTTACCACATGCACCATCACCAACAATGACCAACTTTCTGCGAATCTCGGCTGGAGGAGGGACCATTCTGTTTGTTAGTACTAATTGGCGGCTATAATGGCTGGAAAGGTTCCCACTAGTTAGTGATTCCTGCCTTATGTTTCCAAAGAATTCTCTGGGATCAGATCAAAAGACCGAGGAAAAAAGGCGTAAATCGACGAGGACCTACTCCTTCGCCCCCTCTAAACAACAAGGAGCAATCCAACACATATGGAACACGACAGATGAATCAATCGGCCAATCGAATTAGAAATTTCAAGCTCAACAATTTTTGAACTATTGAAATGACAGAGATACAATGGATTAGGGGAAATTGGTTTTGGGGGCGATCTCGTCAACATCACAGATCAGCATAAAAAAACCATGGATTTGGCGACAAGCAAAAGGAAACTTGAAGGAACCGATATTCACAAAGAGTATACATACATATTATATGTTAATTTTGGGAATGAATCAGTGTTTGGGAAAACGCAAACAAGAAAAGTACTCGAAAATACTGTTGATACGGCCGTTTTTTTTCTTCTTTTCGGGGCTAGGGCTGTGTGGGAAGGCACGGATGCGTGCCGGGAGCAGTGTGCATATACGCGCGTGCAGAAACACCACTTTGGCCCAGCGGTCATTTGCACCTATTGACTCGGAAAAAGAAATGAAATGGTATGATTTCCATGGTTAGAAGAAAAACCGCGAGATATCTGTCACAGCCTTCAGACGATCCAATTTTTTATTTCTGCTACATTCTGTCTCTCCTTCAGTGTTTTTCCGTTACTGAATCGTCGCCGCGCGAAGTGCGGACAATTGGTTTTCTCCGTCGCAATGTTGCCAGGGGATCCTATCAACAGGATTTGGAATTTCTCTTTATTTTTTTTATTTTTGTATGAGTGGTGGACGGGAAATGCGACCTTTCGATTCCACCAGGGCTGATTTATAGTGAAGGAGTAACCAACAACTGTAGTGGCTTTTGGAATTTGGCTAATTTGGAAGGAGGTTTCGCCTGTACAGAGTGGTGGTGCGATTGTTTGACGCCGCAATGCTCTGCACATGTGAGGTAACCCCGTGTGGCCCTGATGATAAGAGGTGATGAAATTTGGTGAAGTTGTAGCGTGTGATTTTTTAGTCGTCACAGTAGAGCGGTCGTGATATGGCTCTAGTACAAATGTCGTAATGCAATTTTAAGGGCTACATTTCTTTCGGGGCCATGTGATAGTTTGCCCTGAAACATGCAGTGGCTCTGATTTTAACCTCTGAGGTTTCTGTGGATGATCCACACCATCTTGGCCCTTACAACACAGATTGACAAATTACTGTCCCATTCTGAATTGTAGACGAGTGGAACTTTTTTTCTTACGTTGATTGTGCTCCAGATCGCCAGTCCTCATTAGTATTAGGCTATACAGATGCACAACACTATTTTGTGTTCACACGAGTGAGCACGATCACGTCTATTAAAACTTCTGCATATTTATTGCTTTTCACCAGCAACCTCTCCATCACCTTCTTCAACCTTTTCTTCTTGCTCTTCTTCTTCTTTATCCACATTCTCAGCCTTTGCCTTGTCCTCTTCCTCCTCAACAGAGTCCGCCTTGATTTTGCGCGGTGGGAGAACCTCATTGAAAGCCCTCTGCCAATCGTGGCCCTGTTCAAACCACATGCACATGATCTCGTAAACGTGAGACGTGGCAAGAACCTGACGGCCGTTCATCTGGATGTACTTTCCAATAGGCAACCGCGCCACCTTTAATCCGAGCTCGTTTGCTTTGTTCAAACACAACTTCTTGTGTCTGTTCTTGTCAACAATACCCCCGATGATGTAGGTGTAGCCCTCCTCTAGAGCATCCAACTCGGTGTCCGTGTCGGCCGTCAAATAAACGTATTTGTCCAACTCTTCCTTATTTTCGGGTAACAACTCTGTGAGCTTGTCGTTCTCAGAGAAGGTCATATTTCTCCACTTAGGGTAGTCCAGCACTCTGCTGTCAAATCTTGCCTTCAACCGCTTGTTGAAGGAGGAAATCACCAAGTCTACATCGTATTCAGAGTGTCTTTTCGCCGAGTAGCATCGCGTGATCTGATTGCTCATAGAGATGATTTCCTTTTCCGACATCAACTCATCAAACTCGCAGTCCATGATGATCTTAACCCCACTTGGTTTTTGGGTTTGAGGCAACGAGCGCTTGGCTTGCTGGTGATAGTTGTCATCTTCGGAAACTCCTGTGGCCTTTCTCTCTTGTTTTCTTGCCCGAGCCGCCTTCTTCTTGTCTCTCCTTTTCAGACGGTATTCTTCCTTCTCTTCCTCCCATCTCTTTTGCTTCTGTAGCTTTTTCCATGCGTTCTTGGACATCCCCTCAGGAATCTGGGGCTTTTCAAACCCGGCTTCATCGGGCGTGTTAATTTTCTGACGTTTTGCGTCGTTTCCAGCTTCGCCAGTTTCACTCATTACGGTGTTGAAGGTTCCAGTTCGCGATGCGCTTTTCCTGTCTAATATCGCACCAACGTCTCATTACCTCTTTGGCTTTCATCTATGTGCTATTGTTGATGAATTGTGGGGCAATACTGTTTGTAGGCGATTATCTCTTCACCTGAAATTCTTTCTTCCTTTTTTATTCTTCTTCTTCCTCTTCTTTCTGATTCGTCTTTGAATAGGGTATCCGATATAAATTTACCGACCCGGGGCTATGTTCTTAAGAGACTCCGAATACAAGTTTCAATATTGATCATGTTAAGAATTGAAAACCATTTTTTCAAAGAAGGGAGACACATTTGGCGAATCGAGAACATCAACCATAGGACAGTAACTTAATGCTTGATGGGGCAGCCACTCTCATCACATACAGTACCGCAACATGTTGAAGAGGGGCAAGCGAAATATGCATACACGTTTGTCATGCAGAATCACCTCAAGCGGAAACAGCCGGCCCTGTAAGTAGAGGGAAGATAACTATGCGTGCAAGATGAGAAGCAGATAATTGGAACTTCATTTTCCCCCGATCGGGGTTAATACGGAAACGGGAAACCGAGAAAGAAACTCGACTTTAGGAACTTGGGGCGGAACATCTTGACATGGTTAGGTACAGTCTATACGAAAGGATAGACATCGTGGCGAAACAACTCTTACTCTTACTTGCTCTTGCTATTTCATTGTCTAAGACTGTGCAATATAACAATGGCAGTTAATATCAACTGTATACCCGTATTTGCAGAATTGAAACTAAGAATTGACTATTGGACATTGATGTGGATTGGGGGTGCAGTGAATTAAACTGTAGCGCGGGGCATCAGCACTGATAACACAACCGTAGAGAGAGCTTCGGAAGGCCAGTATCACATGAGTATACAGCGGAATCACCGGCAGGAATGCAAAGGAGCAACCTAAGGGTTATTAAGCAAAACTAAAGAAGTACGCAACCTTTCACAATACTGGAAAATTTTCCGAGTCGCATGAATGTGGCACCGGTTCCAGATATAGAATTGCGCATAAATGAAAGATGTGCATATGACACATTCTCCACAGTGTGCGTATATATAAGATTACTAATTTCCCTCGAACGGCAAATAACTAATTACCTACAGCCATGTCTACTACGTATGTCAAGACGTAACAAAAGCAATACTGAAAAAGAAAAAAAAAATGAAGAAGCCCCGAAAAGGTTCACTCTCCTCTAGAGATTGCTTTCGTCACCAAATTCCTTTCCGCCACTAACATACAGAACCTTTACTTTGAACACCGGAGCGACTATCCCAGCCATTGGTCTCGGAACTTGGCAGTCTACCGAGGACGAAGTATACAATGCAGTTCTCACTGCCATAAATACTGGATACAGACACATTGATACTGCTTTTGCTTACGGCAATGAGAAGATTGTCGGAAAAGCTATTGCCGATTCCGGTATCCCAAGATCGGAAATATTTGTCACCACCAAGTTGGCGCCAATTGATGCCGTTCACCCAGAGAAGGCAATTGACGTGTCGTTGCAAAATTTGGGCTTAGAATACGTTGATCTTTACTTGATGCACTGGCCCGTGGCATTAAACCCCGAAAACAAGTCGGATCCATTGGTTCCTCGCAAGGCTGACGGCCTGAGAGATATTCTTTTGGATAGATCGTTTATTGACACTTATGTCGAAATGCAGCCTCTTGTCAAGAAAGGAAAGGCCCGTGCCATTGGTGTTTCCAACTTTTCTGTGAAAAACTTGAAGAAGTTGCTCGCGGATTCAAGAGTGCAAATTGTTCCGGCTGCCAACCAAGTGGAGTTGCACCCATACTTACCACAACCTAAACTCTTTGAGTACGCTAAGCTGCAAAACATTATCTTGGAGGCCTATAGTCCTTTGGGATCCACCAACTCTCCATTGTTCGAAGACAAGGGCTTGATTGCGCTTAGCGAGAAATACAATGTATCTCCTGCAAACATTATGATCAGCTGGGCTGTTTGGAGAGGCACTGTTGTCTTGCCAAAATCGGTGACTCCTAGCAGAATTGAAAGTAACTACAAGGTTGTTGAGTTGAGCGACCAGGATGGTAAGGCCATTGACGCCATTTCTAAATCTCTTGGCACGAAGAGAATCGTCAACCCCGATTGGAACCCGATAGTTGTGTTCAACGATGACGAGTAAGGATATAGAGCCTAATGAATTGTCTTTTTTCTCTTGGCACATTTATTGCGATTAAGCTAAAAATTGAAGAATTTCTCAAACGGCAACCCGCTGAAACAGTCGTATCTGTTGGCCATTTCAATCTCGAAACCAAGCCTATCAAACTCAGAGCCTGGAGTGTTAAAGCCAGCTCCTAAACCACTACTTTGCTGGGACGCAATATTCGCAGGACCGCCCAAATCTGCCGCTTCGGGATACTTGTCATTCAACAGGTGGTCATGCTTCATGGAAAGCACTTGCAACCACAACTTGTCGACATCACTGTTCGTGGCGCGGTCTGCAGGGTTCATAGAAGAATCTGTACCGTTTGAAGTGGGGAAGGCACAGTTCATTATGTTACATTTGAGCAATTGGCTATTAGCCTTGCTAGAGAAACCGTAGGTACAGAAAGCGCTATCACGGAACTTGCTCAAAGTAGTTTCACAAATTCCAATCAATTCGTCAACCTGCGGTCCAGTGAACCTCATGTATTCGAATTGAGGGGATTTCTCGTACATCGATTCAAAAAAACTAGCTGAAGTGACAGTCTTCAACACAAACGTTTGGCCCTTGACAATTCTCCAAGCGTAGTAGTAACGGTTGCTGATCTTTCCAATCGCAGAAATACTGTACTCAGTGGCTCTAGTGAGACCAGATGAGAGTTGACATAATTGCTGGAAATACATTAAGTACGGCTTGTCACTGATGCACCTTTGGCTGTGATCAGGTTTCATTCTCATGTGGTATACAAGGGAATTTACCCTTAATATAGCCGACAAGAAAATAAGACTTGCTCTGTGTATCACCAGTTCCAAAGTTGGATTGACGATCATATCACTTATGACTTCACTCTTGCAGATCAAAGTTTCATAATGAGGCATTAGATCAGTGACGCAAAGATGCAAGGATTTCTTGAAGTAAAAATAAGCAACATCAGGATCAGTTTTCTCATAGTAGAGATATAAGTGAAAGTACAATGTGAGCGCAAACGACTTAGTTCCAAGATAAATCTTGGTTTTGAAGTTTCGATCAATAATCGACTTTTCATCCGTAATTCGACCTTTGAGAGTGTCATCAAGGTTACCTGAGGTATGCTGCCAGTTCACTTCACATTTCGACATTTGAGCGCATAGCTCAGGAACAGAAGTTCTTCCCTTCACAGAAAGCGTGAGTTTCAAAAGCAGCCGCATGTCGTCATGCCAAGAAGAAAACAGACCAAAGCGTTCTGTAATTTCACGATCTCTTACTTTATCAATGAGATTCTCACCCCCCGGAGTATAGAACGGAACCTTTACATCAGAGTACATCTCATCAGTCGAAAGTGGGTTACCAAAAGTGTATCCGAGATGTAAATCAGAAATCATCAAATATTGCCAAATCTTCCTGGACAAACTATTGATCTTCAAGTCAGGACAATTTTCGTCTGGTTCCCTATTAAGACCCAAAGAATAAGCCATTTGAAGCAATACAGAATTAAGAACTTGAGAGTCACCGCCATCTGCGCCATCACCATCCTCTGGAGCATATGTATGGTACAAACGGATATAGAGGGCCAATTGGAGCACAGTGAAACTAGTTCTGCGAAGTAATTTGAATTGCTCTAAGCAAAGCTCAGCGACATCAATCGCATTAATGTTAATAGGATTTAGCATCAAGTATTTCATCGCTTGGATTTTAGGATTAGGGTCGTCACTCTTCAATGTCTGTTCATTCAATTCGGTGTTGTTCGAGAAAAGAGAGAGGTAGGAGTATCTTAAAACAATTAAAAGAATACCCATGGTTGCCAAGTCAAGTTTCTTATCAATATTGATCTTAGAAACAGGCTCATCAGCGTACGATTCCGGACCGATGAGGGCAGCCACATCACGTCTGAAATATTCCTCATCCAAAAAGGGACAATAAGGATAAACCCACGTGAAAAACCGGTGGATGAGTTTCCAAATGACCCTCTTTTTGGGAAGAACAACTTTTATTTTATCAATAAGCTGGAATTGCCTGTCAATTTGACCATCATAGAAGGTTAAACCTAGTGGCAAAGTACTTTCGTTCAACAGTTGCTTCTTTTTCGCTTCGAGGATAGAGTTATACGGCACTATTTCTTCATAGCCATCCCCTTGCAATGCTCTCTTGTGAAACCGCTTTTCGTCATGACCAGAATCTGTATCTAGTAAGGCGCTAGTTGCCTCAGCCGTGAGTTCATTTGTAGAGCTAGTTGTCGCAAAGCACAACGAGGTCAGACCATCTTTTGGATCTTTAAGGGAGGTTAAATGATTCCAAAGTTCACGCAACGCAGGATCTCTCTTCATAAGAGAAGTCCAGGCAAAAGGGCCAAAATTATTTCTCCGGAGAGCATCCTTGTAATTCACGGATGAATAAAACTCGTAAAAATTGATGGTGTCATTGGGTGAGCTGTAAATGTTAGTACCGAGCATGAATCCTTCTGCCGGGTTTGAAACGTCTTTGCTGATTTCGCTCTTGATCGATGTTTCAGTCGTGGCGGGAGATACTCGATAAAGCGACTCATTGGTGCTTGGGCCGCTGCTAGTAGATGAGTAATTGTCCAGCAGATCAGTTTTGGCAGGCGGTAAAGATCCGGTATAAGAAGCCAGGGCTGGGGGAAGAGGTGGCGATTGTGAACCTGTAGAAAATCTGTAGTTCGGATTAAGAGGAGGAAGCATGGAATTCACGGGATCTTCTGTGCCCATACCAACATGTGGCAAAGGCGTGAGTCCAGTAGAAAACAGACCTGCAATGTTGGGAGAGGAAACGCTACCTGAGAATTCCTGGCGTTGGGAAAGTGGGAAGGTTGCTGGGTGGACCCGCAGAATAGGCTGGAGGGAAGGTGGCTGAAATGGTTGAGCCTGTTGAAGAGATTGCGGTGGTTGCGGTGGTTGCAGTGGCTTGGCCAACAGGGCTGCACCAACCAAAGATTTTTCGATCTGCTGGAGTCTTTGCTTCAACATTTCAATCTCAGATTGCTGAGAGTCAAGAGATTCGTTTCCCGTTTTCACCGTAGCAGAGTCAATGCTACCATTGGAGGCACGTGTTGATTCGGCTACTATCATCGGTTTATGCTGATTCTCAGACAATGAAGTCATGTAGGTAGAAGGGGCTCCCACTCCGCCAGCGGAAGATGGGGCGGCATAGTTCGTGGACTCGGATGAGGGTGGTGCAGAAACGCCCGCGGCACCATAGCCCACAGATGTTTTGCCATTTATACTAGGGTACCCCATTCTTGAATTGTTTGCCCAGTAGTCCGAGGACAATTGTTCAGAAGCTCCATTTGCAGGAGGCGGCATGTATACTCCCCTAAAGTTTGCAGCACTATAGGTTCCTGCGGACAAAGCAGTATGTGGAGCCGGATTAGGCTTTTGTTCCTCATAGTATCCGCCATTCTGTAGGAGAGATTCGGAATTGGATTCTTTGTATTTCTTTGCATCAATAGGGAACTGGCCAGAAACCCCAGGGCTAGAACCGTGCTTGCGTTTAGCCAAATTTTCTTTGTCCAAAGGTATCTGGAGTTCCATGATGTATTTTTCGCCAGATTTTTTGTCAGACAGTGCTTCGTAGGAACAAGTGTCGGCGATTTTCATTCGAACACAATTGGAGCAAGGCAGTTGCCGATCACACTTGACCTTTCTGCGGCGGCAATAGGTACAAACGAGAACTGCTCTCAGTCTCTTTCTCTTTTGGCCCGCCGAATCCGAGTTTCCAGTATCGTCTTTAAACAGAGCCAAAGGGCCAGAATGACCGACCTTAGCAGAAACTGTACTCATTTCTGGCAATTTCTGTGAGTCGAAGACGGTCAGAAAAGTGGATTACACACAATTATGTAAAAACCACCAGGTCGTATTTAAGGATTCATGAGACGGAGTTATACTGCATTTGGCAAGAGGTTTTGCCACATCTCATCCGCTGCAGGAACGGTCAATTACGAAACAGATGATTAACCTGGAATATTTAATGTGCTGAACTTACGAAGCTTTCAAAAGCGGCTCAGCTAGACAATTTGATGGCCTTTAGACCCCTTGAAATTTCAATATTCCTTTTTTCCAATTGCATTTTGGCCATGTCCTTGGTTTTTTTCTTTTCTCGTGGTCTGTTTTTTAATTCCGCGCTTTCGCGGGTCCACGGAGATGAGTAAGTCATGTATTTAACATGCTCTTCCACAAGTGATTGCAGCGATGAGGAGAGGTGTCCTTGAAGTAAAAAAGGCAATCATAAAATAGACAGAAGGAGCATACGCGAGGGTCCGCGTAAAGACATTGGTATCACGCTATAGTACATTAAATATAAAATAGATCCCTCGGGGAGATTCTCTTGCTATTTCTTTCCTCCGCTTTCGAACATTCAATCAGTTCGTATAAGCATTGGCAGAAGGTCCCACTGCTTATAGGGCATCGTAGCTCTCAGAACGATCATCGAGCAATCTGTCAGTATACTTGTTAATATCAGAGCCGTCATCAGAGTTATTCTCGTTGTACAAGAAAAATTGAATGAAGATGGTGAAATCAAGACCCAAAGTACCCAAGGAACCGGCCAACCAGGAGGAGTTTACCCACAAGTAGTTCCAGCTCATATCAATGGCGAGGATAGAGATGACATAAGTAAGGTTTCCCAAACAGGCAAAGAGGAAGAACATGAAAGAGATACCCTCACACGACTTGCGCTCATAGTTGAGAAGAATCTGAGGGATTCTGGAACCCAAATAAAGAAATGCACAGAGCCAGCCAAAGAATTGCGCCAATGGGTCAAACACAAGATCTGCAGGCTTCTTCTTCTTGTGGTGTTGATGAATGTAAGTGATGTACCACCAAATCAAACCAGCAGAAAAAACGAGGAACACCATAAACAACTTGTACAAGCCAGCACGAAACAGCGACCATTTAGAAGTGGAAGGATTAGTTAAAGCATCAATGTTTTCAAAATCTGATCCGCGCTCCTCGTCCATTCTGTCCCTTGACAAAACAACTTCCAACACATCCTCATTAAGAGGGTTAGCTGGAGACAAGTGGACCAAGTCAGGCAGTTGTTGGCCATTGCCGTACATAAGACATTGAACAAGAAGAACAATATCGGCCAAAGTGTAGTACACAGCAAGAATGATCATGGTGGGCAAAACACCTTGCAACACGGCACCCAAAACGTTGAAAACATCACCTGCCAACCACAAGACGATGAACATCAACGACAAACCTTCAGAAGACTTTCTTTTGAAGTTCTCGTAGATTTGCGGAGCAAAGACGATAATCCAACATGCGATGGAGATGGACCCGGTGATTCCTGAAACCACTTGAGCATCCAAAGTGATAGGAGGAGGAGGAGCCATTCTGAGAGATATTTAGTTAGGACTAACCGCAAAGATAGGCGGCTTATTTTTGTCCTGATGGAATTTGTAGATAATGTAGAAATTTTTTTTTCTTGCGATAGGTAAGACGTCACACGTGAGTCAGTGCCCAGAGCGGCAATTCGACGCGACCGACAAATACCCGGCATAATCTTCGCCTTCACTTGCTGCATACATGCATTTGATGAAATAATGTGGCGGGGTACCAAAGGAGCTTAGATAACAGGAATACTTATAGCAGAGAACTTCAAGGAATTTTGTCTCCTGACACGTTTTCTGATATTCTTGTCACCTATTGCTTTGCTTTGAGGCTAATTCACACCAAATGCTTCTTGGATACATAACCTTCCGTTTCTCTTCCCGTACCTTTCCAGCTTGCAGTCATCAAAATTTCAATCGAAATGACTACTTGTAGACTTGTGACTCGAATGATTTTGGACTCAAGCCACTTTGAATCATAAATCAGGCGTCTGGCAACTTAAGTAAAAGTTTGACCGCATTTACGACCGATCCCTTTCCATACATTTGTTCATGTGCAGAGCAAACCTTCCACCAGCAATTTGTCGACCACAATTGCCACACTCAAAGTAGCGGGAAGTCTCGGACGACTTGAGCTTTGTCTTATTTTGGCCGAAAATATCTTTATTAGAATTGTACTGGGTATTGGTCACAACATTCTGATACTCTCCATCGACAAAATCAGACACCGTTCTGTACCTGGAAACATTGCTGAGAGATACTTGTCGTATGATATTGGCGATCATATCATCGAAAACTGACTCGGCCTAGATTTTGTTAGCGTCACACGTAACAAATTTGACAGTGGGTGTACATACCAACATCTCTATTGTCACACCAGTAGTCATAATTGAATGAATTGCAATGAGATGAGAGGAAAGTTGTAAACAGAAAACGCTTATGTCAAAGAAATCCCGTTCAAGCCGTTTACGAAGAGATCAAAATCCGACTGTAGGCCGTGGAAATTTCAGGGTGTACGGGTGCACATCAAGCCGGTTTATGTGGAGTACCCTATGTAGGGCCCAAGTAGGCAGTAGCTACAGTTGGGCGTCTCACAGAGAAATAACCTGCCATGTCAGATGATGAAGCCAATATTAAAAACCACGATGAAGACAACATCGAAGAGGCTCTTCCCGATTGGAGTTTGATCAATGGGAAAAGTAGGAATTTGAAGCACGATGAGCAGTTACCAAAACGGACAGAAAAGTATTTCGACCATGATGGCTCGCATACTCAAGAATCGGATCTCACAAGAGCTAGAAACCAAATGTATGACGCTCTACTGTGTGTTAGAGGCCATTTGCTTCGGCAAAATTTGGTTGCCGTATGGATTCCTGAGAGGAAGATGGCTTTGATCCCTCATGCGAAAGGAGGGTTTTTCAAGGATATTGGAATTGCCCATGCATTCAGAAACAAGAAAAAGATGCTGGGAATGTGGCTAACTCCCATTGAAACCGTTTATTTGACAGAAAGAGGCTCACTTTCCACGTATTTGAGCTCCACCGCATTTTTAAGCTTTATTGAAGACGAAAAGTCGGATTTTGACTACAGTACCCTCCAGCAACTACTGATGAGCCATCTATACGCACTTGCATTTGGAAATGATCCCGATATGATCGACAAATACCAGGTATATGCTCTTTTGAAGCGATTGGGCTACATAATTCTTGAATTTACCCAGTACCGGTCTCAACTAGAACAATGGCAGGAGGCCAAGGAAAAACATCTCCAGCAACCCTCATTTGCATCCAGAGCTCGCGATTGGTTGTGTCTGCTCGGGTTTCTTTCCCGGTCATTGCATAATTCCTTTCATTATAAACATTACTTCAACTATTCCGAAGTGTTCACCTCTCTCAAGCTCATACCATCCTATTCTGCATTCGAGACGCTAGAGGCCCCACCACCACCCGACCCATATTACACCATCGACTTTAATGTATGGAAGCCAACTCCTTCATTTAGCAAAAAACTGCCACCCCCTCCTAATTTCCAATTGGCTATTGCTAACATTGCCAAGGTTTCCTTTCCATCGCTAGGGGCAATCAAAGGTATGTGGAACCAGTTGAACTATTCTTTCACACCTTCGGTGGAGCCTAAAAAATCCATTGGAAAGAAGAAGAAAGCAATGCCACCCACGAAGAAGGAATTGAAGTTGGAGAAGAGAAAGGCCCGTGAATCGAAGCTAGACCCAAGAATCGTTGAAAGGAACAACTACTTAAAGTTGAGAGACTCCAAGCTCAGAAGTGGATCTACTGGAAGATCAGTGGTTCTTGCGACGATTGACAATGGCATCATCACGTTTAATTCTTTGAACGAAACCGAGTTTAGTTTAAAAAGCCAGCATTGCATCGCCGACCTTAATGCAATTACAGAGAAGCCCCTTCACGGAGTTGTTTGGAATGAGCCAATAAAGCTCTAGTGTCATGGATCATTTTCTGCGATTTGAGTCGTTGAGTAGTATTGCCCTTGTTTGGTGTACCCGGCTGGCTTTCTTCACGCTTGACCCACTGGAAGGTAAATTTCTCTAACTTCAGTGACGCAACTGTGGTGTGGAAATTTTGTATGCTCTCTTTAAATAATCGCTCAAACATGGCTTCATTCTTGTTGTTAGCCAAGTAGAACTGGACTAGCCTGCCAACCCACTCATTACAATATTTTGCATCCATCCGATAGCATACACCGAAAAAACGGTCGAACAAGCCTGCCAAAAGCTTCACAATTTTTTCATTGTTGTCTTGTTTTTCGTCTGCAAGTTTCAGCAAACTAAACTTGTAATCGCGATAAGGTACAAGACGCTCCAAAAGCTTGCTTCTGCTGGCCACGATCGCCTTTACAATCTCAATATCGGAATCGTTTTCCGCCGATACATTGGCCATATGATAGCTTTCGAAAGGACTGTGGATAGTCATCTCAGGATCCATATCCTTGAGGATACGCTTCACTAAAATCTTGAATGCTTGCGCGCCCTCGATAGTCTGTATAGCCATACTATTATGAAGAAGATCAGCCAGGATCTTACTTTGAGACCGCAGAAGAAACTGGACGAGTACTTCCTTATCATCAATCATTAAAGCTAGAAGATTGAGGGGATATTTCTGCATGCTCAAACCTTTGTGCATAATTAGCGGGTCTTCTATGGCCGCTCGGAACGGCTGGTAAAATTGAATCGGGCGGAAATCAAATTTAAACGGCTTGTTCTTCTTGAGTCCAGGAAAATCCACGAGTAACGACTTGCACATTTGGTCAAACTTCGCATCTAGTACTGCCAAAGTTCGCAGGGGATTTTCGGCGAACAGATATCCCAAGCCAGCCAAGACGTTGGATTGCGAATTCATTTGCCAAATATAGCGGTCCTTAAACACAGATGTGTACCGTTCGAAAATACTTTTCGTCGTCTCCGGGTTCACTTCTCTAAACACCTTGTAGTAGTGAATGATCTGGAGACGGCCAAGAACTTTCGTCACTTGGTAATCGAATACACTCGATCCCAAACTAGAGTAAAAATTCTTTTCGAATTCAGCGCGTGATAATGGTGACACTTTGGCATCATCGTGAGCTGGAGAAGGGCCGTGGCTTGACTCTGCGGTTTGGAGAATCGACAAGATCTTCTCCATTGTATGAATGGAAGGGTCGACAGCATCTAGATTGGTGGCAAACCGGAAACTGGAATCTTTCTTATCAGAGCGGTAACGGACCGGTATCCGGGCGACCACGCCTTGCCCGTGAAATACTCGGGGAAATCTCCGCATTTGGTGATGATTAGCGAAGGTCTGTTTCGCGATTCGCGGTGTAGGAGTGCGAAGGTGCACCGAGAGAAGCAGAAACAATTTACACTTGATTGGAAAAAATGCTGTGATATTAAACGAATAAGGTACTGCAAGTCTCAAATGCTTGCCTGGGAATTAGCTAGCAACTGGCATATACTCCATGACGGCAACTACTATACTCTAAGAGGCACGGGGGCTGTAGCCGGGACTGTAGTTTAAGCATTAGGGTTTGCTGATGTCGGGGAGGTAGCCTGGGCCTTATTCTTAGGCTTTGTATTCTTTTTGCGTTGCCGAGATTTCTTCTTCTCCCCCGCCTCGGGTTTAGCTTCAGACAAGTTGTCTGGGGTGATCTGTGCCTTGGGGTTTGCGCTGGGTTTATCGCCGCTTTCACCCGTTGCTTCCTTCTGTGGCTTCGCCTTCTTTGATTTTTTTTTCTTTTTCTTTTGGTTTTCTGTAGATGCACCAGCCTTCGAGGCTGCTTCAGCAGATGTGCTCATGTTGGTGGCAAGTTTATCGGCGGGTTTCGTTGTAGTGTCTCTGGATTTGGCATCACTAGTTTTCGTTTGAGATTTAACATCATCTTTGGCTTTCTTCTTGTTGCGCTTCCGCTTCTTCTTCGGCTCTTCTGCCTTTGCACTAGCCCCATCCAGTTTGGGAGTCTGTGATTTGGACTTTTTCTCGGCAGATTTCGGCCTCTTCTTCGCCTCCTTCGTCTTTTTCTTCTCGGCCGCCCGCATTTCTGCTACTAATGCCTTCAAATCTATATTCTTTGCCTTAGCCGCGCGCAGCGCCATGAACTTGACAAAAAGCGGATCACTAGCGATATCTCCAATCGTGGATGCGGGCGAAATCTCCGCAACATCGCCAAATATTGGTTTCATGGTCTGGGCCAAAAACAGATCGCCAGATTCTGGCTCCAAGAAGGAAGCGCCCTGAGTCGCCTGCTTAAACCGTGTAGCCGTATCTTTGGAGGAGAAGAGGAAGTACGCCCGGGAGTACTTTGGCTCCTCGAAAGGCTGAACAATTCTGCTTCCTTGAGAGTAGAAAAAACGAGTCCATGGCAAATTTTTTTGGATAGACGGAAAAAGCGCCTCCAACTGGCGCAAAAAGTCCTCTTGTGGTAGCGTTGGCGGTATTAGTCTCACCACCACTTTTAGGTCTGGGTCGTCATAGGAAATGCACACAGGATCGTTGCCTCGTCTTTTAGAACGGACTTTTCTCTTTTTTTCCGTCTTGGCGGAGTTCGGATCACTCATGTGATGACACAGACGTCCTTGTGCACGGTAGATCTGTGATGGTTTGCGCACTGGTGAAGATTGCAAATAGAGCGCGAAGATAGACTTCCGAATCCATCAGATCGTACAGATTGCTGGTGATTGACAAGATAAAAAGAAATATGGTTCTGAGTCAAAGTTACTACCGATTAAACTGAACCAAATAAGTGGCTAAAAAGAATTCAAAACGTTATCGCCTAGACAAGCCCTCCACCTCTTTCGGTTTTGTGATGTTGGCACGACTCTCATAAACCCATCAGCTTTCAACACTAGTACACTTGTTCACCATCATGGATGTTGTGCACAATGTTCTCCTTCAGGTGCAAAATGCCACAAAGGCGAGTGCAAAACTACAACCGAGATTGCTTCTCAACAGTTTGCGGCTTCAACCTTCATTCAATCGGGCAATTGTGCAGTTGAACAGTGTGGGGAACTTGGAAGAAGAGCAAATCTCACAGGCAGTGGAAGCTCGTCGCTTTTTCAACGGCGATTGGAGCCATTTTGAGCTGGTAGTCACTTCCTTCATAATTCTTTCCAACCAGATTGATCCCTGGTCGCTTCTACAGTCGTTTGATCTTTACTCTAGGTACCTCAACGATTTGTCCATTGCATTCACCAACAAGGCGAAGGGCCACTTGCTCGCGCCACTTTTAGAGGATCTGATTGAATTCATAATTCCTCTCGCATCTCAATTGGACTTTCAGCTATTGCTAGTGGAAAAACACCGCAAGCCACGACTTACATATGTGGCTTCGGTTCTCTTGAGAATCTTCAACAGCATCCGTTCTCTGTTGGGCGCCGGAGATCACATCGAAACGGTGAAAAAATCTATCATGTTATTTATCGGGACAAGACTTTGTTTGGTTTATTTTCGCCTCTCCAACCCGCTATTGTGCCGTAACGTGTTTTCTAATATGAACAATGCCAATTTGCAGTTCCAATCATACCCAATGAACCAGCAACTCCAGTACCGGTATTACTTGGGAAAATTTTACATGGTGAAGTACCAGTTTGTTGACGCTTACCAACATTTCTCCTGGTGTCTTCAACACTGTCCTGCTAACCACTTGAAAGATAGCGTAAATGTCACTAAGCTTCTACGAGAGCTCTTGCCGGTGGCTATGATATTGGGGAAGAAGCCTAATATCCAGGCGTTCAAACAATGCTTTTACTCCTCGCCAGCACAGTGTCCATCTTTCCTCGATTTATACAAACAAATTCTGGATACTATAAACAAAGGGAGCTTCTTCGAATTTCACCAGTTAATGAATACTCCTCAACACTACGAATTCCTCAAGCGCAATTACATCTTGCTTTTCTTGTCTACAAAGGCATGCGTCGTTGTGTTACGAAATTTAGTTAAGAAGGTGTGGGCTGCTCAAGGAAAACAAGCTCGTTTGGACTACGACGCCATCAAAATTGGTCTCAGACTTTCCCTCAACACACTTACTTTAGATCAGATTCCGGCGCAATCACATAGCTTCTCCAATCGCGAACAATCGCTCGATGATCTTGTGGTGGAAAATTGTTTAATCACACTTATTGATCAAAACTTGCTCAAGGGAAAACTATTTCCGAGACTTCGGGTGGTTTCATTGAGCAAAAACGGCGCGTTTCCAGCGGTTGATAAGATCAACTTCATCAAGTTTGGTAATGGTTCTGAGGGAACCCTCAACTATGCCGATAAGTGGATGGCATAAATACGAAAGATCCAGAATAAAGAAATCATAAAGACCAGGAATATTGAAACATATCGAGAAAGACGTCGATAGAGCTACATGGTGTTTACATAGCAGAAATAGAACCAAATCTCGTTATATGATAAGATTGTATTTTCCAGGTGCCGTATCCGCGATTCGGCTATACAAGAGGCTGAATCTGATCGCGCTCAGATAAGCACAAGTACCCCGTTTCCAAATGCCAGTTTCCAATATTGATGAGGAACGGTTGGCCGAGATCAACAAAAGTGTGATTCAAGCAGGAGCATCTGGAATGCTCAAAGGCTTGCTCGTTGGCCTTGTCACTGGCTACTTTTTCGACTACAGATATAACCACGGACATAATAAGAGGTTCTTCCTGACCCCATACAAAACGTGGTACTTAGTTTCGTGGAGTATTGTCGGACTTTCATTTGCTGCCGAGGTTGCCCGGCTGAAGATTATTCGGGATTTAGCTGAAGAAGAGAACATTCGAAGAGAGAAGTTCTTTGCCGAGGAAATGTCTGGCGGTCGTTAGACTTCACCGACGTCATTGCTGCTGGATTGTTGCGGGCATTTTCTTTGTTATTTTAATGTCTCTCGCAGCCACCGGTCAAATACTCAAATGCTTGGTTCAAAATTGCAATTGCGTTCACCTGTCATAAAGTTCATCCATTACATGTATATAAATATTCACCTCGCTAAACGTAGAATGCCTCTTCATGGTACTTGAGCCCGTTTTCGCTCGCCCAGAGCTTAACATTCTTCACTAGCGATTTTGGCCCGGCCGAAATCACCCACACATTGTCCGCTCCTGTTTGAGGCAGTGATATATTAGCACGACCAGGCAAATCCCGACAACATACCACATTGTTCGATTCGTCAACCACAGGTCCCGAACACTGGGTGAAAATGTCGTTGGAGTTGATACACCAGTTATAGTACCGGTAGTTCAACTTTGGTCTCCCAGTGTAAATGTGGTGATGCAAGTTAAGCCGGCGCAAGGTGCGGATGCACTTGCGGTGAGCATTGTTATTTTTGTCCATAAGTGGAACAAGGCGATCATTGATGGAAAAGGTGTTGCTGGGACGGCGAGAAGCAGACAGAGCGGATTCGGCTGCGGTGGAAAAATCCATTTCATCCTCGTCTGAGCTGATATCGCTGACTTCGTCCATGTGAGGAGCAACATCAATCAGCTGGACGGTACAGTCACGCTCGATAGAGCAGTCATCATCTGATTCTTCGTCAGACAAGTCCACATCCACATTCTCAATTTCCTGGTGCATATGCGACGGCCCCTTGTCCGTATATGAATTGCGGGAATTGTCATTTTGCTCTAGATCGATACCAGCAGGCGCGAAAGTGCCATATGAATCCGCTTTCGCTGACATTAAGGAAGGCGACTCATTGGAAGTAATGCCACCCGTGACAAAAATTTCCATGTCGTCACCGTGTAGATATCCTTCAAACTCTTGCAAAATAGCAATGTCCCTGAGATCACGGATAACCCACACCACTTTGATGGGGATCCCATGGTAGTTCAGCACGCGAAGAATAGGAATTGCAAATGAAATCGCAGAGCCTCCCACCACAACCAAAATCTTGCGTGCGTCCATCTTTACTTTGGAGAGCGAAAAGTGTTCACCCGGGATATTGGTTGATTTGATAAAGTTTAGCTTAGGATCAAATGCACCAAACACTTTATACTTGCGATTATTCTTCCATTGGAAGGCACCCTTGCGCACAATAAGCTTTTGCGTACGATCCTGCGGCAACGACACTAGCGTATATGGGTGGTAATTTGGAATCATCTCCTTGTACAACCTCACGAGAGCATTGGGGTGATAATTGGTGATGCGTACATGTGCACCCGGGTTTATTGCTTTTTCAGTAATGAGCGTGTTGGGGAACTCAACACATGCCAAGTTGGGCGACACGTCTTTCACCACAAAGCTGGAAGCCGAAGACGAAACTGCGATACGCCGCAAGCGGTAAATGATTTGATACAACAAAAGGCAAACATTGATAGTGTTTGCGTATGTCGTCTGCACCGGCCGCACATGAAGTGGAAGAAGAATGACAATGACCCAACTCCAAAAGTAGTGGTTAAAGAAGAAAAAGACGTAATGGCGGTCTCTCATAGGCAGCAAAGATGTGACGGTGATCAAAAGAAAACCTAGCAACGGGATCCATCCGTAGATATTTTCTAGTTTCCATGTTTTTTCCCACGTGTTTTTCACCTGGAAATAGCCCAAGTAGATGATGGTGTGAAGGACCGCCAGAAGCACCACCGCACGCGAAAGCCATTTATGGATAGGAAGCAAGGAGAGGTAAAGGGTGTTTGGTAATGGTGAAGGCCGTAAAGTGAGAAAGAAAACAGTAGGTAACGATACCACAGAGAGACGACCCAATCTCTTGGCGAGATACACCAAGTCTCCACCATTGATCTCCACCAAACTCATCACCGAAAACAAAAGATGCCAAAACACGCATTGGAAATACATTGTCAGGTCTAAATAGAATGCGTATGCGACGTCTTTCAAGTTTTGACACAACCAACGGCGTAAATGGTGGTGATTCTGTTCATAGCGGCGGATGCGTTGATCCAAAGTGATGTTGATGGATTTCAAGAAATGGAACCTGGGGTGAATGCTCTTATTTTCTCCCACGAGATAGTTTTGGAGCAGGATGTAGGCAACAATCAACACAAGAACAACCTCCATGATTTCACCGTACTTCACGGTGGTTTTCCGCCGCAACTCAGCATACTCTCTCGTCTTTGTCACTGGGTAGTGGAAGTATGCAAGTATATCCATTTTCATGTTCATAGTGCTGTCATCAAACGTGAGAAGGATTGTAACAGGAATGTGCCAAGAGACAGAAATACGTCAAATGTTGGAAAGGTGACAAATGCACTAGGAGCCTGCCAATGTGTGCCTAGTGATCTGAAGGGCAATCGATCCGAGCGGAAATCGGTCCGGAGTCGCAGTAATGCAGGTATTGTACAGAGCCGTGCGAAGAAGGGCGCAACCATAGCAAGAGAGCGCGAGTGAAATAGATGGGAAAATAATAATTCCTAAGTGGAAGAGTTTACTTGTAGAAAGACCGCAAACGGAGCTTTTTGGGTGGATAAAAGTTTTCCCGCCTGCCACACGAGGCTTATACACCGGTGGTTCTTATTCTTCACTTTACGTCTAGTCATGAATAAGCGATTGACAAGCCACAGTTCGGTAGTTTCCGTTATGGGAAAGAAAAGGCGCAGTCACCTCCGACTTGCCAATGTGGTGCTAATAAATTTCGTGCCATTAAAATAATATACATGAACCGTCTATCACTACAAAAAATATCCTTACCCAGGCACCACATCATGCAAGATTCATCAAGGAGAAAGAGAAAAAAGAAATTAACCGAGAAAGGATCAGACATCCCGTGTAGCACCATAGCACGCCAGAAGCGCAAGGCTGTTGCGCCTTAGTACAAGTTTTGAAAATTACGCTTCTTTCCCTTGATCACTCCCGACCGGTTGGGTTTCACTGTGCCCTTCTTAGGTATATAACCAGAGCGATTGGCAGTGGCCGGTTTAGATGGCAAGCTGTTCTTTTTGCCCGATGTTTTCTGGGACAAATAATCGGAGTATGGTTGCTGGAAATTGCGGGAGTCACTTGCGCTGAAGTTACGCGCGTTTGATTTCTTTCCCCCTTGCTTGGAAACCCTATTGAAAGAGTTATCGTTGCTGGAGGAGTAGTCACTTTGTCTGTTGGAAGCGTAATCATTTTGCCGGTTAGAACCATAGCCCAGCCCGTAGCTGCCGTTTTTGTATCCCAGGCCGTGGTTCAGATTGTAATTCGAGCCATAGCCGTTGCTATAGCTATTGGAGAATTTCTTGGAATGGCCATTTCCCTGGCCAATGCTTTCGTAGTAAACCGAGCGCAAGTGCTTGGGCAAGTTGCTGCCGCTGAAGGCACTGCCGTTGGTGTTGGGGATGCGCGAGTTCCGAGGTTGGGGGCACTCATCGCCAAAATGGGTGTCTTCTCCGCAATTGTAGCAGTTCATCACAGGGAGCACGTATTCCTCATCCTTCTGCACCTTGGTAATGTATGAGCGCCAGATGCTGGGGCAGTTGTCGTCGCCGTGGCTGAAAGTGTCACAGTGACGACAATACTGCTTTTTGCGGGTCTTGCTCACACACATGCTGACCATGTGGCCTCTTTCGCCACAGCGGGAGCAGATCATTGTAGTAGGACACTGGGTTTCGTAGTGATCGCCCACAACTCCACACTTATGACACACAACCGTCTTGCACTTTGACCGCACATGTCCTCTTTTGTGGCAGTTGTCACATAGAGGGCCTAGACTCTGCTGGGCGTTAATGGTGGATCCTGTGGAGGGGTCGGTGACTCCGAAATACCTGCCTTCGCCTCTTAGTTCGATCAACTCGTCTGCATTGTCGTTGACCTGGTCGAAAGAAAGCGAGTATATCTCATCGGAGGGTTTGGGGTCTTTTTCCTTTTTGGGTTTGCGGGGAACAGCCTCAGCGTTTTCTTTCCATTTGACATCGTCGTCTATATGTGAAGGCTCCGTGTCTTCTGTGAAGGATAGTAGGGCCATAGTGGCGGTTAGATTTGGGTAAGGTGCGATATGATAGTGTTTTTTTTTCTAATCCGCGGCGGTACGCGCACGGGGCCGCCGGCACGTGCAGAGATGGCGTGGGCGGAGGTACTGGTGTGGTGATACGGTACCACGTTGGGTGTTGCTTGGTAGTGACTGCTGGGGAGGCCATCACGTGGCAGTAGTTTTTCCATTGTTTCAGCGTTCCGCTCTTCTCGCTGTGCTTGCTGGTTTGTTGCTCGACTGCGGTCTTATAATAGTATGTTCTGTCTGCACTCTCGGTCATTCGTGGCCACCACATGTTACACTGGTTCGGGGATTGGCTTTCGGGGCGTTGTTGAGGAATTTGAACCGATGAACCTCATAATTTTGCCCCGTGGTTTGGTAAGTCTCAATCTCCACACAAGTAGACATGCCTCTCATTACAAGCCATAGTAGGCACAACCTTACGCTAAGACAACAGTAGTATATATTTTGACAGAGGCTTTAAGTACAAACAGAGAAATCAGCTACAATACGTTTCTAACAATGTGGTTTGCCGCCTGCGACTCCAAGTCGTTGCCTTGTCCGCCCACATCGAAGGACGACTTGATGTACTCCTGGTGCTTGAGAGCAGCAAAGAGATAGCACAAACTGGAAAGGAGGAAAAACACCGCCACTACAATCAAAGAGGTGGCCTCAAGAGTCAAACTCAAAAACTGGATCGCACTCATCAACAAGTAGAACCCACACCGAGGCCAGTTGTCATCAAAGTTGCGGACAAAATTGGTGAAGGTATCGGTCAATGGACAAATACGGAGCAAAAAAGGCACCTCCACGAACAAAACAACCAAACCTTGCACAATACAGATGATGGAGAAGATTATCACCAAGTTGAAGTGGAAAATGTTGGCGATACCAAGTGCCAAACACAAGATGATGGTGAGGAAGCCGATCCATTGGCCGTAGAGGGAGAAGTTTTTCTTTTTGAAGTCCAGCGAGAACCCATTGAAAACGTTGGACGTGATTGTGCTGAAGGATAATGCCATTGTAGAAGCAGGTAGGAGTAGAGGTATGCTAGGTGACAGTTGATGGTTAGTAGGCGCAATGGGATGTGTGCAGGATATACACCGGGAGGCTGGGACCGGTTTATTGGATTTCCAACATTACGAGATATACGGCCAAGCTATTTCGGGAAAAGTTGCAAAGTCAAGCCAAGTGAAACCCCTCACAGCCGTAGTGACTTAATTGCAGAAGCAAAACAGGAATCGCATGGATCGCGGATTTGCAATCGCGCGCTGTCTATAGCCGCACATCTAAATTGCTAATTAATCTGCTCCACTCTCAAGGGTATCCTCGTAGAGTCCCAATTCGGATCTGGCACAACGCTGGTTTTCATTGTGGCATTGCGATTTTTCGTGTTTCGGTTTATCTTTCTCGTATCATCCACACATCAAGGGAGGGATTCAATGTGTCTGCAACTGCGTTGTAGTAAAACGTAGACCCATGGTGATTTCGGAGGTAGGGACGATCATGGGAAATGCGACTGTCGCGGTGATTGGAGGAGCGGGCATGCTCTGATTCTGTGTGGTGGAGGAAGGACACTAACTGGTAAAATAAAAAGAGCAGGGGCTTTGTATGGGGAGAAGGATACGTGCATGCATTAGTATACATCACAGTAACGTGAAATTAAGCAGCATGGGCATTGCATTGAATGGAGTGGAAGGGTTGGAGACGTAGTAAACATATGCGACGCAAAAATGGTAGTTCCCAAACAACCATCTGCACGAAAGATCAAGGTTTCTGACAAGAATTCAAAAGCACCGATCACTATTCCTATTCAACCGTAGTGCGTATTGACAGGTTGCAAGGAGTTATTACCAACAGTAGAAGGTGTCGGTAAGTGTAATGGACGGTTCTTACCAGGACCCCACGTATTTTGACTGGTGTCATTGACAGCTGTTACTGTAAGGCGTCACTGAACAGTACTTTTCACGGCTACTCTTCACAGCCTCCTGCTACTGACGCTAACAGGTATCACCAATGCCGCACAAATTTGAGGCTGATTTACACTCTTGCGTGTTATGTATATATCAAGCCAAACATCGCCAAAGTGCGTCTCTCTAATGGTTGATCATGTTGACATGTAACTACGGTGGACCAAACTATGTCTGTCAGCGAGATTTTTGCCAAGCGATAGTTGTTACATCAACCATCCCCGCTTTAGCTGCCGGTACTGAAGTAGAGGCAAGCAGCGGAATCCATCAAAATCACTGAAGGAGCTTCCTACAGCTCAATCGATCACTTTGTTAATTCTAATTCTCGACCGTTCGCACAAATCCATTCTCGCCCAGAAGCTCGCGCGGCAATGCCAAATGCACAATATCCTATCTCGGCCGAAAACCCCGAATGAATGAAACCAATTACAAGAATTTCGCTGAACAGCAATAAGTCGAGTATAGGCTATCTCCACCTCGCTAAGACGCATTCACCCAAAGCTGTCGCAAAAAAAAAGCCAAAAAAGTGAAAGAGAAAAAAAAAACAAAGAAAAAAAAAACGTTAAGTCCGATCGCCAGCCGCAGCCCTGTATAGCCGACTCGGCTTACACCCTTTGTAACAACACAAATACTTTTTTCTCTTCATCCCAAGAATCATGTCGCTAGTTTCGTCGCAGAAATTGAATGCGGAGCAAACAGAAAAACTCCAAAAGCTCATCGACTCCATTGACGAAATTGTTGCTGCCACCGCTAATCCGGATTACGATGAGATCTATGGCTACAGAATTGCCAAAGATGGGGAACAGTACGTGGACGTAGCAGTCAGAAACGAGATTTTGCTCAAGTTCTTGATCGCTGCCGAATGGGACGTGGCTGCTGCTGCAAAAAAGGTCAGCGCCACACTCGATTGGAGACTCAAGTTCAAGGTGCTTAGTGCTGCTTATCGAGAGAAGTACGATGAGGAATTGGAGAGGATGGGAGTCATTACCGAATACCCGGAAAACAAAAACAACTTCCGTGTGGTTACGTGGAACTTGTACGCCAATCTCAAGAACCCCAAAAAGCTCTTTGCCAAGTTCGGGGTGGATGGAGGCGACAAGCAGGGCGAAGAACTCGAAGGTACCATGTTCTTGAGATGGCGTGTGGGGCTCATGGAGCGGGCATTGCTGTTATTGCAATTTGGCGACGCAGACAACTGCAAGATTGCTCAAGTGCATGACTACAACAATGTTTCCATGTTTCGTATGGATCCCGGTATGAAGGCGGCCACGAAGCAGATCATCCACATCTTCTCCGAGAACTACCCGGAGCTATTGTCCAAAAAATACTTTATCAACGTACCGTATTTGATGGGGTGGGTGTTCACGTTCTTCAAGGCCACTGGGTTGATGAGTGCTGCGACTGTTAGCAAATTCGAGATGCTTAGCAGCGGCGACTTGAGCTCGTCTTTCGGCAAAGACAACTTGCCCGCAGAATACAACGGAGGCATTGCTAACTCGAAGGTGGAGACAATCTTCTCTTTGTCTGTGGGTGAGACGAAGACTCCTGAATACGCATCGGTGATATTGGGCAAGTTTTTCGACCAGAAGGCGGAGGCTCCAACAGACTCTGTCAACTAGGATAATATAGTGATATTACTTGTGACTATTAACTGTGTAAACAAATGAGGGCAAGTGGGGCCGGGAATGATTGCATTTTGACTAATACGAGTAGATGGCACCAAACCTTAGATATCAATACTGACAGGTAATATTCGGCTGCAATCAAAAAAACAATAAGTGCACTTCAGATCTGATCAGCCAAAAAAAAAAAAAAAAAACGGTGATAGTATACTCTTTAGCATATGCGATTTTATAGGCGTAATTAGTGTATGTGTTTCATCAGACAGTCATCGATTACTCTACTGGACGGGAATGTATATTCGCACCCACACCCATTTCGTTTTACTCCACGAACAAAATACCGAAAAAAAAAAACTCATCCACTTGAAAGAAAAACCCAACAGTATGAAAACTACCAACAAAGTAACCATGTTGCCGCACTCGGTAAATTTCCACTCCTCACTTTTCCACTACCGACTTCCCCACAACTCATTTGTCCACATCCGTACACTCTCCGCCTACTCTGTCCATCGCTATCTGGGGCACGTGACTAGATCCACAAACAGGCGCGATCTACTAACATCTGCGGCATGGCGAACTACTACTCTGTTCTTGGGGTTGCCATCGACGCGGCTCCAGACGAGATCAAACGGCGCTACAAGAAACTTGCGCTTCAATTTCATCCGGACAAAACCGGAAATCCGGGCGACACCGAGCGTTTCCACCTGATCCAAGAAGCATACGACACATTGAAGGATAGTACGCTAAGGCGGCAATACGACAGCAAAAATAATATTCACCAAGCGGCAGCAGGATACGGCAGCCATGCAAACTACAATGGAACCCATGCAAATTACGCAGGAGGTGGTTTCACTTACAGCAGCTACTATACACAAAGTGGCGGGGGAGGATATGGGAACAGTTACTTTAGTCGGTACCAGCAAAACCTGAGGGCGTATACCGATGCGTATGCACGCAGTTATCATAGCGCAAAAGCGAATGACCGGTGGTACAGCAATAAGAATGACAGAAATGAATCAGATGACAGAAGTGACCGAAATGCATCTGACGACAGACGTGACAGATATCACACAAATGACAGACCAGAAAGTCGATATGACAAACAATACGGCCGTGACAGCCAGGCCGAAGAGAAATCTAGCACGGATCGACAAAACTTTGCCAAATCTGCAGCCCAAATGGCGCAAATGGCTATGCAGCAGGAGCTCGAGCGCCGCCGCCGCGAGTATATGGAAGCTGCAGCGCGCGAGCGGGCTAAGGCCACCCAGTCTGGAAATCTGTACAGCGTGGACGGTGACGACCGCGCCTACCAGCAAGCGAAGCAGCGCGCGCACGCACGCCATTACACCGTTTATGAAGTAAGTGAGAGTGACGGAGAATCGCCAGAGCATGATCCCACTCGGACAAATCATTCCGGTGCCACCGCTGAGGAATCAGACTCAGAGTCCAGGAAGAGCAGCCCTGATGATGTGTCGGATTCGGAATCTGAGGATTCAGAAGCCGGTCCATACTTCAAGCTGGAGTACGACAACTTCAAGCAGCAGTACGACGCCTCGGACGCACGCGGCTATGACCTGGCTGAGCCTATTGTGGTAGAAGACGAGGATGAAGACACTTTCCATGACGCCAATCCCCCTATGGACAATGCTGACACCTCTTTTGATAACGCAGCTCCAGACTCACCGGAAGTGGTGGATCTAGACCCCGCGTCGCCGCTGCGGCGCCCCCGCCTGGCGTCTCAGAACCAAGCGTTTTTCGAGCACCGCAGCCTGGGCCGCTCATATGCGGCTAACGGCAACAAACGCACCAAGTTTGCGGGCATGGGCGACCTTCGCGCGTCACTCGGCGTGGACCTCGACGATTTGGACTTTGGCGATATGCGCCTGACATTACCGGAAACGCCTCTGGGGCGAAAAACCGACATGGGGCCTCAGCCGTCGGCCAAGCGGGCAAAGGTAGCTGGATACACCGACGGCCACAGCCGGGCGCAGACGCTCTTCACGCCCGTTAACAAGGAGTTCCGGCGCACTTCATCTGCCACCATATCTGCTGCAGACTTGTCGCCAGATTACAATGAGGCGGCACTAGTGTTCAAAGTGCCTCCACCCCGCATTGATACGACTCGGCCTCTTACTGCAGAGAGGTGGGCAACACACGTGGACCAGCTCCAGAAGTACGAGCGGGAGTTTGCAGCGTACCGACAGGCGGTGTTCCAGTACCAGCTCGGGCGGCTTGAAAAGGACGAGCGCCATCACAATATTATATACTCGGACACGTCGTGCTTGGACGTGTTCCAGTCGTGCTTGTTTAACGACATTCTTCTCCTCCAGAACTACACGCGAGCGCTACAGGAGTTTAAGGATACGCTACGCCAATTTGGGCGGGACAGCGCGGCGGTGAATGCCATGACGACATAGACAGGATAGGAATACAAGACACTGGGTACATCGGCTGGTTGGTTTGAATATTGACTCACTGATTTATTGAGGCACTGGTGTATTGAGGCACTGGTGTATTGATTGTTCAATTAGTAATTTGTGGCTAACCACGAATGGATGTGTTTGACTAATTCCATCATTTGTGGATTTCGCGCACTAACCCCATAATCGCTTCCCTGTAGCTTTTTATGGGTTGAGATCAGGAGTGGAAATACCACCTTCTAGTACAGGCAAAACCGTACAAAAGGCCGATTCTTTATTTTTATCTGGTTCTTCTATTTTAAAGGCACATCTGCCAATCTAATTTTCCCATCTCTCATTCTACAAGTCAGCTTCACCATTCTTACTCGCATCACAGACGTGTTTTCCTGTCTACATACGTGACACGAGCACAATTCCAACAACCAACTCAAAATCCACAAACGACAAACCCCAAACCTAAAGCAAAGAGAAAATAAAGTAAAAAGAATAAAAAATAAAAAATGTATTCCTCTCGACAACAAACATATATAATATTCTCCGTTCCTAGTAGTCTCTCCGCCTGTAGATCCGGCCATAACCTCTACACTTCATCTGCACTCCAGTCACCAAACCTCACTACTCCACCTTTTTCCCATGAGTTTCCAGCGCCAGCTTTTCATCGTGGTGGGAGTGGCGTTCCACTTCTTTTACCTCTGGCTGATCTTTGACATCTACTTTGTCTCGCCATTGGTCCACGGCATGGACCAGCATCGGTCCACCTCCAATGCTCCAGCCAAGCGGTTATTTCTCATTGTTGGAGACGGTTTGCGGGCCGACAAGACGTTCACGCAACTCACACACCCGACCACAGGCGAAAAGCAGTACTTGGCGCCGTACTTGCGCAGTCTCGTGGAAAAGGAGGCCACGTGGGGCATCTCTAACACCAGAATGCCCACCGAGTCCAGACCGGGCCATGTGGCAATGATTGCGGGCTTCTACGAGGACGTGAGCGCGGTAACTAAAGGCTGGAAAGAAAACCCGGTCGACTTTGACTCGTTTTTCAACCAGCTGACCCACACCTACTCGTTTGGGTCGCCAGATATCTTGCCCATGTTTGCCTACGGGGACTCGGTGGTTCCAGGCCGTATCGACGTTTGTATGTACGGCCACGAGTTTGAGGACTTTACCCAGAGCCTGATCGAGCTCGACGCGTTTGTGTTCAACCACTTTGACCTGCTTATGGAGCAGTCCAAGACCAATCACACTTTGCACGAGGAATTGCACCGCGATGGAAATGTCTTCTTTCTCCACTTGTTGGGGCCCGACACTGCAGGCCATGCGTATAGACCGTACTCGGCCGAGTACTACGACAACATCCAGTACATTGACAAGCAACTCGAGCAGCTAGTGCCACGAATCCATGAGTTTTTCGGCGACACCGATACCGCGTTTGTGTTCACCGCTGACCACGGCATGTCTGACTTTGGCTCCCACGGAGACGGCCACCCGGACAACACGCGTACGCCGTTGATTGCGTGGGGTGCAGGTGTTAAGAAGCCGGAGCTTGCGTCTCCAGAACAGTTGAAGTTGCAAGATCCATTAGCTTCGGGCTACGAGGCCGATTACTTCGACACGTGGGGCTTTGACCACTTAGCGCGCCACGACGTCAAACAGGCGGATATCGCGTCGTTGATGGCCTACTTGATTGGCGCGAACTACCCTGCCAACTCGGTGGGAGAATTGCCATTGGCATATTTGGACGCCAGTGCAGAGGACAAGATTACTGCCTTGTACGAGAATGCGTTGGCTATTGTGGAACAGTATTTGGTCAAGGAGAGCGAGGTGTACAACCACCAGTTTCAGTACAAGCCTTTCGATCCGTTTGTGGCCAAGCCTATTGTTGCGTACAAACTGGAGATTGAGCAACTCTTATCCCAGCTCAAGCAGTCGCCCACTCCCGAGCTCGAGGCACAGCTTATTCTGCTTTCTGAAGAGTTGATGAAATGTGCATTGGACGGATTGACCTATTTGCAAACCTACAACTGGGTGTTGTTGCGCTCGATCGTGACCATGGGCTTCTTTGGCTGGATTGTCTACTCGTTTGTAGTGTTCTTGAAGTTGTTTATCTTGACCTCATACGAACAACCTCCACATTCCAAGCTGCTTGTTGGCGCGTTTGCTGCTTTGGCATTAGCGTTGAACTACGTTTTGTTCTACCAGCACTCGCCATTCAACTATTACATGTACGCCGCATTCCCGCTTTTCTTTTGGTACACCATTATCAACGAGCGCAGTTTGTTTTCTGAGGGCTTAAATGTCTTTCTTTACGGCATCTCCACCCCTACTCAGGCCTTCACCCTTGTGTCGTTCCTTTGTATGTACGAGAGCATTGTCTACGGCTTCTTCAACAGACACATGTTCTCTCTTCTCTTGGTGTTGATCGGGTTGTACCCATCGTTGATGCGCAAACAATTTTCTGTCAGTACTAAGTTGGCGTGGTTGGTCAGCTGTGTGTGTATGTGCACATTCACCAATTTGGATGTAGTCAAGGTCGAAAGCTTGTGGCAAATCAACATTAGTTCGACTGCGGCGTTGATTGTGGGCACTATCGGTGCTGGTGTCGTGTTCCAACGAGATATTTCCCCCAAGGCTAAGAAATTGATCATTGCCCAGTTGGTGGCCATTCCGGTTATGGTCTACGCCACCAATGTTTCGGTAATTTCCTTGCAAGCGAGAGCGGGGTTGCCTTTGCATTCGCAAGTATTGGGCTGGATCACGTTTTTCGTGTCGTTGATAGTGTTGCCGGTGCTCCATGCGTTGAATGCTTCCTCTGACTATCAGGTAAGACTTTTAATTATTTTCTTGACGTTCATTCCGACATTTATTATTTTGACCATCTCTTTCGAGTTGTTTTTCTACGTCAGCTACTCGTTGGTTTTGTTGCAATGGTTGCGTATCGAAACCCAGTTGACATTCACCAAGAAGGAAATCGCCTACAGCAAAAAGCACCTAAACTCGCTACCTCAGGGCTACTGGTTGCAAACCATCCGCGTCTCGATCATTGGTTTCTTCTTCTTGCAATTTGCATTTTTCGGTATTGGAAATGTTGCCTCCATCTCGTCTTTCTCGTTAGATTCGGTTTACAGGTTGGTTCCCATCTTCGATCCTTTTGCCATGGGTGCATTGCTTATGCTTAAGTTGATCATTCCATACGTGTTGTTATCTACCTGTTTTGGAATCATGAACTCCCAATTGGGAATCAGAAAGTACACCATCTCCACCTTGATCATTTCTACCTCGGACTTTTTGTCCCTCAACTTTTTCTACTTGGTCAGAACCGAGGGATCTTGGCTCGATATCGGTGTGTCCATTTCCAACTACGTTTTAGCAATCTTGTCGTCTTTGTTCATGCTTATTCTCGAACTAGTGAGCACGGTGATTTTGAGCGGAGTCAGATTTGAGGATACGGACAAAGAGATTGAAGAAATCTTGGCCGACAAAAACCCTATTAGTTCCCGCCTTCGGAACCGGAAAAGTGACTAACTCTTCAAATAGACCACTGGTTATAACCACCGGCTATAACCACTGTATTACCTGCAGGAATGTGACTCAAAACCTGTAACGTGCGGTTTGTAGAGCGGTAGCCATACTTTGCACTATTGGAACCATGACGCAGACCAACGCAAAGAAACATGTGTTGATGATCGATAACTACGACTCCTTCACCTGGAACTTGTATCAGTACTTGTGCCAGTCGAAGTTGTGCAAGAAGGTGGATGTGTACAGAAATGATGAGATTGACATCGAAACCATCGAAAACGTGATAAAACCGGATATTTTGTTCATCTCGCCCGGTCCAGGCCATCCAAAGACCGACTCAGGTGTTTCCAAGGCGGCGATCGAGTACTTTGCCGGAAAAATTCCCATTTTCGGGGTTTGCATGGGCCAACAATGTATGGTTGAGGTTTTCGGTGGTGAGGTTACTTTTGCCGGAGAAATTGTCCACGGAAAAACATCCACCATCAAACACGATGGGAAGGGAGCCTTCTCGGGTATCCCACAAGGTGTTGCTGCTACCAGATACCATTCTTTGGCGGGCACTAAGGGAAAGATTCCTGATTGTTTGGAAGTTACTGCCACTACTGAAAGTGACCCGCAAGTAATCATGGGTGTGAGACACAAGAAGTACACGGTTGAGGGTGTTCAGTTCCACCCTGAATCCATCTTAACGGAAGCCGGCCACGAGCTCATTGAGAATGTTTTGAAAATGACCGGAGGTACTTGGGCCGAGAACCAAGTGACCAAACCAAAAGGAAATATCTTGGATACCATCTACAAGCAGCGCATTGAAGACTACAATGAAATTGAGTCTCAGCCAGGCAAGTCTTTTACCGACTTGCAGACTTCATATGACCTCGGAGTTGCACCTCCACTTGTGAACTTCTACGAGCGTCTTGCGTCGACGAAAGCGCGCAACGAAACGATCATTTTGTCCGAATTCAAGAGAGCCTCTCCCTCCAAGGGAGACATCAACATTTCTGCCCATCCAGGTAAGCAAGGCTTGACGTATGCCCGCAACGGTTGTTCTGCTATTTCGGTATTGACCGAACCAAAATGGTTCAAAGGTTCTATTTCAGACATGTCTCTTATTCGCCAGGTGATTGCCAATGAGAAAGACAGACCTGCTGTTTTGAGAAAGGAGTTTGTTTTCAACAAATACCAGATCTTGGAAGCCCGTTTGGCTGGTGCAGACACGGTGTTGTTGATCGTGAAGATGTTGAACAACCCTCACTTGTTGCAGTCGTTGTACGAATATTCCTTGTCTTTGGGAATGGTTCCACTTGTGGAGGTGAACGATTCCGCAGAATTGAAGGTTGCTTTGGCTTTGACTTACAACCAATCGAACGAGGAGCCTCTTGTGATTGGCGTGAACAACAGGAACTTGACTACTTTCGATGTGGATTTGAATACTACTACTTCGTTGGTTTCTGAATCCAAGAACAGTGGGAGAAAGGGAGATGTGTTGGTGTTGGCTCTCTCTGGTATCACCAGTGTCGAGGATGTCAAGAAGTACAAGTACGAAGACGGTGTGGACGGCTTTTTGATTGGTGAGAGTTTGATGAGAGCTGAGGAAAGAGGGGAGGCTGGTAAGTTTTTGGACGAACTCATACATGCGTGAATAGACATTTATATTGCTACTGATGCTTTCTAATACAAAAGGTTGTTATTTTCTTGGTAGTTGGGTATTTTTTTTATTATAGAGATATAATATGTTACCGAGAATTGAGAAAATCTTTTATTGAGGGATATAAAGTATTTTTTGTATTTTTTTTTTTTTTTTTTTTGTATCAGGACGGCGATGTCTCAAGCCTGTTCCCGAAAGTAGCTGCTTCTATTCTTTCCAACTCTGTGCTCTTCTTTGAAATGGCGCAAGTAGTTGGATAGAGGTTTTTTCTCCAGTGTAGATGTCCAGCATCGAATTTCAACCACTTTGTAGCAAGCGGGGCACACTACCCCTTCGTGCGATCGTACTCTTGCAGTAGTTTTCCGAGGCGAATTTGTGCTCTTGGCAACTGCGTAGTGGCCGATGTTCAAGGGATTTGGCGTCAAGAAATTATCTGTGAAGATCCCATGTGAGTGGCTCAAGTGTTGAGCGTAGCTTGAGTTCTTTAATTCATAGAAGCTCAATTCAGCACAGTAAGGGCAAAGTCCACTTCGAGTTTCGTTGATTGGTAGTCCCGTTGCCAGGTCTGTTTCAACCCGGGTAAACTCCTGTTGGTATGGGTGGCTCACATCGAAGAACTCATTTCTTTCGTAAATTACATTCTTGTGTAGATGCTTTAGCCCATCCAACCTTCCTCGGACATACCTTGTCCGATTTATTATACAACCCTGCTGATCCTGCAACAATACTAGCTGGGACTCGTGGCCAGTGTCTCCAGGATCTGGGAGCCTTGCAGTATTTTGAAGCTGCGGCGCCAATTCAATCTGGCAGTGGATTTGGGCATAGGAATAGTCAAAGTCTCTTTTCACCTTAGTCTTCTTTCGAGGTCTCTTTGATATTCTGCCTTGTCTCATTGCCTTGGAGGAGTCTTGCGGCGGAGTAGGACATTGTCGCTTAGTCAAGGCTTTTCTGACAAAATCGGCAAGAGCATAAGTATAATTCGGGGCATCAAAAGAAGTATCAATATCTCGGGAGTCTGCTAAGGAAAAACTTTCGTCTGGATCGGAATGATTGTGGAGAGAGTCTAAGCTGGTGGCGTGGTAGTCATCTTTGGAGGAAAATTGGACTGGAGATAATTTGGAAGTGAGGATATTGCCTGGTGAAATAACCTTTAGCGGATTGTCTCGTTGAAAAGAATCGATGTCAATATCAGAAGCCAGGAAGTTGAATTCGGAGAATGTACTGGTTGAAAAAGGCCTCGAAGCATCGGGATCCATAGCATCATAATTCAGATTCATCAAGTCTTTTGCCAATGTTCTTGTGGGATCTCCGGTATCTTCGAAAGGGATGTTCTTTTCCGGATAGTTATCAACATCGGTAATGTCAAAGAAATCAAACTGGTGCGAGTCTCTTTTGTTTGAAAAGAGACTATTCTCTTCGTCGGTGGAGAAGTTCATTGTTCCATCTTTTTCCAAGTCAATTTCCAGATCAGAGAAGAACCTGTCGGGAGGTTCTTTTGGTGTCGAATGCTTCAACATAATTGCAAGACTGTCCTTGATGGAACCAATCGAGTGAGGCAGCGGCTCAAGCTTCCAAAATCCCAAGCTGATTGCATCCTGCTTTCCGCGCAGAAACAGTCGAGGAACTTCCAAAGGATCGGGAGACGGGATAAATTCCTCCAAGTCGTTCCAAGGACCAAACTCGTCTAAGAATTCGGTCAGCATGGCTAAGCTAATTAAGGCAAACTTTTCTGGGTAGCTAAGAAAAAGAGCGAGATTTAGAGGAGCGAGATGAAGGTTAGCTAGTGGAGAAAAGGAGGCAGTTTTAAGCTAGGAGAGTGTGTGGAAGAAAAGGTTGAAGGTTGGGGATTGAGAGGTTGAGGAAGTACTTTGAAAGGGTAAGAGTAGGAGTTTCAAGAGGTAGTCTAAAGAGGTCAAGGAATTTAAAGTGAGAGCTCGAAGAGTAAGAGGTGTGCTAAGATTCGAAGCTTAGAGAGATTTAAGATAGTAAAGAGAAGTTTCAGCGGCTAAGAGAGTAGTGAGGCACTAGAGAAACAGAGTTTGTGCGTGAAACCAAGAACTTTTCGAAGTGTTTGAGAACTTCCGAAAGAGCGATTAAATTAGCCTAAGTAGAGTTGGGTTTGGATAGATTTGACTTGTTGAAGGTTTGGGTGTTGAATGGAGGATTGGGTGTGGGGAAAGAGGAGCTGGAAGAAGGATCGGAGTTGTGAAGGCGGATTGATTCAAGATACGAGATTGTTTCGGTGACTGTTTGTGAAGCAGTAAGAAGCAATTGCGATATTGAACTGGAGAAAAAAAAAAAAGAGGATAAGATCGGCGAAAACGCTGGGTTTATATATTCCAATTTCCAGATGGCTTGAGAAAAGAAAGTTGCAAAAAATGGTCATTAATATGCACCTTAGTTACACAATCTCAAAAAGTTGTTCATGTTACACCAGGTTTTCAGTCGGCTCTCCCTTTGTGGACATTTACTCTCTGCTCGGCTGGGTGCAAAAACTGGTATGCCGCTATGTGCACGACGAGGATGCGTAGCTGCTTAAGTGGTGCAGGGCTGCATTTGTACAAAGATCTCGTTCCACAACACCAATCTACGTTTAATTCTTTCTACAATGGACGGATTTGTCCTTAGTTGATAACTATGGAAATCGAAAAAATTAGAACAGAAAAAGGGGTCTCTTGCTCACCAAACCGCACATGTGACGTAAAACGGTGCAAATCGGAACTTGCACATCAAATAAAATGGTCTGCTCGTAAATATGGATCTTGATTTTAGTGTCCTATGTGAAGGATGTTCTCACTTCAGGACGCATGATCAACTAGCCGACCAAATTACACCGATTTGGTAACAGACCAGAAAAGTGGACCAGGTCGAGGCAAAGAAATTCTCAGAAGCAAAAGCATATCAAATTAGTTTATTTCTTGTACTCAGGAATCAAGCGGTGATGGGTAAAATATCAAATCGATATTCGTATTCCGGTTACTTTGATCCCTATAATTGTTTGTACTAAGAATCTAGAGCTTATATTCAGACATACAAGCGCAAGTGGTTTAGTGGTAAAATCCAACGTTGCCATCGTTGGGCCCCTGGTTCGATTCCGGGCTTGCGCATTTTTTTTCGTTTTTTGGCTGCGGATAGAACGTCTACAAAGCAAGTCTTGCTTTGAGCGGCTTTGTGACACAATTATGTGAGGTGCACGGGTGTTGTACTGTTGGTGCAAGGGTGTTTTGGGACAAGGTGTATGGGTGTTTTACTTTAAGCGGCACGGATGTTTTGTGTTTGTGTCGCTCCCCTTTGATATAGCATCCACAAAATCGTGAAAGCGGCTTCTGTTTCAGTTTTGACCCTCTTTCACTGGGAAGAATGCGGTATTTCTTTTCAGCCATCGAGAACCTCGTTGAAGACACGAATTGAAGACACATATTGAAGAAAAATAGCGCTACAATCAGCTAGGTAAGATCGTTACAGTTCTCGTGGCAAGAGAATAACGAGTCATTATTACCATTAGACAAAAAGAGCTGGCAATCCTATCTCCCTCTTAGTAAATTCAGGTTCCAGGCGAATCGTAAACCTCTTCAAGATGCGACACTACAAATAACTTTGGTGTACGGGTGTTACAGCAGGACAAAAGACGCGTCTGCGTTACCCTCACCGCCTCACCAACTCTACAATGGACGCAGCTAGTATCAGAGTGAACGCGTCTACGATCAAAGACTTTGCCGGCCGGGTAGTGAGGGTGGTTGGAAGAGTCGAAGCTTTTGACTCTGTTTCTGATTCTGCCCGGATTGACGCCGGTGGAGCTATTGATGTTTCCATCCACTCCAACGACAAGTTGGAGACGGGGAAGGTTTACGAAATCATCGGCAAAGTGGGTGTTTCGGACTACAAGGTGAATGCATACTCGGTATTGCCACTCTCCGACAATGTGAATGTGGACGTGGCGAACCAGTTGGCGAAGTTCGTGCAGAAGGTTCCGGAACTCTTCTACTAGGAGGTATATATAGGGTAATGTATTTTTGAACGCTATTCAATGTGTCAGCAATGCAATGTATTTAGTTATACAACTGCTGGAAGCGCAGCGAAGTGTAGAGCTGTTTGCACAAAGTGTACCATTGCGGTGTTTCTACTCGTCCTGCCACGAGATTGCCCACGGCCAAACACAAGCGGTAAGCCGCCTCCTCGTTTGCACGGACAATATCACCAGCAACCTCGTCAAAAAGACCGGCCACCACCGCCACGCTGGAAGGATGCATGGAGTTTTTTGACGGGAAAGCGGAAAGATTAAACAAAAATGCGCTGACGGCCACAAGGGCGTTGGCGTACTGTTTGTGGGATGCGTACTCGGGCGTGGTGGTAAGCAACTTTGCTGCAAGGACAAAACGGGAGGTATAGTCCTCGAAATACTCGTTGAACACGACCAGGGCGCCTTCTGTTGTCAAAAAGAGCTGGGCGAAAAGGATGGTGTTCATCAAGTTGCACAGAATCTTTGCCATCATCATCACGAGCGTGGGGTCGCCGCTGATTTCATCAAATGTATTCAACAACAACTGGAGAAGCTTTTCTGCAATGTCGGTCGACGCGATCAAGTCGGCCACAGTGATACGAGGAATGGAAATGCGAAGCATGTCCAACGCAATTAATTTCTGGTCGCGCTGCCACTGGGTCAACACCGTGGGGACAATTTCGGTCACGAGGAAAAGCGCCGATTGTGATACAAGATTGTGCAACGCCAGATCAACGCGCGCCACGATATCAGGTGTGAAGGGCGTGGACTGTGCGCTGTTGAACTTCTTGAAGCCGCGCTCTAATTGTTCGGGCTTATAGTCTTTGTAGGTGACGAGGGAGGTGTTGGGGGCAGGAGCAGACGCAGATGAAGCAGAAGACGCCGCTGGCGCATCCAACAGCACACCCTCGGTGTTCTGGGCAATAAACTGCACCACTTGGTCCGCATACAGCGCCGGCAAGTCGTTTTCCGCCAAAAAAAGCTCGGCGGCGGTGTAGGGGTTGTCGTTGGCGTTGAACGGCAACTTGAGTGGCGGCTTTCCGTCCTCCACGTCCACGTCAAACACGTAGTCGTACTCGCGGCCATTGTAGGTCTTTTTGGAGCTGGACCCCGTTGCAGAAACCACGTCGCCGATCTTGACCCACTTTCCGCCCGACCACTGGTGCGCCTCCACCGCGCCCACGGCGCTCTTCACCATCACCACCTCGCCCTCCTGTTTACCTGCAATGTCCAAACGCTCGGATCCCGGCACGTCTGTCTTGTTGAGACCGTCAACCGCTTGTTCTGGGATCGCCGCCGCACTCACGCTCTGCGAATATGCCTCGGCCACATCCAGCGGGGCCGCGCGCGCTGGATCAGCGGAAAACACGTAGATGTGGTGGTCAGAAGTGCCCACGGCCACATCATTGCCGTCTAGCACTGCCACGCACCATGCCAGCACGCCCGGCACCGCGAGTGCCTGCGCCACACGCCCACCGCGCCACACACACACGGTGCGGTCCTCGCCCAGCGACACAAGCGCACCGTCGCCCAATACCGCCACGTCGTACACAAACGACGCATGGCCGCGAAGCGTCTGCACCTCCACGCCGGACTCCAAGTCCCAGATTTTTAGCAGCCCGTCATTCGACGCGGACACAAACTGACCGCGCGGCAAGAGCGCCAACCGCCGCACCACATCGGTGTGGCCACGGTACTGCGCCACCTCCACGCCGCGGTGCCAGCGGCGGATTGTCCGGTCAGCCGAACACGTGAGCACGGTGTCGGCGTCCACCATCACCGCGTCCCACACCGCGGCCAGGTGGCCCACCAAGTCGTACTTCACCGAGAAGGTGGCCAAGTCCCACACTTTGGCGGTGCCGTCCCACAGCGCCGACACAAGCTGGCCGTGGCCGCTGCGGACTGCACAAACGTTGTTGGAGTGGCCCACCAACTGGTGGCACCCGACATCGTCCCCCGGCTTGGCGTACAGCTCTCGGGGTTCACACAAGTAGATGATGGCATCTTTGCCGGCCACGGCAACCAAGCCGAGCTCGGGCACGTGCGTGACGCAGTTGATGAATGAGGGTGACCGGAAAAACGTCTCGAACGCGCCGCTGGAGACGTTCCACACCCTAGCGGTTCCATCTCTGGAGCAGGAGGCAATCTGTGTTTCGGAGATAGTGGCGACACCTCGCACGTCCAGCTCATGGCCGGAGAGAATAGTGCGTAAGCTATGCATGTGTTTATTCGAGATTGAGTGGGTTAGGGAATGAGGGATTGAGAAATTGAAAGAATGGGTATGGATTGGAGAAGCGGCAAATGGTGGAGGCGTATGTGGAGGCGAGAGGTACGGGTGTGGCTTTCGGTGGTGGGGCAAGGGTCCCGACTTGGGGTCTGAGTCAAGGCTTGGAAAGAATTTGGATGCTGGCGGGTACTTTGAGCGGGATGTTCGAATGGTGAAAGGTCAGGTCGCTCAAAGACTTTTTTTCTCTCCATCTTTTTGGCTCGGTTAATCGTTATTTGAAGTACCGCGCACATTTGTTTATGCATGGCAATTGCGTACAAATACTGCAAACGGAGACCTTCGCCACACCAGCTAAAAAGACTGGCAAACAAATTTTTCAGCCAAAGTAGGAGACGCACATATAAACGAATACTGCCATTATTTGGGTCGATATGGATTCGAATGCGAAGAAGATAGGGTGTAACGGAATGAATATCAGTAACAGTGGGTGCGAATGTACATCGTCACCAATTGTGTTGATCAGATCAATCTGCAACAATAAATAAGAGCATGTTATTTTCGGTGAGAGCCGAGAATAAATTCGAGAGCTGGTGCTGCTACTTAGTACGTGGAAGGTGCCATATGAATGGCTCATCTAAGA
Organism: Clavispora vitiphila; assembly: GCA_030557995.1. Classification (NCBI taxonomy): domain Eukaryota; kingdom Fungi; phylum Ascomycota; class Pichiomycetes; order Serinales; family Metschnikowiaceae; genus Clavispora; species Clavispora vitiphila. Next base: position 144,792 of record JANIJR010000010.1, read on the forward strand.
TGAATCTGAAATATACAAGTATTTGGAAATATATAAAGATATCAAACCAGACAAGGTATTTCAGCAAACACGAAAAGCAAAAAGGACCCAGCATGCAAAGGCCACAATATAATTTACGTGAGATATATGAGTCACCCAAGTCATGTCTTTCTCTTATCCTGGCTAGGGTCTTCATTGGCTCCCCTTATCTCACATGCCAATTCGAACCACAGCTTATCTCAACTTTTGCTATACGTGCTAGTCCCCTCATCAATACGGTATGTCATTCATAAGGAGTACATTTGTCACCGTTCTCGCCATTCTCGCACTTCTCGCTCGCACTTCTCGCTCGCTCGCACTTCTCGCTCGCACTTCTCGCTCGCACTTCTCGCTCATCCGATCGGAATCCACCGCGAACCAAATACCGGCCTACAACAGCCTACAACAGCCTCTCACGACAGCCACCAGCCACCACGTAAGCCGCCTCTGCAACAAATCTAGTCAATCCGCTTCCGGAAGCCGGCTCCCTCTTTTCTCTCTTGTAATTTCTCCGTAAACCCCAACCTGTGCAACATCTCCCCTCCGCAAGAGGCACGGGTGCACGCTGTCCCTAACCACTACATCTCCTTCCATGTCCTTGAGCCACGCCATCACCCACACCGGGACTCACGTGTTCCACTCGGCCGCAGCGGGCCTCTACCTCTCGCTCAATGCCGCCGGTGCCCAAATCTCCGCCAACGCGCCCCCAGAGTACTCGCGCGACGGAGCCACTCCCGCATCAGCAATCTTGGGCACTATCAAGTTGAAAATCAACAAGTACCTCGTGGTGGCAGACAGGCACGAGGTCACAGGATCTGTGTTGGGCCACAGCGTCGGCAAAGTCACGCTGTTCAAGATCTATGCGCTCGGCAGCGATACCATCTCCAAAAAGGACCCGGAGGAGACCCAGTACTTGGGGTTGTTGAACGAGCACTTGAGCCGCGCCACGTTGTACTTTTGCGTCGACGGCCAGTACGACTTGACCAATACCGCACAAAGCCAGCTCGGCGCCGCGGTGCAGCCTGCCCGCAATGTCCGGTTCTGGTGGAACAAGTACTTGTGTGAGGAGTTGGAGGAGGCCGGAGCAGACGCGTTTGTCACTCCCGTGATCTACGGCTACGTCAAGTCGCACATGTCCTACTTCAAGGGCAACCAGGCGTTGGAGTTTGCGTTGATCACTCGTCGGGCCACGCTGCGCGCCGGCACCAGGTACTTCCGCCGTGGTATCGACGACGAGGGCCAAGTGGCCAACTTCAACGAGACGGAACAAGTGTTCACAGCGGCAGACAGAAATGTGTATGCGTTTTTGCAGACGCGGGGGTCCGTGCCGGTATTCTGGCTGGAGATCAACAACTTGAAGTACAAGCCCAACCTCGTGATCTCGAGCCGGTCCGCGCAGGCGGCCACCACCAAGCACTTTGAGGAGCAAGTGGAGTTGTACGGCGAGAACTACTTGGTCAACTTGGTCAACCAGTCGGGCTACGAGAAGCCGGTCAAGGATGCCTACCACAAGGCGGTGGAGTTCTTACCTCCGGCCCTCGCGCAGCAGGTGCACTACATCTACTTTGACTTCCACCACGAGTGCAGAAAAATGCGCTGGGACCGGGTCAAGCTCCTCATCCAGCACTTGGTGGAGCTCGGCTACACCTCCAACAACTACTTCCACTACGACGCCGCCCACAACACCGTCTTGTCGACCCAGTCCAAGGTGGTGCGCACCAATTGCATGGACTGCTTGGACCGCACCAACGTGGTGCAGTCCATGCTCGGGCGCTGGGTGTTGCAGACCCAGTTGGAGCAGGCAAACTACTTGCCGCCCCACAACTCCTCGCCGTGGGAACGCTTGGACCCGCTGTTCAACTTGGTGTTCCAGAATTTCTGGGCCGACAACGCGGACGCCGTGTCGTGCGCCTACTCCGGCACTGGTGCTCTCAAGACCGACTACACCCGCACGGGCAAGCGGACCAAGATGGGCGCGCTCAAGGACTTGGTCAACTCCATCACCCGCTACTACTTGAACAACTACAAGGACGGGCTCAGACAGGACTCCTACGACTTGTTTTTGGGCCGCTACAGACCGTATCGCGACGCCATCGCCAACCCGTTCGTGGACCGCAGATCGCCATTTGTGCAGTTGCTTCCATACTTGGTGGGTGCGTCCTTCTTGGTGTTTGTGGCACTCTTGTTGTACCCTACGGGTCTGGCGTTTTCGGCCAAGAACTTGGTTTTCCTTGGTGGCTGCCTCTACTTTGGCGCCTACAACACCCGCTACATCGTGAACAACGGCTACCAATTTGTCAACTGGCCACTGTTGATTCCGTTGGACTACTTGAAGAAGACCGAGGAGTTCAATGTCGACGGCAAGTTGATGGGCATCCGTTTTGAGGAGCACGAGAACTTCAAGACGTCCAAGAAGCGCAACTAGACCATGTTTTCTCTCCAAGTGTGTTGCAATACATTCGTTTTCTCTGTAACGTAGCCCTTGAAAATGTTGTGCAAGCCGAACAGGAAATCCACTGAGTGGCCCTTGACTGACAACTCATTGATGCCTTAGCTTAAATTGTCCAAACCGTAGACCGTGGTTCTATTTTCTCTGCTAGTAAATCGTCTCGTGCCATCGTGGCTATTCTCGGCTATTCGGCGAGGTGCATACAGGTCTTATGCACCGAACAATCAGACGCAGAATACGGTCGAGCCGTGCGTCAACTCATCGATGCAAGCCAGAACCACGGATCACATCTCTTGCAACCCGGAAATAGTCAGAAACAATGTTTCTGAACGCCAAAGCATTCGCCAGCAAATTCTCCGTCTTTGCCTTGTTCAAGGAATTTGCAAATTCGCACCAGTACCGCATGATCACCTAACCTTTGATTCCCCCCGAATCCAGCAACCCGAGAGATTTACTCACTAACCTCCTAACCGCCGCCAACCTCGCTACCGAGTTCCACTACGGGCCCGGTCAGCCGTGTCGCCTGCCGCCGTCGTGGGCACGGGAGGTACGGGTTTCTTCCACGGCCACCGCGCAAAACTTCAACGAATCTACCAACTCCACCTTCACCCACCACACCATGTCCGGCGTTCTAGAGCAATCCTTGGATGAAATCATTGGCTCCCAGCCCAAAGACCGCAGAAGAGACCGTCCGGCCAGAAGACCCAATCGGGGTTCCAGAGGATCTGTACGTTCCCCCCACTCCACCTCCAAACACTCAACCATTACTAACCGTCAGCGGGGAAAACCGAGCCCCAGATCGCAAATACCCGGCCAGATTCTTCACAGTGCGCAAGGCCGCCCCATGTTGCGCCTCAGAAACGTGCATCCCGAGTTGAACGGCGAGGACTTGTCCAATTTGTTTTTGAACGTGGCACCAGTGGACTTTGTTAAGTTCGATCCCCGCGACGAGGCGGTGGCGTACGTTTGCTTCCAGCTGAACTTCTCCGAAAACAACGCCAGAGCAATCCTGCGTTTTGGCGGCAAAAAGGCCATGGGTAACACATTGATTGTGGAAAATGCCACTTCGTTGGCTGACAGAATAGCACCCGTGGCCAAAATGCCCAGAGAAACGGCAGTGGCAAGAGAGGCGGTGGTTGCAAAAGAGGCTCCTCGCGTGAGAGCGAGAAAGCCTAAGCCAGCCAGAAAGCCCAGACCGGCCAAGAAGTCGGCCGAGGACTTGGACGCGGAGTTGTCTGCTTATATGGATGGCATTGCTCCCACTGGAGGCGCTGAAGAATCAACGGCGTTTGCGGCGCAGGATAATGGCGAAGTGGTCATGGACTAAATCTTGTTTACTATATAACCGGGAAATGCAAGAGGCCATGAAAGGATGTAAATTGATTGGCCAACGCCACAGCAATGCGTCTATACGAGATGTGGATGTCATTTTGAAATTAATTCGTGTATAGCTAATGAAATGCGTTTATTGAGTCAATTTCAATTCTCCAGGGGTCTTTGGCGAATCATGTATCCATACAACGAGTCGCAGCCAATAAGTGATATATACTACATTGGCGTTGATCCAGTAGTTATTCACAGAGTCAGGCTTGCGCAATAGTAGTGTATTCTAGTCTATAAAAACAGATAACAGATAAATAAGGAACTAGTCCATGCCCTGAGAAAGCTCCACCAACTGGATGTAAAGGCCCCTGGTGTTCTTTCTCCATGTCTTGCCCCAAATAAGTGTAGGAATGATAAAGGCAATCGATACAAAGTCAATCACGGCCAAGGTGATGTAGGTGTTCTGGGTGCCAGAGTTGTCGAGCCACAACGAACACACAAACGTGAAGATGCACGCCAAAGTGTTGTTGATGATCGAAACTCCCACCATGCCCTGGATAACAATCTCAGGGTATGCGTCCATCAAATAGGACATGGCAGTGTCGCCGACAGAACCCCAGCCGAATCCAATAAGGGCCAAACCACCGTAGATCACCCAGGCAGGCCATTCACCTCCCTTGGCAGCACCAACTCCAAACATGATGAGTCCGGCAGGAGAAATCACCATGGTAATGAAAAGAAGCCAGAGGCGGTACTCGGGCTCATACACGCCGCCGTTGCGCTTGGCCAACCAGAGCACGTGTTTATCGGACAAGACACCCGACATGAAACAGCCAAACACCGCACCCACCAAGGTGGCCACGTTCAAAATGGCCACATTGGTCTCAGAGTAGTTCCATGGTGCGTCGTAGAAGTAAGTGTCCTGAGTGGTCAAGAAAAACGACATGTACGCATCCTGCAAGCCCCACAAGAGGCCCGAGAGCCACACCGCAGGCAAGGTGAACACCTTGAAGTAGACAATAAACCGCTTGACGTACTGAACAAAGCCAAAACCATCGATGTACGAGGATGGAGTGATGAGAGCAATCCGCTTGTGGTAAGGAGCGAGCTTCTCTTTAGCCGCGTTGGCCTCGTGGTCCACCACCGAGTCGCTTGAGAAAACGCCCACCGAGTCAGAAATAAGGCCAGATGTTTTCTCGGGGCCGAAGTCCGTGGACCTGGTATTATCGTCATCTCCATTTTTCTCGCACGCCTCTCCTTCCTTGTCTCCTTCTTCCGCGCCCCCGATCTCTCCTGCCTGGTCAGAAGGTCTCTTCACGTCTCCGTCGTAAACGGGGAAGTACTTGGCGCGGTCAAACACCGTCTCCTCGCACGCCACAAGAGTGACCAAGAGCGTGGCGCCGGTGATGATTGCGCCCCACCATCCGACCCACCGGAAGCTCTGGGACTGGGAGATGAGGTGAGCCACCAACGGGCCCAAAAACGAGCCCACCGAGGTGGCCAAGATGTACACGGTCAACACCGAGCCGAGCTGGTGCTGGAAGAAGATGTCAGCCAACGACTGCTGCACCTGGGCCTCCGCACACGCCTCCGACATCCCCACAAACGCCTGCGACCAGATGGTGTCGGAAGTTTTCTTGGACACCGCAAACCATACCGACCCCAAGGTGCCGGCCAAAAGACACACAATGTAGGTGATGCGGCGGCCGTACAACGACGACGCCGGCGCGAAAAAGATACACAGCCAGCCAATGAAGAGAAAGAGCACACCTGCACCGGTGTTCATGGCATCGTAGGAAATGCCGTAGATGGCATTCAACGAGTCCTGGGCTGCACCCGCGTCGTTGGAAATGGCGGCGGTTAACGCGGTGATGAAACTGACCACCAAAAAGTGCCACATTTTGCGCGGCAACGACCAGTTCAACGGGTCGTTGGGCGAGTCGGAAGGTTGGGGAAGCAAAATGATGCCATCGGCGGTTCTTTTCAACGGCTTGCCGGTGTGGTTGCTGGAAGTGTCATCCAGCGACGCAAGGATGTTGGTTGTTCCCGGAATGTAGTCTTCGGAAAAGTAGTTGTTGTTCATCTGCTGATTGGGCGGTTACTGGTTCGGTAGTTGGGTGGGTATGAGATCGGCACTAGACAGTCAAGGGAAAGAGTTTGAAAGAGAATTGCGATGTCAAAGGAGCATAGTAAGGGCTATGTGAAAGAAACCAGGAAGAGGTTGAAAGACGATGGAACCAGGAAAAGGTGTTATCGAAGGATAAATTTTTTTTTCACGGTTGCGGTTGGACCAAATTTTTTTTTTCTAGGTGATGCCCACCGCAATTCTCAAAATGCCGCTCGCCCCACCCGTCTTGCAAGCGGTGGTCCACAAGGTATTTCTCCGGCTCGGCAACGAGTTTGGCTCCATTCTACGTCTAAGGGGCGGCCAGGATCGGCCATTTTGGTAATCTCTTCGGCAGGATCTTCTTCGACGGTGCGGCTCGGGGCAAGTCAGAGTGCACAGATCAGAGCACAAGTGGAACCAGAGCATGGAACCACGGTAGGAAGTCGAAGTAGGAAGTCGCAGTAGAAAGTCGCAGTAGAAAGTCGAAATAAAAAGTCGAGATAGTAAGTGGAGGTAAAAGATGTGCTCTAGCGTCGAACCCGATTTAGACACCGGTGGGAAATCCCAACACCATCCACCCCACAAACCCGAAACTGGCACTACATCTGACTGCGAATGCCGTTCCAGTCGCGACCGGGAGGAGTGCCGCGCAGGTCAATGAAGGCGGAAACCACGAAATCGAGATATTTTTTCGCCAACAATCGATGGCGAGCCAGAACCCGCCAAAGCGCAAACCCGAAAATTCCAAACCCCACGACTCCGCAAAACCAGCCGCTTCCCAAAACCAGCCCAAACCCTCAACCACAAAAACCGCAAACCTTTCAGGTCCGAGCCCCGCACGACCCAGTATCAAGCGCTCTGAATCTTCTCTACCCCAACACCCCACCCTCTACCACCGACTTTGCTGTCGCCAAAATCCGCAGGGAAACTACACAAACCACTCACACATAGTAGCATTGTCATGAACGACTCACTTCTCCGCTGGTGTGATGACGTCCACCAGGTGCGAGGCAACATATCCCAACTCCAGGCCACACTCAACCAGGTCGTCACCAAAACCCCCACGGTGGCGCAGTATAAGGAGTTGATGCGTACGTACGGTGACGACGCGGCGAAAATGGCCCATTCCCTGCAGCCGAACTCGCTCGAGGACAAACTTCGCTTGTCGCTCCAGTCTCCGCAGGTGAAGGTGGCGGTGCGGTTGAAAACGCTTTACGACCAGGGTCGGTTGCCGCTTTTGCAGACATTTGCTGCGATCAACTTCAAGCTGTCGCGAGCCGACCGTCAGGTTGGGTACTTTTTGGATTACAACCCGAAGCGGGCGAAGATAGATCTCAAGGACACAGACTCAGACACGAATGCAACCGCAACCGCAGCCGAGGACACAGGAGACTGTGCATTGTACCCGCCGCTGTTACCCCCTCTCGACGACACCAGTCTTCTTCGGCTAGTACTCACCGACAAATCCATGCGCCAGCCGAGCGACTTTTTGCAGCTGGATGAGATCGGCGACTTCAACAACAACCACAACCGCAAGTTGGCGCGCCACGGCGCGGCACTCGTCAACTGCGCGCTCGTGGACCTCCTTGACGACATGTTCCCCAAGGCGCACGAGCTGGACTTGCAGTACCTTCAGTTCCGCCTCAGCTCGCCGCACGTGTTGGCCAAGCTTGCCTACACCTACAACCTCGCCGACGCGGTGCAGCTGCATGTGTCTGTTGAATTGCCGGTGGCAGACAAAATCCAGATTTTCCGCACCGTTTTTTTGGCGTACGTGGGAGCCATGTCCCGCAGCAATTACCTGTTTGCCGAGATCAAAGCATGGCTCGCCAAGCTCTACCTGCCGCTCGTGTCCAAGCTCGCTACTGACTGCCGCGCGGACAACAAGTTGCGTGACGTATTTGAGATTGCCTACGCCGAGTTCCAGTTCATGATGGCGCGCGCCAACAACTATTTCGAGAACCCAACAAAGAAAGTCCGCTACGATTTCGTGGAGGTGGCGAACGACCCGCCGGTGTATGAGCTACATGTGGGCGACTTGGTGTTGGCTTCAGGCACAGGGTCCACCGTGTTGGCCGCCAAGCACAAGGCAGCGTATAATACGTTCGAGGACGGCGAGTTGCGCACCAAGCTTCTTGCGCACATTCTTGAGCACTTCCGGGAGCCAGAAAAACTAGAGGGACAGGCAGTAAAAGGACCAGAGGGAGTGCCAGAGAAAAAACCAGAGGGAGAGCCAGAGAAAGAGCCAGAGAGAGAACCAGTGAGAGAACCAGTGGTTGAGATGCAGACAGATGCGCGTCCAGAGGTGAACCAGCCCGATGTGCTGAATGTCGACGTGCAAGACTCCTCCGAGGACGAGGCATACTCGCCAGAGATGTTGGGGGATTTCTCCACCCAGGTGTCGCCCCAACCGCAACCTCCGCAGCTGGGGGTTCATGGCTCCGATCAGCCACAAGCACTTCCGCAAGCGCATGCATCACAACAAGTCGCGCAGCCACTGGCAGCTCTACCACAAGTGTCAGCGAGTGCACCGGCACCAGGACAAGCACCAGGACAGATACCAGCCTCGGGCCAGTTTGCCCAGGGAATGCCCACGGGAAACTGGGCTCCTCCACGAGGCGCACCTACGTCGGCCGCACCCAGAATGCCGTTGCCCTACGGCATGCTCCCGCCAATCCCGAACATGAAGAAACGTGGCGGCGAGAAGCGGAGATAGGCTGGAGTTCCGCAAAGGCATTGGCCGTGGGGGTAGAAGAAGGACTGCCAATTTCAGTGTTCAGCGGTGAACAATCGTACAGGGTTTAGCCAATGGCTCACGTGCATAGCAGATGGGAAAGCCGGTTGCAGCGCCGGTCTCACAGCAAATAAATTCTACAGATAGATTAGCATAATGTACTTACCATTCTCCAGGTTTACGCATCGCACGTGTCGTCGCACGTGGTGATAGCCATTTACCGATCGGAACCAGCCCGGAAAACGAGAACAAGGTGAACGAAGCGACCAGAAAAATACAGAGCCACTGCCGCAGCGTACGTTGTTTTGCGACTCGATTCGCACTGGCGAAGTTGCAGACACCATGGTAGTTGGGGTGGAGTAAACAAGGTTGTGGCGGACGGAGATAGGCACGGGTGGAGCCCACAGGTGAAAATTCAATGAGAGCGATCCCACACCGAGTGCAACCTCGCCGACATTTTTGCAGCAGACTGGCGGCAAAAAGTGCAGCGTAGGCCCTCGCTCCGATCCGGTGTCGCTTGCCTCGTTGTTCCCCCACCCATCGTCCCGTTCTCGTCCCGTTCTCGTCCCGTTCTCGTCCCGTTCCATTCTCCACCACGGAGACGTCCCGATTCGGAAGCCCGGGACAGGTCGGGCGCGGAAAAAGAAACGCGCGGTTAAGCCAATGAGCGCGCACCGTTGCTTCGTGTATATACACCCGGTTGTTGGCTCTTGTGCGAATTTTTCCTTCTCTTTTTTTTTCTAGAGACTCTTCTGTACATATCTATTCACAATGGCTGCTAAGCAACAGACTGTTCCTTCTTTCACCGTCGGTGACTACGCCTCTTTCGCCCTCGCCGGTGCCATGGGCTGTGGTGTTACCCACGGTGCCATGACCCCTATCGATGTGGTCAAGACCAAGATCCAGTTGGAGCCAACCGTCTACAACAAGGGTATGGTCGGTTCTTTCAGACAAGTCATCTCCTCCGAGGGTGCTGGTGCTTTGTTGACCGGTTTGGGTCCTACCGTGTTGGGTTACTCCATGCAAGGTGCGTTCAAGTTTGGTGGTTACGAGTTGTTCAAGAAGACCTTCATTGAGCAATTGGGCTACGACACCGCGTCCAAGTACAAGAACTCCGTGTACATTGGTTCTGCCGCTTTGGCCGAGTTCTTTGCTGACATTGCCTTGTGTCCATTGGAGGCCACCAGAATCAGATTGGTTTCTCAACCAACCTTTGCCAACGGTTTGGTTGGCGGTTTCTCTAGAATCCTCAAGGAGGAGGGTGTCGGCTCTTTCTACAACGGTTTCACCCCAATCTTGTTCAAGCAAATTCCTTACAACATTGCCAAGTTCTTGGTGTTCGAGAGAGCTGCCGAGGCCATCTACACTTCCATCCCAACTCCAAAGGCTGAGTTGTCTTCTGGCACTCAAACCGCCGTCAACTTGGGTGCTGGTATCATTGCCGGTTGCGCCGCCGCTTTCGTCTCCCAACCTGCTGACACTTTGTTGTCCAAGGTCAACAAGACCAAGAAGGCTCCAGGTCAATCCACCTTGGGCTTGTTGGGTCAATTGGCCAAGCAATTGGGTATCCGTGGCTCTTTCGCCGGTTTGCCAACCAGATTGGTCATGGTCGGTACTTTGACCTCTTTGCAATTCACCATCTACGGTTCTTTGAAGTCTGCTTTGAACTGCCCTAAGGCTGTTGAGTTGTAAGTAGAATGGTTTATATTTATTCCTTCTGTTAATGCATGCCATCTGCGATTCGCGCTAGAAACTGTAACTTTGGCTGTGGCTCACGTGAATCCTACTTGAGTCTTTCAAATGCCATACCGAGCTCTATGTTGGGTTCCAGGGTTCCATTATTGAATGCGATCAAGGGTTCTCCGATTCGATATCGAGCTGCATACAGGAACCATACATTGTCTCTACATCGTCTCTACATTGGTTTCGGAATCGGTAGCTGCAATTTGAATTGTGGGTTTCTGCCAGCAAAGGCAGTCATGAAATTTCATGGACGATACTCATCATGTAGTTACCCAACAATACGCTAGGCAGCATAAACTGATTCGTGGTCTTCAGAGATCAGCGCTTGTTCCATCCTGACATGCACTCTAAAGTACTTCCATACTGCAGATAGAACGGGGATTTTTTGTCACCTCCGTTCTGAACGTCACGTTCCATCCTGTATTCAATACGGTCATACCTATTCATGACCTTACAGCCACGTCGGCGAAAAGTAGTCTGCTGTGCCAATTTGAACAAAAAATCGCCAAATCCAAGGTAGGCAAGACGGAAATCAGCGAAAACCACAAACCAGCAGTTCGTGGTTACCCCGCGGAATGTAAATACCAGCACAATATTTGCGTTTCTGGCATCAAGGAGTCCATCCCGATTAGGAAGTGAAATGAGTAACCTCGACGTAATTACGCAGGGCTCATTCCAATTTTAGACCAGTCCTGTCTCCAAGCGGTATCTTGCTTCGAACCGTAACCACCTATAAATATTCCCGGGTGGCTGGTCCAACTTCCATTTTCATCGATTTTTTCCCCCATTTCTTCCCAATGTACTTCACATACTTTATTCATTTCCTTCTATTGACCCTTTGTGCAGTGGCCGCTCCTGTCAAGCGTCTATATCGTCCATCTTCGGCGGTTTTCTCCGTTATTGCCCATCACGAAGGTGCGGTGTTCCAATACAATCTACTCAAATATAACGGGAAGGAACTCGTGTTGAATGCCGACGAAAAGGCATTTTTTGGCAGAGTGAGAGCTTCCGAGGGATATGTGTTGAATCTTCCGGGAAGTGTCAAGTCTGCAAATGGCACTCAGCAGATTGCAAACACCACCAACGTTCACGTGGACCCAAAAACATTTCAATTGACCACAACGGTCGGGGCTAGCAACGCCACTCACGGCTTCGGTATAACTAACCAAAAGTTGACATTCCGCAACTCCAGCGGATTTTTGGCATGTCCAGAGAACTCTTACAGAGGCGAATACCTTGTTTTCTGGGGCAACAACAACCAAACCGTTTGTCCCAACAAGGCTAGAGGTTACACCATTGATTTGATTGTGGAAACCGATGCCACGATCAACTACAATCCATCTACCAACAACCAAACCATTCCCTCCATCACATATGGTAATCTGTCGACTACCGCGAACGCTAAGAGCTCGGCCAAGACCACCAAGCGCTGGTTTTTTTTCTAAAAACTGTTGGATTCCGTTTTCACCCGTTGCTTTCTGAAAAATAAAAGGAAAAAAAAAAAGACTTTGCAAACATAGACCGCTCTCAAGTTAGTGGCTTGATGAGTAATTGCTGGCAATTTCGGAGTTATGGTTGGTTAGAGTTTCGTGCATTGGATTTTATAATAAAATGAACAAGTTTTTGCTTTTGTTACCACTGGAGCCCCGCAATACTAAATAGCCCTGTTCTCCTCTTGCCAAGATTCTCGTGTGGAGCGACGCAGGATAATTCTCTTGCGTTTAAAGTTGCCGTTCCTTCGCACTTCAACGTCGCATACTTAATCCGACTCACATACCATTCACGTTGGGCCAGTCCCCTTTGTTTTAAGTTATCTAAAGGGTAACTGAGCTACCGTGAGATGAGCACTGGGCAACTAAATCAATATTTCGAAAATCATACATTTGAGAAATCGGCCATGTAACTATGCGTAAGAAGGCTGAATGCTACAAGTTGAATAATTAGAGAATAGATCGCATCTTCGTAGCATAATGATGAAGCAAGGGCTGCAGAACACTAATTGGCACCAGATCCTAGACGTCGTCGTTTTGCATCGGAGTCTGGTATTTTCCACCTTTACATTAGACATCAAGAAATGAGGCCCGATAACCGTCATGGCTGTACCCAACATGTATTCTTAACTATTACTTGCTGAGCAGTGTATGGAGTTGTTAATCGAATCAAACCAAACCTATTACCAACAAGACAGATGGGACACACAAGACACTCCATCGTGAGGATTGCGAAGCCATTCTTTAGAACAAACGCGAAGGTTCGACGACGGCAATCAATGTCACTACCAAGAAGGTTCTGCGGTCGTTTTTATGTGGTGTCTTTGGTACTACCGGAGTCAGCCATACCAGCCATCGTAGCACCATCACCGGGATATTAGCGGGAATCAAATAACACACATCCCAGGTTTCTCGTGAAATGAGACTTTCAATTGAAGGACCCACAACTGAGCAATCCGATTACTTAATCTGAGACTTTCGAGTGAAACCGAAACGAGCGAAAATCAACGCACGGTTACCCTCCGCGCCCGAGATCACACAGGGGATAAGCCATTGCCAAAACTGATACAAAACAAAAGCTTGGGCAATTAATTTAAATATAGTGAAAACACAAATAAAAGTGTAGACGGTGGCCAAATCTCTGCTGAGGACATCGATGGTCATAAGACCTCCGCAGATGGCATGTAATTCTAATTGGACAGCGCTCGCCGTGGAATTCTTATTCGAACTCCGCCATCTTGCTGAATGAAACATCTTTTGAACTATACACTGATTACTCCATAATCGTCACACACTTCTCTGGCCGATGACGGCCCAGTGCTGGAGGTATTCTCAAATTAAGTCATGGCAGCCGAATTGTTTCTGCAGTCGCGGAATGCGACTGTATTCCGCGACCGGAGGACTAACTTGGCGAAACAGTAACGCGAAAGGAGCTGGGGCCTAGCGGGGCTCGTCAACCCCAACTAATATTACCGTAATCAGTTATGGTATATGGTATATGGTATATACGTGTATCTTTCAATGGTGAAGTTTCGAGTCGCCAACCTTAGTTTTTCACTCTCACGTGATTCGCGACCGACGAGCCAATACCGCTCGTCCACCCTTCCAAATATACATTGATTAGTGTCCGCTTCACCACTTCCACAGCTTATTTCCCCTAGCCGAGGTTTTTGAATCAAACGCCCCTTCGCTGATTTGAATGCTCGTCGCCACATGAAAACCCATTTTTCGGGATAAATGTACTGCATGCGCGTATCTTTTCGCAGATGAGCATCAGAGCTTTTTTTTAAACCAAGCAGTTTCAATAAGCATCATGGCTCCCCACAAATCCGAAGAGTTTGTTTATGACTCCGAAAGCGGGTCTGACTACGAAGATGTTGGATTTGAACCTCCAAAACATTACTCTAAAATTCCGTTGCCCGAGATTACATCGTCCTTGGAAAACAAAGAAGTTTGGTTGATCAAGACACCAAAAAACTTCCCCCTCTCCAAATTGAAGACCTTGCCAGTGTCTTTCACCGCATCTAGAGTATCTAACGATGGCGTGAAGCCTTTTGAGTTGGAGGGTGCTTCTTACCAAGCCAATGAAGAAGCTTTTGCCTCTGAATCGGACAAATATACTATTGTCAGCAAGAGCTTGCTCAACAAGAAAATTGACCGTTTCTACACTATTAGAGAGGTTGTGAAGATTCCAGAAATCAACCTCAAGCGTGTCGTGACTGCCAGAGAGGATGTCCCCAAGGAAGAGAACTTGAGAATGAGACATTTTCCTACAGGGTACTCTGCCGACGATTTTAGTGAGGCGCAACCAATTCCTGAGTCCAGGCTAGATGCTGATGGAAAGGTGGTGAAGAAGGCGAAGTTGGATACTGCACCCCAAACTGCTGAGAAGAAGGAAAAGAAGGAGAAGAAGGAGAAGAAGGAGAAGAAAGAAAAGAAAGAAAAGAAAGAAAAGAAGGACAAGAAAAAGTCAAAGTCTAGCTAGGCGATCTGCATCTGTACAATAATATACAAGTAACTAAGATACTTTCGAGCTCCATAATATCTGGACCACCGAGCCCGCCATGAGTAGAGGCAAGATCGGACTGCGGAAGAACTTTATGGTAAGGAATGCGAGGAGTAAAAGGAGACTAACTCCCATAGCAACCTGGCGAAGAAATAAAACGTCACCGACATGGTGAAAGACAAATTTTCGATGAAGAAGGAGATAAACGGTTTAGTACTCTACAAAACGAATATGCTCGAACGGGACCTTTGCGTGAGAAGTGCTACCCCAAGAACCTCAACGAGGAGAAATCACCAATTTAAATGGAACGAACCTAAGCAGAACCACTGTAAAATCATAAATCAAAATAGTTAAAAAAAAAAATTTTTTAAAAAAAGACACAAGGCCTAGTTCATCCTTCAACCATTACACCACATATCTTCCATCTTCCAATCGCGCGCAACGCATTCTCACTTACCACTTACTCCACAAAAATGGGAAACACAGCGTCTCGAGCGCGCAAGTTGAACCAGACGCTAGCGTCCACTCCTGTCACTCGATCATCTCAAGCGCGTCTTCCGCCACAGGCGTTGAAAGAGCAGTTTGCCCGAGGTCCCGAGAACGCCAGTGAAGAAAAACCAACCGAACCCCAAGAGCCAGAACCAAGGGCAAATGGCGTCGCCAAACATTCATCGAGCCCCTCTCCTGCCACCAGTCCCGAAGGGCGCGATGGAATGGATCCCTCGGCCGATGCGGCATTCATCAACTCCATCAACCAGCTAGGACGTCAAATCCAGTCGTATACCGCCGACAACTCGACACAAATGGATGTGCGAGCATTAAAGCAGCTCATGAACCGCAAAAGACTCTTCTCTGAGGGCCAGAAGGAAGTCCAGGCGCAAATGTCCTCCGAGACAACCAGAACCATGCTTCACCCTCGGACGCTCACAGCGGTGTTGAACGCCTTAAGGGACGGGCGTACGCCAGCCGATGTGATCGCAAGAGACTATCTGGTGGCCCCAGAATACTTGCAGAACATGGGCCGGTTCCGAGTGGCCGATCGGATAGTGGTGATTGAGGAGCACACCAAAGAGGACGAAATTGGACCGAAGGCGGGCCAGCCGCCGGTGCTGATGATGGACTACGAAGGCGCAATGAATGAGGAGGCCAATACGGAGCGGTTGAATGAGTTGCGCAAGAGATTGGAGTAGCGACCACGATGAGAAAGAACCGGGGCCTATTGTGATCCACGAATGCACAATGAGGGCGTTTCTCCGGTGTGGAAACGTTGCCGAACCGCCACATGGCACACCAAAACGACTACAGCTAATCACGCCACCAACGGCGGTCATTCCAGAAGCGTGGGCTCCGACCGAATCCAAAATCGCAGGATCCGCGCAACCGTGGGGTTTCCAATTGTACATAGTTCCTTTGCTCCGAGCGCGCACTATATAAACCCGCGCGGCCCCACATGTACTTCCCTATTTATAATCCCAACACACCACTCTCCACACACCACTCACACGCTCGACCGAAACACAATGTGCAGTTTAGCAGTCAGATTGGCCAAGTACGCGGCTTGTGATGTTTCCGACGCCCTAGTGGCCCAGGGCGTGGCCGACGGAGGCTCGGTGCCCAACTTGGTGCGGCGGGCGCGGCTGGCCGCAGAAACAATCGCCGGTCCGGCCTACACTGTTCTCTATGCCCCACTCACCGATCCCCGGCCGGCGGTTGCAAAATCGTACATCGACCATGTTTCTGCAGGGAGCGTGGTTGTGATTGGCGTGACCCCCGAGTTGCAGCTGGTCACGGCGCCGTACGTGACCGTTGCCAATGCCCTTTACGGGGGACTCATGCTGACGCGCGCCAAGTACCTTAACGGCGCGGGGCTGGTGGTTTTGGGGCGGGTGCGCGATTTGGCAGAGCACCGCGCGCTCTCTTACCCGGTGTGGCTGTTTGGGGTGGGAACCGCGGCGCCGGGCCCTGCCGTGAAGGTGGTGGGAATCAATGTGCCGCTTACGGTGAAGGTGGAAGAGGGAGAACTCGCCATCCAACCGGGCGAAATGATTGTGGCGGACGAAAACGGTGTGGTGCGGATTCCTCACGAAATAGACATTGAGGCGCTTTTGCTGTACATTCCGCGGCGCGTGGACGCGGACAAACATGTGGCGGAGGATATTCTGCGCGGCAGCCCTGCAGCCCAGGCCCAGAAGTATTGGCGCGGGAGATTGTAGACGGGTATAAACGAGTTACGAGTAGATGAATATTTATGACTGTGAATGGCGGTGGATTGTATGGTGCTCGGGTGCGGGAAACAGTGTACGACAGGTGTGAACAACAGTGGCGAAATTCCACAAGGGGGGCCTGGTTGCAACTTTACTGGGCGGTGAAATCACTGAGCGGTGCACTTTGCATAATACGTCGGCTAGTGCAAAATTCTACAAAAACAAATCTAGCAACAAATCCACAAGCGCTAAACACCAGAGCATTCTCCGTCTAGCAAATGCGCAACATATGAAAAACATCCACAAGACAAAACCGGTAGCACATAAGAGGCACCTTCCTGTAATCGTCGGAGAGGCCCAAATCAGAAATCGAACATGTAGAAAACCTTCGCTTGTCTCGTGCTCATTCCCTCCCGTGAACATTATTGCAGGGTACATTTTTCCTGTATTCCCGTGTAGACATCTCCGTTCCTCCACATTGCCGAACCGGCTCTACCTTCTGCTGTTCCTTTCCTGTACTTGCTGTCAGTGCAGACAATCAGTGCGAAAACTGGTACTCTGACGCAGGCGTTATCGCGACCCCACATATACTACTGCTCTTTCACCTACTTAAACCAATCTGCTAAAAATCCCTCCTATCCCTCCTATCCGAATATCCTCAATATTTCCAATAGACCCATTCAACAGCTCACGAAGCCCTTTCTAGCTCCCGATAATTTCCCATCTCACAACCTTTCGGATGCCGTTTGATGTGAACCATATAGAGCCACACAGCAACTACGACACGGTTCTGCGGTCACTCCGCAAAGCCATCATCGGAAACCCGGACTTGAAAGTCCGCATTTCCACGGCTCCTGACTTTTTGTGGTGGCTAGAGACCCAAACCGGTTCAGCTCTTGACACGTTGGTAGCTTCCACCAAAAAGGAAACCACCCAGAGAGAGCTGGCGTATGGCGCGGAAATAGATGAGGGTGACACAGGTGGCCATTTAAAGGCCTTGGCTGCCTTTTGTGACCGGCTCGAACTTCTTCGGCTTCTTGTATCTTCCGACGCGCCCATGGATCGCTTTGCGTGGTGCACCCCGAACCTCGCCCGTTTTCTTGACTACTTGGCCGAGACAGCGTTCCGAAAAGGTCATTGTGATTGGTCTGTGGTTGATCGCGCAGCAGAAAATACCTTTGATCTCTTGTTGGTGCTTGCAAACTCTCATCTCAACATGACTGCGGCCCACAGCCTGTTCTGGCGGATAATCACGCCTTTGGCGTCGCTCTCGAAAGACCGCAGCATTCTGTTTTCAATGCAGAGATCGCTCATTGCGGGTCTCGCGTTGGTGCCAGTATTTTTGCAAACAAGCTCGCGTGCAGAAACAATACAGACGGCACAACCACTTCTCTCGGAGACTCTCCAGTACTTGCTCGCTGAGTTTGCAGCAATCAGCGCAGGACATGTATCTTCTGATGCGCTGCATCCACTTATGCCAAATACCGTTCCCGAATTGCGCTATTTGGACACCTTGTCTAATCTCCCTTTGCTTTCTTCCATGGTCGTGTTGGCAGCTCAGTTGTTCAACTTCCTGGACCGCAAAAAAGTCCTGGGAATCGAAGAGGATTTTCTCTCCTCTCCAGAAACGTATTTTTGTATGGTATCCCTCCTCCACTCCAACGGCACACATCTTTTGAACATGGCAATGCTTAACTTAATTGCGCGCTACTTGATGAACATTCTGGCGAGCTCAGATTCACTGGAAGAATTGGCAACTTCAATCGTCGAGAACTTGTTTCCCCGAATCATCGAGCTTCTTTCTGTTTCGGATGACATGGCAGTATTTCCTAAATTCTTGGAGTTGCCGATTTCCATTCTCTCCCAACTCTGTTTAAGCTACCCGGGTGTTTGTTCATATATCCGCAAGACCAACGTTGACGTCCAGATTATGCTGGAGCTCCAAAAACTCTTTGCCGGCTCCAAATTTCTCAAACAATTACATCTTCTAAAATCGACCTCACATGGTGGAACGCATCTCGTGAATTTCAACGAATTGAAAAAGACAGTTGATCCGGCATCAACTTCGAGCACTTCCCAGACGGCACAACTTGATCTTATTGCTAACTACTTGCTATTACTCAGTGTTTTTACTAGCTCAAACGAGGAGTTCAGGCACAGAATAGCTATTTACACGGACGAACAAAAGGATAAGAACAGCGTGAATTTTTTGGGACTAATGATTTTTGAACTCGTGGACAGCTTCAGGTTTTTATGTTCTCAGATGTTACTCAGCTACCGAGTGTTTGGGAAGTATCAGAAAATGCCACAAAACCAGCAACCCGAGGAGTTTTTGGCATGGTTTGGTGCTAATGTGGGCATGATTGTAAGCATGATCGAACACCCAATTTATGCGAATACCTTATATCTCATTAGATCGCTTTCGCGCTCCGTTACTACCTTAAGGACGTTTTTCATTGATTGCAACTCTATTCTGAGTCCCTTCGATCGAGAAACACGCCCAGATTCCGAGAACTCATTTCCTGCTTCTGCATCAATAATAGATATCGTTGCCCTTAAATATGACAGGGAAATGCCATTTGATCGGAAGGGAAGTTTCATCTCCAGCTTGCTCAAAATCTTGAACATTTTGAACAATGTTTACCGAGCGATGATTTATTTCTCCACAAACTTGGGAAAGGGAAGGTTATCTGAGAAATTTTATACCGAAGCAAATAGCTCGAGGACTGTCATTTTGCTTGCGTTTTTGGCCAACTGCACATTGGAATTTACATCGTTCAGATACGAGATTGTCAACGATGATACCTTCCTTGGTGACCTCTCTATTTTATACAAAAGATCAGCTGAGGTCAAACAGGCGTACGATTATTCGGAAGAGAAACCACTTGATCTAAGAAACGCCGCATATGAACTGTGCCAAGTGCAGCTTGCAGTGATGCAAGTGATCAAGAACTACCTTTTTAATGAAAACGAAGAGAATATGAAGTACTTGTGGGAGTACATTCCAGTGTCGATGATTTTTGAGAAATCACTTTACGGCATTTTGGTCCCTGCTTCAGAAGATTATGAGATACACAGAATGCTTTTGCAACACAAGGTTATCGCGTTCGAGATATTGAGAAATGCCACTGCTTCATCGTCCTATTTCAGCGAAAGAATAAAAGGGCTATATGTGGATTTTGTTAACGAGCAAGAACAGAAGGAAATCTGCTATATTCCTTCGGACTGGAACGATTATTTGGTTTCCAACTTGTTGTCCTATGATTTGTTCGTTTCAACTCCCAATGACAAAGTCACAGCTGAGGCAAGATTCTATGAAGACGACGAATTCTTTCTACGTCTTATGGCTGAGCCAGACTACGTTCGTCTTGTGATTGCCATCAACTACACTGAAGAAAATCGATTCACCAATTGTTCTGTTGT
Organism: Clavispora vitiphila; assembly: GCA_030557995.1. NCBI lineage: Eukaryota > Fungi > Ascomycota > Pichiomycetes > Serinales > Metschnikowiaceae > Clavispora > Clavispora vitiphila. The sequence goes on from JANIJR010000010.1 coordinate 164,789, forward strand.
TCGAAAGTCGGACCTTCCACATTTCCGCCTTTTGGATGCATGGAAGCGGCTTTTGGAAATCGAGTTGCCTAAGCGGTTTAGAAATAAGCTCGAAGAAAAGTCTCCGAACCAAGCAGTGCAGTTGGCCAATCAGTTGTATGAGGTGAAAGTGTCGGTGGCGTGGATATTGATCAATTTAACGTGGAAGGACCAGGAGTTTGGGCACCAAATTCCCGACAAGGTCAACTTCCGGCTCTTGGACACTGTACGGGCGTCAGAAGGAATTAATACCAACTCGATCATTTCGGCCACCAATATCGTTATAGAAGACAGCGATGAAGATAACGATGATGTGGAAGAAGACCAGAGGGCAAATGAGCATGACATGGAAGACAGATCGAAACAGAAGCCCGACGAGGACGTTATCGTGACTGCAGAAGACCGGGCGAGCATTCTCTATAAACATGGGTTTGCCAATGTTCTCCAGCAGTTGATCCGAGTGATGGGCGCACCCAATTTCAACGGAAGCCAGGGTGCACAGGGAACGATGGAACGGTTTGACCATCTTAACGCCAATGACTTGTACGAGAAGTCTAAGACGGCGCACCACCAGATCATTCTGCTCGTGACAGGATTTCTGAATAACACAGAGAGACAGTTTCGGTTGCACGAGCGCATGAGCGACAAGCATCCGTTAAGAAGAGGAAATATGGTCAATGCCAGAGACAGAGTGCGGACACGGCAGGATATACTACAAATGGCCGACGAAGTGATGGTCGACAGAGAAGAAGAGGACGAAGAGGAGGAAGACACCGACGAAAACAACAATACCGAGCCCGACGCAGACTTGGATGATTACTGGATTCGTTAGTCTGCAAATTTGCGTCCCTGGGACTGTATGCAAAGGGCGAGCACTATAGAGGATTGCTATGTATTCTTCCGTTCCATGTACTGGGGGCTATCACCTAGTCCGACCGAGAGTGGCGGGCGGAATAGGCTATGTTGCGACCGCGGGAGAAGCGATACAGTACTGCTCGTTTCTGGGCGCAAACGATGTTGCATTGGAAGCAAGTAGGATGCCGCGTACACTGCAGCGACGGCAACAGTGTGGGTATACACCGTTGAGGTGCTGTACGGCGCTTCCGGCAGTGTACCGGAATGCGCCACCATGCAGGACTTATCAGAAATGCCGCCCCTCTCTTCAAAGCAAGATTTGGCACGGTGCAATGGAAACAGAGCTGGAACAAGCTGGCATGGCCACCAGAGAGGCGCCGAGGATGCCTAAGCTCCGTGAGATTTGCCCAATGCATAGCCACCTTCATTTTTTGTGCGTTGTAGTAGGCGTTTGTTGACGTTTGTAGCGGACGTGTGTTTTTTTTTTTTTAAAATTTTTTTTTTTTTATTATTCATTTTTTGGTCCCCAGCCTGCGCTTGACATACTGCTTACAAGGGGCGTGCCATTTGGGGATATTTTCACCAGTGAACGTTTTCTTTTCTCACACCAACCACCGGTTTCCGACACACTCTCTCCCAAACAACGAAACCATACCACAAAAAAAAAACCCCCCACCACATCGCCACAAAAAATATCACATGTCGGTCATGGACTCCCAGCTCTCCCAACCGGCCAAGCTGGTGGACAGCAAACTTGCCAGGGATACTACCACCAAGGGCAAATACTCGTTGAACGACTTCCAAATCCTAAGAACATTGGGAACCGGGTCTTTTGGCCGAGTCCACTTGGCGCGGTCTGTCCACAACGGCCGTTTTTACGCCATGAAAACATTGAAGAAAGAGCGGGTGGTGCAGATGAAACAGGTGGAGCACACCAACGACGAGCGGCGCATGTTGAAATTGGCGCAGCATCCGTTCATCATCCGCATGTGGGGCACTTTCCAGGACTGCAACAACTTGTTCATGATCATGGACTACATTGAGGGAGGCGAGTTGTTTTCCTTGTTGCGCAAGTCGCAGCGGTTCCCCACGCCGGTGGCCAAGTTCTATGCCGCGGAGGTGTTTTTGGCGATCGAGTACTTGCACAACTTGGACATCATCTACCGCGACTTGAAGCCGGAAAACATCTTGTTGGACAAAAACGGCCACATCAAGTTGACCGACTTTGGCTTTGCCAAGGAGGTGACGGACGTGACCTACACTTTGTGCGGCACGCCGGACTACATCGCGCCGGAGGTGGTGGCCACCAAGCCGTACAACAAGTCGGTGGACTGGTGGTCATTTGGCATTTTGATATTCGAGATGCTCACAGGCTACACTCCTTTCTACGACCCCACGCCCATGAAAACGTACGAGAACATCTTGAACGGCACCATCACCTACCCAGACTACTTGCCTCCCGACATCTTGGACTTGCTCCAGAAACTCATTGTCAAGGACTTGACGCAGCGGCTCGGCAACTTGCAGAACGGCTCCGACGATGTGAAAAACCACCCGTGGTTCAAGGAGGTTATCTGGGAGCGCTTGGTGTCGCGCGACATTGAAACCCCCTACGAGCCACCCATCACCTCGGGCGTGGGCGATACGTCGCAGTTTGACCGCTATCCAGAGGACAAGGACTTGGACTACGGCATCTCGGGCGTCGACGACCCGTACGCCGACAAGTTTGTTGATTTCTAGCGCCATACGTTCACTTCTTTTGCATTTTTTTTTCTCTCCACGAGTCCTCCATGAGTTCACTCCCCGCGCCTTGGTCGCTTGCCACTTTCTGGCCCTTGCCGTCTCCGGCCCTTAGCATGTTGTAGATTTTTTTTCTTTTTTTTTTTTGGCCTTTTTTTTTATAGTGTCTATACATACGCGTCACTTACTGCAGCACTGTACGTCCGCCATCCAGTCGCCCTGGAGAAGATCTCGCGCGGATATCCGGCTCTCGGCGTCTACGTCGAGAAGCTTGTAGATAAAGTACTTGCGGAGATCATAGTCGCCGTCGTCATAGATTTCCTGCTCGTCCTCGGTGGTGGCGTCAAATAGAGTTTCAATCGGCACGAAGCTGCCACTGCGGCTGATAGTCCACTCCTTCGTGGTGCGGCTGTAGTCCGCCACCATCCGGTTGGCGTAGTACTCGGCGAAAATGCTGTCCTTGAACGAGTTCTTCTTTGGCGCAGTGGACCCCCACAAAAACATCGATGGATACGTTTGATCCACATTTTCATCGTGCACGGTATCGTGAACCTTAAGCAGGCAGTAATCGCCGTAACGGCCGCGGAAATACGACTGGCGAAGATTGAAGAGCGACAAGATCACCACGCCTAGACCCCAGCAGTCTTTCTTAGGGAGCGACACGCCGTATTTGGCCACGGTGTGCTCTTCTGGTGCCATGTATGGTTCTGATCCAATAGGACCATCTTTGGACGGCCATCTCTGCTCTGCCTGGTCCCATTTGGTGCGGAACACATTGGACTTGCCAAAGTCGGAGAGCTTGAGGGTGAATGCGGCACGGCCACCCATCTTTCCCATCCGCATCTTGTCCAATGAATGTGTGTCCGGAGTAAGGGTGGAGCCGTAGGCGATAAGTATATTCTCAAGCTTGATATCGCAGTGCGCCACACCGTGCTGGTGCATGTACTGGAGTCCGGATGCAATCTGCTTCGCCATGCAGTCAATCTCTTCTATGCTAATGTAGTTGTGGGATGCGACGCACCGCTGGCAGTACGACAACAAGTCCCCGCCTCCCGTGTACTCCATCACCTGGCTGACTTTCAAGCCTGCGCGCATCAACCGAGCCGACGGGTCGGGCGCCGCATCTTGCGGGGCAAGCGTCACTAGCAAGTCCACGGTGCGCACTAGGTGCGGCGAGTTCAATGCCAGCAGCACCACGAACTCGGACACCACACGGTCGATGAAGTGGTCGCGCAGCTCTGAAGATTTGCCGTCTGGCCGCTGCTGCAATATTTTGACGGCGTAAACGAAATGGGCAGGTTTAGGAGCGCCACCATTCGAGTCTGCATTCGAATCTGCATTCGAGTCTCCATTCGTGTCTTCAGTTTTCGACTCTCCTTTCGAATCATCTTTCGACTCTCCAGTTTTCGACTCTCCGGTTTTCGATTCTCCGATTTTCGACTCTCCGGTTTTCGATTCTCCGATTTTCGACTCTCCGGTTTTCGATTCTCCGATTTTCGACTCTCCGGTTTTCGATTCTCCGATTTTCGACTCTCCGGTTTTCGATTCTCCGATTTTCGACTCTCCGGTTTTCGATTCTCCGATTTTCGACTCTCCGGTTTTCGATTCTCCGATTTTTGACTCTCCGGTTTTCGATTCTCTGATTTTCGACTCTCCGGTTTTCGATTCTCCATTTTTGGAGTCCGCTCTTGTCTCGATGTGCGCCGGCCCTGCTAACCGGATCACGCCATATGCTCCACGCCCCACCACTTCCGACAACACGCCGTACTTTTGCAAGAATGTGGCATGGCCCTTTAGGGCAGCGTGTTGTGCTGCGGCATTGCGGTCGAGTTCGCCGAGAGAGGAGAGGCGGGCGCGGAGCGAATCGATGAGTGCCACCTGGCGGTCGCCGATTGCCGCGCTCAGGTCGGGCTGACGCATTTCGGGCGCGAGGCGTGGTATTTCCTCGCCTGGCTGCAACAAAGACACGGTGCGCCGCGCAACTTCTTGTTCTTGGCCGCGTGCGCCACGCAGAAGGCCACAGAGCTCCATTAGGGCAGAAACGTGGGACGTTGGAACGGCGCGGGGAAGCACTGCGTGGTCGTGGACTTCCGAGTCGGAGTAATCAGAATCCAAACAGGAATCCGAATCCGAATCCGAGTCCAGAGTATGCAAATGGTGGGCGGTGTGTGGCTTTGTGGGCGAGTCTCGTAGGCCCGATTTAGAGGATGTGGGAGCAGTGTGTGGCTTCGGTGGATTTGGCTTCGGTGGATTTGGCTTCGGTGGATTCGATGGGTTTGGCTTCGGCGATGACTTCGATGGTTTCAATTTCAATGACCCCGGTAGTTTCAGTAGGACCAGCCCGTTCGGTTGTTTCTCCGCGTGTAGCGGTTCCAGTAGCGCCACAGGGGATAGCGGTTCAGGAGTGCGGAGCAGGTCCGGGGACTTCAGTAACTTCAAGTTTTTCACCGACATCACCGACTTCACGGGATGGAGGCTGAGCTTTGCTGACTTCAATGTCAGCGATCTCAGTAGCGGTTCTGGCGCCAGTTGCAACTCCGATGCTCGGCTGCCCGGAGAGCTCATGCAAGCGCTCTTGCCGCCCGTTCCCGGCGAAAGCACCGAGTTGACCGAGACCGACGACAGGTCCGGCAGCGTCGCCGACACACTTTTTTTGCGAGAAAAGAGACCCATGGTTGGTGAAGTTGTATTTGTAAGCGCTTCAGAGGTGCGCACCGCTGGTGCACGCAGGAACCGTTGCAGACGAGGGTGGATAGTGATGTGTGCCACGCCATTCAGCGGCGAATACGCGTCGGGGGCTGGTGTGGTGTCGTTGCAGGCGAGTTCGCTTAGCTCGGATCCCGCTGGCGCCACACGTGTCGGAACTTCTCTGGCGACGCAGTTTGCGACCGGGCTGCGGGCGAATACTCTGGGGTAAACGTACACCGCATTCCGCCACAGCCATTGTCTCGGGTGCAGTCACCACGAACGGTGCAGATGCACCCGAGATCGAGAAAGCACCCGTCTGCCGCATCCCCCCATTTCGCCGGCCCCACCCAAACCACCCCATTCACCCACGTCACCCTGCAGACCCCGCCGCACAAATTGCAAATGTCCCAGCGGGCCCCAACCACTGCTCCCGTCTACTCACCGTCTAACACCGGCGGCACCTGCCGGGACCGCGCACGTCTATTTTTGGCGGCGCGAAGCAACGCCCCTCACCCCAGGCGCCGCCGCTTCACGCGCGCGCGCGCCCGCACCCTGCCTGCACCCTGTGGACGAGCGTGCCTTGTACCCAGTAAAACCACGCTCCCTCCTCCTCTACTACCCCAGGCCCATGTCGTCGATCTACACGTCGGACTTGAAAAACCACAGAAAGGCGCCGCCGCCGCCCGGCGCGCGCCCAACGCCTGCCCGGATCCACGCGCCTGCCCGCAAACACAGCGGGTGGGTCTACGTCAAGGACGACGGCATCTTCACCCTGTTCCGGTGGAACAAACGGTACATGGCGTTTTCCGACCGCCTGCTCAGCTTCTACAAACAAGAGCCCGAGGACCCGGCGCGTGACATGGACTTGCTGTACCCGCTCAGCTTGGTCAGCGCCATCAACTTGAAGCAGAACCTGGGCCCGTCCAAAGGTGCGCAAACATTGGAACTTGTGTTCAAAAGCGGCTCCAAGCCATTGTTGGTGGCGGTCAAGTCCAGCACAGAGTACTTGGACTGGCTCGACACCTTCACCACCAAGTGCCCGTTGGCCACAATCGGGCTGGGCGGCGCGGTGGCGGTGGGGAACAGCGGCGTGTCCAGCCCCATCAACTTCACCCACAAGGTGCACGTGGGGTTTGATCCTGCCAGCGGCAGCTTCACGGGGCTCCCGGACGCGTGGAAGAACATGCTCCAGCACTCGAAAATCACCAACGAGGACTGGAAAAAGGACCCGGTGGCTGTGATTGAGGTGTTGGAGTTCTACTCCGACATCAACAACTCCAACGCAGGAACCCCGGTGGCGTCCCCCGCGCTCAACCAGGGCCAGAAAATGATGAACTTGCATGACTGGACAAAGCACCCGCTGCCCAAGCCGCCGGTGGATGACTCGAAGGGTGATAAGTTTGACAAGCCACGCGCAGCACCTACTCCTCCGGCGCCGTTCCACTCCCAGAAAACCTCTTCTCCGTTGGGAAACATTCTTCTGCATAATGCCGATCTCATCCCCGTCCGCCGTGCTCCTCCCCCGCCAGGCCGCACAGACATATCCGGGTCGCAACTGGCGGTATCGCAAAACTCCAGCCACGGATCGGCGCTGCTGTCGCTGCTGCAGCTGCTGCAGCTGCTGCAACCTCCTTTGCGTCTGCACAAACGGCCCTCCTCCACCCCGCCCAAATCTATTCCGCCTTCTCTCCCCAATGTGCATCCCAACGTGAAGAGCAACGTGTCGCCGAAAAAGGGTCTGGATTTGCCCGACCTCAAGCCGCTTAGATTGCAGCAGGCTACAAAGCCAGCGACAAAGCCAGCGACAAAGCCAGCGACCAAGCCAGCGACAAAGCCAGACAGCAAACCAAAGCCACTTGCTTCGGGCCCTACGCCACTTGCAACCGGACCGGCGCCCAACAAAACCGCCAAACAGCTCAAGAAGGAGCGCGAGGCGTTGAACAATCGCCAGGTGCTTGCTAAATTGAAGACCGTGGTCAACAACGCCGATCCTTCCTCGCTTTTCCGCATCATCCTGAAGGCTGGTCAGGGCGCCTCGGGTGAGGTGTACCTTGCCGAATCGCTCATCCCCAGCGACAGGGGAAAGAAGGTGGCGATTAAGCAGATGGACTTGCAGGCGCAGCCCAGCAAAGAACTTATCATCAACGAGATCTTGGTGATGAAGGACTCGCAGCATGACAATATCGTCAACTTCTTGGACTCGTACTTGCGGGGTAACAACGACCTTCTTGTGATCATGGAGTACATGGAGGGAGGCTCGTTGACAGAGGTGATCGAGAACAACGAGTGCAAGTTGAACGAGCGCCAGATAGCCACAATTTGCCATGAAACGCTAAAGGGGCTTCAATTCTTGCATAAAAAACACATCATCCACCGTGACATCAAGTCCGACAATGTGTTGCTCGACGCCAGGGGAAATGTCAAGATTACCGATTTCGGCTTCTGCGCCAAATTGACCGACCAGCGCTCAAAAAGAGCAACCATGGTGGGGACACCTTACTGGATGGCTCCGGAAGTCGTCAAGCAAAAGGAATATGACGAGAAAGTGGATGTGTGGTCTTTAGGAATCATGACCATTGAGATGATTGAAGGCGAGCCTCCGTACTTGAACGAAGAGCCGTTGAAAGCACTCTACCTTATTGCCACGAACGGCACTCCAAAGTTGAAGAAGCCAGAGATTCTCAGCAACTCAATGAAGAAGTTCTTGTCCATCTGTCTTTGCGTGGATGTGCGTTACCGCGCTTCGACCGACGAGTTGTTGGAGCATCCGTTTATCCAGTATAAGAGCAGCAGCATCGAGGAATTGGCACCTCTTTTGGAATGGAAAAAAGAAGCACAAGCATAATCCCGCGCATAATCCATCTGTATCATTAACCACACCGGCATGTTTGTGCCCAAGGACACCATAGAGTTTCTACAGGAAATTTATATCTAAATACGCATAAACGGAGAAATTTGGAGACTTTGATACACATGCACCTGTATGACAATATCACGCTAAGATCGATCACTGTCAAAGAATACGTACATCACAGAAACATAACCACCATCTATCAACGGCGATCCCTGGCTACTACACAAATGTTCTAAATTGTCACTGGTGATTGCTATTTACAGCTCGCACTGTCCCAGAAGCATAATTGTACTTGTGAGTCCACAAATAATACACGATTACTGTAGAAGTGTATTGCTTTTCAAATTGTCGCACGTTCATCCTTAGTATTCCTTAGACTCCCGATAGGGATACTGCTCGGGAGGAAACGACTCGCCAGGTTGGAACTGCTGTATGCCCCAAGGGTAAAACGCGGGACCCGTCATAAACTGGGGGTTCTGCTGCACATTAGACGTGTTGATATTCAGAGGCATGGAAGAGGTCTCCGAACCAGATTGAACAATGGGGAATGTCGATCCATGGAGGTCCTCTATATTATGCTGTGTAAACATCTGTTGCATGTGTGGATGCATGTCCGTCATCATGTTTGGCGGCACTTGCAGATGCATTTGGTAAGACACAGGTGGGGGAGGTGGGGGCGGTCCCATGTGATGGAGTTGCTGGGACATTTGCAACTTGTACCCATCTTGTGTTGACAGAATCTGCAACGGCAGCCCCTGGTGTATATGCGGAAATACTTGGGGAGGTGGGTACTCCACCAGAGGCTGTGAAGGGATCGAGTTTGTGTTATGCAGTCTCATTCCTGAGCTGACCTGCAAATAGTGCATGTGCTGCAGGGCTGCGTCTTGTGGGGGGAGGCTTAGAGTTTCGCCCGGCTGCATGTGGGTGCTGGAGTGGCCCATGGGATCGAGCGCTAGTGCGTCTATTCCCGAGTTTGTAGATGGAACCACCAGCATATCCAGAAGTTGGTAGCTCGAGTCCAAAAAGTATTGCGACTCATCTCCGACCGGCATTTTCCCTCCGAGGGTCAGAGCCGCCACGGACTTCGTAAGTTTCGCCAGAATATTCACCTGCTCAAGACCCCCTTGAGATGGTCTAATTAGCTTTCCCGATAGTACGTCATGAGCGGAGAAATATGAGATCAAGTGTATGGTTTGTGCCTTCGAGTCTGCGTCAATAGACAACGAAAGAGTCTTTTTAACGAGAGCATAATCGTCAATAGGCAGGTTTCTCGTACGCAAAGCTGAAGTTTGTAGCGGAGGCTCATCTGCAGCATGAGTGGTGATGGTTCGGCTGTTTTTGCGCTTGGAATTTTTCTGGCGCACGGAAGTGGTGTCCAACTGGCGGTAAACCAAGAACCGACCGAGGATGCGTGATGCAGACCACGGGACACCATCGGTCCAACGCTTGATTCCCGAAGTTTCTTCAATAAACACGAAAACGTGTCCCAGTCGAATAAGCTGGTCACGCTCGCGGTTTACGGGGCGGCGGGACACCGTAGGAAGTTTCTTGTCGAGAGTGGCTTGTATGACCATCAATGCATCCCTCGTGGAGCCAACAAAGCCAACAAATGAAGGTTCAAGTGTAGACATGGGTGGTGTTAAAATGATAGTAGCGCGGAGTGTGCTATCTAGGAGCGGTATAGGGTCTGATTTCCTTCGATCTTCTCCGAAATGATGAAATGAGTACCTGCGAGTACCTGATAATCAAGAGGAAACGAGCCGAATGTTTACGTAATTTGACTTTCGAGAAGAGTTTAGTCAATTAGTTTAGCGGGCTAGGATAGCAAAGTTTAGCAAAGAAGGTTGCCAAGCAGATTAGGTTAGCCAAGTAGGTTAGCCAAGCAGTTTACCAAAGAAGTCCTGGAGTAGTATCCAGCCAAAATAATGGCCAAAGGAGAAAATAGCGCTATTAGAAAGCCAAGGGATTCAACCAAAGTCAAGATACTTTGGCAGACTCGATCGCCACTGTTTACCCTCGATGGTCCAGGCCCGGTATTAAGAAGGTAAGGAATCACTCGACAAAGATTAGCTCAAACTTTGAATTTGGAAAGGAAGAGACAATGATGGGAACGGACTGGTGAGTAAAATGTCCGGAGTGACAAAGTCTATGCCTGATGCACCGGCACGGTAAGGAAAGTATAACAGTGCTTCCTGGTCGCAGGATGTTGCAGCTGGTTGGTCACGTCGCGTCCAGGGGCAATTTTCAAGTGGGGAAGGTGTGAAATTAACGGGGAATAAACGCCTTTTCGGCCTGAAAACAATATTCGTGGTGGGAGTAAAACATGAGTTTGATATGTGGTGACTACCGCCCAAATCTGAAGCCCACCGCATGCAAACTGCACATCGACCTAAGCGCTATTTGCTGGCCAGGCAATTTCAGCTCGCAGGATACGCTCGCTACTGCTTCGCTCACAGTGTGCAGAAACAGCACATGACGCACGGCGGCCAACATGTGATTTTTCGTCATGTCCTTGTGACCCTACGGTCTACTTGTCAGAGCCGTTTCTACAATCAATCTAGTCGTACCTTAGAATATCTTCCATGTGTGCCGGTTTTCCTTGTCTGTGGGGCAGTGCTCATGTGGTATTTTATGGAACATAAATATATGCCGGTAGCGAACATCGGGAAGACCCGCGGATTTCACCACTGAATTTTCCGTTTTTCCGTTGCAATGAAGCAAGTTATTGGAGAGCGGTGAGCTATTGGGGCTTAGCCTACAATCAGGCCGGTGGGTCTTTGGTTCCCCCCTTTTTTAGTTTTGCATATGTCGGAGGTGGAGTAAATGCATCGATGCGACTAAATGGCAAAATGTATGTACGCGGAGTTAATTTCGGTTACTGTGGAAGCGCGAATTCCCCCGTCAACAATCAGCTCTTGCCGGTGAAATTGCGCCGTTTCCGAGAGCTCGTTCTAGTTTGCCTCTAGCTTTCAAAAGTCCTCTCTTGTCAATACAACAACAGCAAAGGCTTTCAAGTGTCAATGGGGTAAATGGTCATTGACTTCATATGTGGTGCATATACGCCGCGGCAAAAAATAATTGCCGTCACTGCTTCTAAGGAGGTTATCAGGGAACACAGTGGACAAGCAACAGGAAGTATATTGCTGGGAAGCACAGGCGCCAAGCAGAACAATCAGACTAAAATCCAGCCATAATGTTGACCAACCAACTATAGAAACGGTATAGCTTTCGGTTCCACCAGGGCGAGCTCACCCACCCGGATGCAACGTAAATTTGGTACAGACTTGCAGCAGAAGTCTCATTTCAATGATGGATTCCCTCCAAACACAAGCATGGTGTTTGTATACGCGTATTCCATGCGTATAGCATGGAATCAAAGATTTTAGGTTTGAGCTTTAGAAATAGAAGGAATTTATCGTCCACTAAGGGGAAAAAAATATTCGCTACATAGAATGCCGCATGGAAAGTGAAGCTCGTAAATGTAGGTCTTCAAACCATGGAATTATTTTTACACGATTATACCTTACCTGTGTTCCACTATAACATGCGTGGATGAGAGTCGTGATCAGTTGACAGCATTCCATCTTGACTGATGCATGTTGCCTCAGTCAGAGGAGCCAGGTAAGCATGCTCCGGGAATGCGATATCGTGGTGCGGCGATTCTTGTCAAAAGTCGAGTCGCCGCATTGCCGAAGGTGTTGAAAAAAAAAAAAAAAACGTCCAGATTCTTCTAATAGTGGCTGCATCAAGACAAATCTTTACAGATTGCGCAAGCTAATAGTTGCCAACTATGATTTCCGAAGGCGCGCTATACTCTAGCGAGGCCCGCGAGGTTCAATAACGGGTTGTATTAATTACGGCTTTGATGGGAATTAAAGAGAGCGAAAAGCGGTCCCCACAAGAGAAAGCAAAGTCGGAAACTTGGTCAAAAACTGGAACGGTTCTTGCTGTTTATTGTTGCAACGAGTACTACTATCTACACACTGGTCTATCGTGTGCGGGGTCACATTGCAGGATCAAGAACAGAATATAAACGGATGGGAATGCCCCCAAAAACAAAAAAAAAACCGGATATATCACAAAAATGCCATACGTGCTAGCGCATCACACAATCCAAAAAACGAGAGAGAAAGACTAACCAGGACTTTCGGCGAGTCACCAGCGCTCTCCCTACTTCTGTTGGTTACTGAGCCTCTGGTGATGCTTCCCCTATCAGTGATCTTGTGACCGCGCCATCTCGTGTGTGCACTCTACGCCCCACCTCTGCCCCTATAACTCCACATTTCATCTATTGCTCCAAGCAACATTAAAAAATATTCACGTGGATACTGTTCCCTTAGCTGCAACACAGAAACATACTCGATTGTCTCATGGCCCAAGTTGAGTATAACCAGTATCTTCCTTCCTATCGCTCCCTTTTGACACCCAATGCCAAGTATGATTATCGCACCCATCTGGTTGTGGAATTGACCCAGCTGGAGCTCCAACGGATCGAGTCCCGTTTTCAAATCGAAAGGGCTCCTCCGAAATCTCGCAAACTCAAGATGAAATACAAATCGTTGTTGGACGATGTGTCGCGCAAAGCTCTGATTCTCTCGTTGCGGGTGCAACTGAACTTGCACGGACAGCAACAGACCTTGAAGGCAACAAAACAATTGTGGACCAGATGCAAATCCTTCAGCCAGCTCCCGCTTGAGTTGCAGTTCCTAGTATTTTCGTACATCGACGAACTGCCTGCCTACTACTCCGCCATGTTTGTTTGCAAGCGGTTCTACCTGTTGGCAAAGCCATTTTTGTACCGGAAAGTGTCCTTTTTGTCCACATACCGCTTTGCACAGTTTGTCACCATTCTCCGTCTCAATCCTTCGCTTGGAATGTACGTGGTGGAAGTTGATCTTTCCCAAATAAGACCCGGGAACTGGTGGGCGGAAAACCCAGTCGATGGCTCACACGATGAAACCAGCGGCGAGAAAGTGTTAGCGGGGTGGAGAGATTGGAAATTCAAAACAAGTCCTTTGTATGCGGTGCATGTGACCCCTCACCAGCCGTTGATGAAGACTGTGTCAAACAGTTCTATGAGTCTGCACCAGTCACAGAAAAAAGCAAAGTTGTCGAAATACTTCAAGAGGCGCAGACCATCTTCGGCCGCCGTCTACTCTGCGATCCACGAGAATTCATCTGCCGTCAACCCTACCACGTTGCACCCAGCAACTATGGGCACACATCCAACCATCAATAGGTTTCTCTATAACTATTCCGCTTTCAAAGATGTGCCCGTGGGATATGTTATCCATTTGATCAACTTGTGCCCCAACCTCACCAGTGCAAACTTTGGCAACTTGAGCTTGCTGACAGATTATCGAATAGTGTCCAAAATGGCGTACAAGTACCAGCCGTACGATCTCATGCACAATTATCACAAGGATTTACGCAAGATCGTGGACTCCATTCTGCCCTCTTCGCTTCAGACGTCGTTCAATCCGTTCGGACCCGATGGCTCCACTATTTCTTATACGGGATCCACTTTTGACCCAAAGTCATCGGTATCGTCTGTGTTCTCTCTCAACTTCTCTCAGCCGATCCGCAAGTATAACAGCTTGCTTCCTCCACTCCCGAATTCCTCCACCGAAATGCTGTACTTGTCAAGGGCCGACGGAATGATTTTCTTGAGTGATTTGAACGTGAAATCTATAAGCAGGTCCGATCTCACTCTTGTGCCCGAAAACTCCATTTTCCAGTGTCTTGCCAAACGCGCTGATATGTTGCGCGAGATCACCATGTCCTCAATGATATGGATTAACGCCAAAATGGTGGCCGATTTCTTGAAAAAAATGGTTGAGGCGGATTTGGTTTCACATCCAGGCGTGGACAAGGAAAGGCTTCTTTTTCACGGCGTGGATTACAAGGTCGGAGAAAAGATTGATGGCCGCAAAGTGCGGGCTCCAGAGCTGGCATTGAGAATACTAGACTTGAGAGACTCAGGTATGAACAAGAATTTGGACTGGGCGCAAAAAATTGATATCTCCACCGCCAAGGGGCAGCGTTTGGTGCAACGTATTGTCAATGACGAGTTGGTGTCCACCTTTGAGGAGTATGTGATCCAAGAGAGCATACGCCGTGGGCGCATCGGAGAAAATTATTTCTCTTAGGGCTGAAAAGTGAGAGAGAAGAGGAAAGAAGAAATTTACTGCTAAGGTTTACTCCTCAGTGTCACAGGTTACAAATGTCCCAACATTCAGGTCATCACCGTTTCATGGATCTGCTCAGACTAGCCGGCGACCTCGAACAGCAATGGTTTTAGAGTTGGCGGATGATCTACGCCCACCGCTCAACTGAAACCTAGCCATTTTAACGCAGAGCGATTTCAGGATGAGAAGCGGGCCTGAAGAAAAAAAAAAAATGTAGTGGAATCGCGGAACTTATATAGTGCTAGCGCGGTGCGCGCACGACGGAAGGTTGTGATATGTATTCAATGTATGGCAGGAAGCACCGGGTAAAGAGCGCTAAAGGCGAAAAAATCTTATTCTTTTCTTATTCTCTTCTCATTATACTCGAATTACTTTTGAATTGCTCAACTAATTCTTCATGTCTTTGCTAGCTGTCTATAGTATCCATAGTGTTCTCCTGCTCCCTTCATTTCCACTCTCTGCACTCTTACTCGCCATGACCACACCAGTACACCTCGGCATATCAAAGAGCGACACCCGCACTCAGTTTTATGCCAACCGTCTCCTTCCATTCAAACCATCGCCATGTCTGATTTGTCGTCGCAATTGTCGGCGTTCAAAAACCGAATTCGGAACGGTTCCTCGGTAACTGTCCGTCGTGCTGTCACCCCAAAACCTGTGGTCAAAACCCAGGAAGTTCCTGCTACTCCCAAAAGAGGCAATGAAGCCCAGGATTTGGCCCAGGCGATTAAGCGCCAGAAACAGAACGACTCGACCCTTTCCGGAGCTCATTTGTCGACGCGTCTTCACTTGGCAGTGGAGTATATCAAACAGCAGGACGCGCCTGTTCCCATTTCCAAGTTGCAGGCGTATCTTGCATTTGACATTTCCGACACCCTTCTTCCGCTCTTGAAAGAGATTGACCGTATCAAGTATGATGCGGCCAACTCCACGTTGGAGTATATGTCGCTTCACAACATCAATAACGCGGAGGATTTGTTGAATTTCTTGCGGCTGCAGCCCACATTCAAGGGAACTTCGGTGAAAGAACTCCGTGACGGTTGGTCCGGGTGCTTGGAGGCGATTGCAGAACTAGAGGAAGAGAACAAAGTGTTGGTGTTGCGCAACAAGAAGGAAAACGCACCTCGTCTTGTGTGGGCTAACTTGGGCGGCGAAATCGGCACCATTGATGACGAGTATGTTGAAATGTGGAGCAAGATCCGTGTTCCTGATCGGGATAGTCTCTACCAAGCGTTGATTGACAACTCGTTGAAACCCACCGGCGCTGATCCTCACGAAATCAAGAAAAAGCCACAACAGCAGGAGCGCAAGCAGAGAAAGGCTAGACGGGGAAAGATCACCAACACCCACATGAAGGGAATTTTCAAGGACTACTCACAGTTGGTGTGAGATACGTAGACAATATAACTGGGGTTTGGAACGTTGTAGGGGATTGCTTTAGCAGCTGAGATGTTAGTGGAAGAACTTGACTCAAGTGGGCATTTCTACCTGATTTTGAGCTTGAAAACGATTAGTGCCACAAAACACACATGGCGACAACACCGTGAAGTCTAAGCTTCTTCAAACATACCCGAAAACGCAATCATGTCTAATCCTGAAGCAAGCTGACGGGTTTTCGAATCCCCACAGATGTTCTCACACTTCTTTGTGGAATCTGAAGGCTGCACTTACAATACACTACAGCGCCAGCCGGATGCGCCCAAGAAAGTCAAACTAGAATATCTACGGAAACCAATTTCCAACATTCCCTCTTCCTTGATCAACCCAAAGATCCTCTTAAACCCAGTGGGCCTGAATCACCCGCGTATGCAGTCCCACACCGCCTGAGAAGAAGCAAAAAAAAACTGATTTGCATTATCACAATCATAACTATCCGCCATGTCTGGTATGTACAAAGCATCGGAGAATAGGCCGAAACGGCAGTAGAAACGTTTCCACCGCCCAAGAGTATGGTTTTCGTCCAGCTCCTGCCAAGTTTCGCTTACTACCTCCGTATTTCCGAATGCACCAGCACTAACAAACAGTCGACTTCAACACCGTTGCCACCGAGTTCTGCAACTTCTACTACCAGCAATTTGACTCTGACAGAAACCAATTGGGTAACTTGTACAGAGAGCAATCCATGTTGACCTTCGAGACCTCGCAGTTGCAAGGTGCTAAGGACATTGTGGAGAAGTTGGTTTCTTTGCCATTCCAAAAGGTTGCGCACAGAATCTCCACCTTGGACGCCCAGCCTGCTTCTCCAAACGGTGACATTTTGGTCATGGTCACCGGTGAGTTGTTGATTGACGAGGAGCAAAATGCTCAACGGTACTCCCAAGTGTTCCACTTGATTCCAGACGGAAACTCCTACTACGTGTTCAACGACATCTTCAGATTGAACTACTCTTAGAGAACACCCATGTAATACATATAGCTACTACTGATAGTAAAGGCTGTGTTGACTGTACCGTGTAATCTGTAGCAAAACAACGTCCCTTATGTGTTATACAGGTTCGCTATTTCTCCCCACACCACCCTTTTCTCATGGAGACCCCAGTAATTCCACAAAGACCCAAGAAACTGACACAACCACAAGCGGAGTCAGAAAATTCTCCGACTCTTCCCCCTGTTCCTCTGCGCCCTCAGAAAAAAGAAGCACTGGCTGATCCAGAATCTGTGAACACATCTGTTTCTATTCCGCAGATTCCCCGCCGTCCCCAACGGGCCCAATCGCTGAAGCTGATCCAGGACGAAGTCATTTTGATTGATTCGGGAAATTCAAAAGAGTCAGAGTCCGCCGCAAAGACGACTGAAGATGTTTTTCCTGATGTAGTGTCTGATTCGAGCGTAACTCCTGAAGGTGAATCGGACTCCGTGGCTGCGGCTCAAAAGTCCGCAGTCGAATCCCCAATTGAGCCAGAAGTCAAACAAGCTGAGCCAGAGGTCAAACCAGCTGAGCCAGAGGTCAAACCAGCTGAGCCAGCAGTCAAACCAGATGAGCCAACAGTCAAACCAGTTGTGCTAGAAGAACCAGTTGAACCAGATGTCAAATCCTCAATCGAGTCGCCAGAAGTCATATCGGAAATGGATTCAATGTCTGATAACTTCTGTGAGAAATTGAATTCCGAGTTTAAAACCGGCTCGCCTGGAGACGTAATCACTCTTGATCAAAATGAAACCAAAAAGGAAACGCACAAAGTGGTTGAAGCTTCAGTTGTTGATATGTCTCCAGCTGATGAAGTTTCGCCAACTGATGACGTTTCGGCAGCTGATGCCGTTTCGCCAGTCATTGATGCTGATGAATATACATCCGCTTCTCTGCCTATTATTGCTGAAACTGTCAAAGCTGAACTGGGACCTCTTGAAGTAAAAGGATCAACAGGTGAATTCAAGGAAGTATCAAACGAAACCGAAACAAAAGACGAGGAATTGAGTGACAAGCCAGCGGATGCCGATATCGAAGCGTTTCAAAACCGGGATAGCTTGGTAGAGGAGACTGCAAAAATTGATGATTCTGTTTTGATTTCCAGAGCTGATGGAAAAACTGAAGAGAACAAATATTCCCCAATTAAGGAAATCGCCGGGATTGCAGAGAAAGAAGATTTGAAAGAAGAGACTACTCCTGAAAGTACTCTGAAGGAACCTGCGAAGGTGGAAGGGCATGTGACTGAAGCTGGCTCTACCAACACTGAAAATAAAGCGGTTCCTACTCCTGTAGTTCCTTCCAGACCAACAAGAACAACACCGGTGATTCCCAAACGTCCACAAAGCTCAGGCTCACCCGCTTCTGGGGCCGAAACTAGCAAGAAAGCACCACCTCCAAAACCCAAAAAATTGTCATCCAAAATTGCTGCTTTCCAACAAATGTTTAACCAACCTGAGCCTACGCCAGAAACAAGTGCACCTCGCCCCGCCAAGGGTAAACTCTCCACAGAGAAGATGGGATTTGCGGCTAATCTTCAGAATATGATGGGCAGAGGCATTGCTTTACCGGGAATGGCCAATCCTGAGATGTTGCACAAAGTATTACGCGACGAAAGTGTACAAGACAAAGAAAGTGGGACTCATGCATCGGAAGAAGAGGAAGCTGTCAAGAAACAAACTTCAGCGCTCACTTCTAGGGCGCGTGGTCCCAGAGGAAAACGTCTTCCAAAGGCGATCGCAGAAACAAAGGTAGAAGTGGCTCCTAGATTCCAATCGGTCTTTGCTGATTTGTGGACCGTTGAGTTCAAGAAAGCGGTACCGGAAATGGATCCTACGAATGTCGAAAATGATTTGGAGGAGGACTACGAAGTTGAACCACAAGGTGCGGAGTCAGAATTTGTAGATAAGACTAACCCGAACTTTGAGGAGAAATCCGTTGATGCTACAGAAGTTAAACCCACTGATGATGTTGGAATTGAGTACGAACAGACAGCAGAACTGCAATCCGATAATGCGGATAAAGAGGTCCCCGGTCTTGAAGAATTACATGTGGCACCAGAACATGAAGGTGATCTCGAGAGTAAAAACGTTCAGCCTGTATCTCAGGATATTTTTGGATCGCAGGATATCTCAGGATCTCAGGATAGCTCTGGATCCCAGGAGCCAGGGTCTGAAGTGGCAAAGCCTGAATCTCAGGAGCTGGATTCTGAAGCTTTGGAGCAAGCCGAATCCAGAGAAACTCAAAAAGACGACCCTGAGTACGAGATCATCAGCGTTGCCGGTAGTGTACACACGATAAACGATAGCGATGACGAACACGACAAAAGTTCCACAAACGAACACGTGGTTAGTGTTGAAGATGTGGAACGGGCTATCGATGAATTGAAAGAGGCGCATGCCCATCCAATGCTGCAGCTTGAAGAGTAGGGCATTCCTTAAATGAAATTAACGGTCAGTGTACCTTGGCACGTAGTTGTAGGACAGTTGGCTACCCTCTGTAGTGGGGAAATCTCCGCTTGTCTCGTGCTTGTCCGTTGGCAGTACAAGCGATGACGTTCCGTTTCTTGCCTCCTCTCCACCTTCTTCTGTTTCCCCATTTCCGTTATTTGCCTTGTTTCCGCTTCCTTCTTTTGTGTCCTCATTTCCATTTTCCTTGTTTGATTCCTTGTTTGATTCTTTGTTCTCGTGTTTAGTCAACTTCACTCGAAGTGCTTTTACCTTTTCTTCAATCTCCTCATCGTCCACATCTTGATCCTCCAAATCATCTCTAAGTTCCAGACATTTCAACTCAATCCATCTTTTCCGATTGTGTGCTGTGATCTCCGCTCCGGCTCCTTTTCTGGCAGTTTGGATGCGTAGTTTCGCTTGCTTTCTGTTTTCCTCATCTGCTTCTCTTTCCCTTTTGTGGCGAAATCCTTCATTGCGCCTTTCTGAAAGACTTTTTTGGACGTATCCCGAGGTACCGGAGCCTCGGGGTGTTTGAAGACCAATGCCGTTGTGAGACATACTAATAGATGCTAGTGAAGTAGGCGATGATATAGTTGTATCTGGGTGCAGGTCGTCAATACATACTATTGTGGCTATCACTCTATTGATACTATAGGTATGAAGAAGACATAGATTTCATTCAGCAAAAACAGCGACACTAAAGATGCAGCTTGGCCCTGCTGCCCGTAACCAATAGAGTTTGTAGCCCTTAGTGTTAACTAATTCTGTTCATGTTCGCGACCGATAGCGGTGGAACATATTTTGCACCCAATCTCGTAAAAATATCTGTTTGTGATTTTTAATGTAAGTCAGAGCATAGCATCCCTCTTATTCCGCTCTACTGGATGCCTTTGAACTCGATATTTCTCTCGCTTTTTGCTGATTTTCCTGTTAATTTTTCGGCCCCATCCAGTACCCCACGTGCTCCATGATATAATACCAGCCAACTATACTTCTCTTCAAGAGACCAATGCTTCCACTATGGTATCTTACTCTATCAGGTATTACAGTACCAAGAATTCCCACACATTTTGCTCCCGTGGATGTCGGAATTGGTGACTTAGATACCGTTCTCATGGCAACATCACAGACGATCGGATCCTACAACAACTCACACGTGGAAGACAAAGAGTATGGGGTTTATAACTACTGCAACATGCCACATGTACGTTCCTTAGAATATCTAGTCCCCGAGCCAGAGTACGAGCTACAGTATGTTGAAGTGATTCATCGTCACCATAAGCGAACACCATACCAATCAAACACGTTTCCCAAAGAGGATATTCTGCTCTCCTGTTCATCCGTGGAAAATTTCTATTTCTCTCAAGTATCGGATCGGCCAGGTGAAAATGTTGAGATTGGCTGGTCCAATTTTCAAGATCCTGTCAATCCCTTTACGCATGTGGGATTCAATGGAACCTGCCAATTTCCTCAGATTAGTGATGGTGGTCTCAACGATTCGTTTCACCATGGGGCGGATCTCTACCGCAACTACTTCACTGTGTTGAAATTCTTGCCCGAGAAGTACAATTCGTCACTAGTGCAGTTCTTCGTCACATCCAACGTAATTACGTCACAAGTAGCTGGTGCACTTGTGGCTGGAATGTACCCTCCTCTGGAAAATAGTGAAAAGGTCATTGTCAACATCCAACGCTCCGCAAGTGACTCTTTGGAGCCACAATATTCTTGCGCTGCGGCAGATAACATTAAAAACGACATTTACACCGAAAGCGAATGGATTGCCCATTTAAATCGCTCGCAGTACTTATTTGATGAGCTTGACGCCATTTCCGGAGTTCATCACTCGGATGAAGAGTGGCATGTTTCTTGGGACCATTACTTCGACAACCTTTCGCATCGACTTTGTCACGGGCTACCATTGCCTTGTAACTCGGATGGAAAATGCGTTTCTGAAGCTCAAGCTCTGCAGGTGTTCCAATTGGGTGACTTTGAATACCACTACTTCTACCGAAAATCATCAAGATCTACACTCTACTCCACTTCTAGATACGGGGTTTTTCTCATGCAGTTGCAAAGCCATTTGGAGCAAGCCAAAAAGGGCGACAGCTCTATTTTATATCGCCATAATATTGCTCACGATGGCTCGATCTCTCCACTCTTGGGTGCTCTACAGATTGATTATTTGAGGTGGCCCGGAATGGGAGC
This sequence comes from Clavispora vitiphila, assembly GCA_030557995.1. NCBI lineage: Eukaryota > Fungi > Ascomycota > Pichiomycetes > Serinales > Metschnikowiaceae > Clavispora > Clavispora vitiphila. The sequence goes on from JANIJR010000010.1 coordinate 186,191, forward strand.
AGAAGTGGTTTTTGAGCTTTTCAAAAAACTGAGCGACTATTACATTCGGGTCCTCTATGGGGGCCAGCCATTGACTACAACTGGCCCGCTTGGAGTTTTGGACATGGTTCGTTATGACGATTTTATGGACTACTTGTATGCCTTGGTGGGAGACAATAATGTCGTCGCGTTGTGCGACTTGCAATGATAACCGGCTCATTTGCGAGTGAGTCAATGAAAACAAATTCAAACAGATATGAGATATGACTACAATAAAGGAAAAAGTCCCAATAGTAAGCTTAATCTTGCCGTCCAACATCCGAAACGTGCCAGATCAACACACACAAAATCGTGAGTTGTCCCGCTACAATCTTAATTGAAAAAATTCAATAATTCTACAAGTCGGAATAAGCCAACCAGCGATACTAGTTACTTCGGAATTTTCGAAAACACGTTCTCCGGGAGACGAAATCGCTTGCATTGGTTATTCTTAATGTATTGTCCAGTTGTTATGCCAACAGACTGCAGGTTGCAATGATAAGCCACGAATTGTTCCCGAGCGTCTGATATCACATTGATATACCCGCAATGAAATGGATTAAACAAATCCGTGCTCTCCCTTCCAATCCTTCGACAAACGACACGCTCAAAGTAGAGTATATTGATGTCAATCTAAACAACTCTCGGAAACTCATGGAAAACGTATCCAGGCTCGCGATTTCGAGTGATGAAAACGTTGCACAAATAGGCGACACCGTGGAAAGTCTTCTTCGGTTGAGAAGCACCCGGAGCGTTTTGGCTTGGGCCGACTGTCTTTCAGAACATGAGCAACTAGGGAGCAATTGAACAGATTCTACACAGCACGCGCCAAGTGCAAATGGGTCAGAAAACAAGCGGGCCTTAACCTGAACTGGATAGGCTAAGAAAAATCTGAGGATTAACTATTGATAACCGGCCTACTTCGATGGGGATTCTTCCTCCTCATCAGTCAATACAAAGTCTTGCAACGAAATATCGTCCGGTGCGGCGTATTTCACCTGGTCACTCTCTGGATCCAGGGTAGGGACCTGTGCCGAAGGCTTATACCTGAACACAATATAGGCGTTGACGATAATGAGCCCCGAGCCGAAAATACTGAGCATTCCCGGTGCATGATGCCAGATGGTGAGGTCCCAGAAAAGGGCAAAAACCATGTTGGTGTAAATCACGAGTGAGGATCTGCCCGCCTTCTCCCGCTGGAGACCCGCGGCCAAGCAGAATTGCATAAAGAATCCCGAAAGCCCAATCAACGAGAACAAGTACCATTGGTGCAAAGTCCGCGGTGTCTGGAATGAAAGTCCAGGTACAACTAGAGTCGCACCAAAAGTGATCAAACATGTGATCAATGCGAAATAACTGACGGATATAAGCGGGTGGGCCAGTTTGCCGATCTTTCGAAGCAAGACATAAACAGAAGAAGCCCCACAGACGCCAATGAGACCGACGCCGGTGCCCAACAACCGAAGATCACTGGAGCTGGACTCGTTAGAACCTTCTTCGGTGTTGCCTGCACCGAAAATAAAGTCTGGCTTGGCGACGAACACAACACCCACCAAAGACAAGAATCCGCAAATGCCTTCGAGAAGAGAATATCTCTCGCCCAAGACAATCCATGCGAAAAACGTGGTTACCATTGGTATCAAAAATGTGATCGACACGGCATCGGAAAGACTAAGGTAGAGCAACGAATAGTACAAACCAAAAACCCCAAAAAAGCCGAAGATTCCTCTCAAGATCAAAAGGAAACGTTGGGATTTGGGGCCAAAAGGCGCATCCTCCACACTTCTGGTCACCACCATATAAATCACACAACAAAGGTAGGTTATAAACATCCGCACGAATAAGATCTGAACAGGATGGATGGGCTCATCGAAGTCTTCATCTCCTTCCAACAATTTGCATGTCATGACCATCACCGAGTTGAGAAACTGGGAAAAAAGTAGAAGAGTTATACCTAGATTTGGGGCTATGACAGAATTGTACATCTGTCCAGCTTTCTCCCTCATACGGGAAACCACATTTAGGTGCACCATTCACAAAATGGTATATGCTCTGGGTGAACGGGCCGAAGGCTCTTTGCGGCAAAGGAGAAAAGTATTCCGTACGGGATGGATCGGTAATTAGTGCGCAATCTGGTAAAGTGTGGTGGTTTACTTATCGGGGACATACAGGATCCTGTATTGTTTCAGTGAATGGCACCGGTGCCCCCCACTCCCAGATCCCTTTGATGCTGGATTAGTCGCACTGACGAGATTACTTTGGCTGGATACCTTGATTGGGTGCAGCGGTGATGATGTCTAGAATCTGGGTGATGTGCGAATAGTTACTCGACGAATTGTCTGGCAAAGTTGAGAGGTATAGAGACTGCGATGGACTGGACCCTAAATTGTCTCGGTCAAGAAAAAGAATATCGATCTTTGGCTGACCAAGACGGCGTGCATCGTAGTTGAAAATAGGCTCGGTTTGTTGTAGCCGCAATGTGGCAATCACGGACTGGAGCGAATGCAATGGATAAGCAATCTAGAACCCGCGCGGCTTACATAAATTGTTACGTCATGGGCTCCCATATATGGTGCTCAGTGCCTCATCCAACACACCTCCTCCACGTTATATCTCCATCAGTAGAGTTTTTCTCTTGTGACTGTATCTTAAATCTTTCGCCCATTTTCACTGGTACTTTACCGCAATGACTTATCCTGACCCGCTCAAGGTGATCAACCGCAAGTTCACCGAGAATATTGTGTTGTCTGCTTCTGGCTTCAAACGCTTCAACAAGATCAATTTCGGCGCTCGCATGGCTTTATTCAACTACAGTGACAAGATCATTGTGTGGTCTGCCATGCCCTACTCGGAAGAAGTGAAGAAAGCATTGAACTTGCTCACGGGCAAAAGCGAAAATCAAGTCTCGTACCTCATCATTCCAGACAATGAACACACAATGGCGGCGGCTTCGTTCAAGAAGATGTTCCCAGATTTGAAACTCATTGCGTCGAGCGGGGTGAACTTGGGCCCAGAAACCCCAATTGACTACGTCATCAGCGAATCCAAGGTCATTGTGGACAAACCTGCCCTATCCGCATTGGGGGTGCAAGACCTGGCTATCTTGGACAACTTTGAGTTTGTTTTCCTTCCACAACACGCCAACCAGGAATTGGTGATGTACGATAAACAGTCCAAGACTGTGTTTGAAGCCGACTTACTCTTCAACTTGCGGAAAGATCAGCCTATGGAGCAATTCTGTCCCGAATTGGGATTTCCCCTGGATTATAACCCATACAGTGGCTGGTCGTTCCTCTCTCGCTACTTGAACCCAGATAGCAGTGTGGGCCGTTCTTTGTTCAATAGAATCGCGAACACTTCCAAATCTGCTGTCGGTTTACAGAACATCTACCTGTGGGACTTTGAGAAACTCGTCATGTGTCATGGAAACGTTATCGAGAAGGACGGCAAAGCCGAGTTCAAGAAGGTTTTTGGCCTGGTATTGTCATAACACCACGTAAATAGGTTTGGGTGTAATCTTATATTCTAATCGGGTACACTGTAGAAGCGCGACACCTGCGGTGCCATAAATACAAATTCTGGGACAGACGCGGGGACTCTCCGTAGTTTTGATTTACGCCCGTAATCTTTCTTTCTCGTTTCGCCCTCGGGTTCGGCAGTGGCAGTTCGCAAGTGTCATCGTTTCTCCCGCGGATAAACCCCACACTTTTTTAAGCGCGCGGCAGCTTATATAAGGGCACGTATCTTATTGTTGGCTACTTCACACGGAAAACTACTCCATATGGACACTTTAGTCAACTCGGCAAACGGCTCAATCACGGACTTGGCGGATGTGGACCCTGCGAAACAGCTTGTGTCTCACGCCATCTACGCCCACTACCATGATGTTCGTTCCAAACATTCGTCTACAAATCCACTTTGCGCGTGTTTGGATCAGAGTATCTGGCCTGAACTTACGGGACATACGCTAACTGGACCCGATAAAATCACGTTTCGGTCACCTGGCTTATTTGTGGTGGATGACGCGTTTCTCTCGGAATTTGCTGATTTCGAACACACGCAGGACTTGAACAACTCCAGTTACACGTTTTTCCATTTGGGAAGTAAGCTCTCTGGCCACGCACGTATAGTCCACGGAGGTTTGGTGGCCACATTATTGGATGAACTCACCTGCCTCTTGGGCTTCCAAAGTTTTCCGTCCAAAAAGGGCGTTACAGCGAGCTTGAATATCAACTACTTCAAACCATGTTTGGTCAACTCTCATATCATGGTAAAATGTACTGTGATGAAAAAGAGTGGGCGCAAGTGTTGGGTGAAGGGCCAAGTTTTCAAACTAGACTTGGAATCCAAAATTGCAGACACGGTTTCTAATTTTGTAGAGACAAAAGAAAACTTGTTGAGCGAGTGTGAGTGTCTCGTAATAGAGCCGCGGTGGGTCCAAGAATTGCAAGCTTGACCTTTGTTCCGTTGGCATTATTTATTATTTAATTATCATACATTTCGTCAAATATTCCGCTTTTTCTATTAATAAACCCCTCTAAATAGCCCTGGTGCACAACATTCTTACAATGTATCGGTGCCTTTGGCTTTACTCTGTCCGACTTCAAGTTTTGCGCTTTTGGCGCCGAATTGAATCGCCCGTTTGATTTCATCTGCGGCCAAAGGAACTTCTAACGATTGCGCCAAGAGCCGCAACAACCGCTTCCGGGTAAATATCTTTGTTCTTTTCTCTCCTTTTTTTGTCTTAAGCGTTGCCCATTTGTAGCTTACTTTAAGTTCAGGCTCCACGCTATTGAACACGAAGCTAATAACCAGATTATCTAAGTAAGGATAACGCAATTCCTTGCCCCAACTTGACATGGCTCGGTCATCTCTCCCCAAGTTTCTTTCGTAAATGACATTGATATCATGAACCAAAGACCGTGAAAGCTCGTCATATCGAGCAGCCGCTGTCGGGCCATCCGAGGATTCTTCCAAATCATTAAATATATTTTCATGCCTGGAGTAGCCTCCAAAGAGCTCATCTGCACCTAGTCCGGAGAAAAGTACCTTGGCCAAAGACGTATAGTCCGGAGTTTGTTTAGTAAGCTCTTCAAAATGATTTTGAAATTCATCCCACGACGACAATTCTGCGTTCTTCTTCACCATAAGAGAGTCACTATCTTTGGCTCGGCAAGCAAAATAAAAGGCAATGGCAATAGACAAGTCCATCTCGGTAGTACAGGGATAGATTAAGTCAAGCACTCTTGCTTTGTTTCCTAGCCATTCGGCGTAAGAGACATCAATTTGCACTAGCCTGAAAGTGACACAAGTACCTTGAAATTTCTTGCAGAGTTCAAACCAAGACCGCACACTCAACTTTCTGTCTGGAGATTCGGTCGAAGAAAAGCCTGTTCTGGGGTTTTCGAACCCAACAGTGAGCAAATCTATCGTTGTTGATTTACCATCCTTGACGAAATTCTCGGCCAAAAGACACGCGACAACAGTACAATCAAGACCCCCACTAAACAATACACCCACGTGGGTTTTCTCATCGGCGGGGTGAAGTGGATGGATTGTATTCTGCCTTAATTTGCAAGCGCGAGACAACTGGCTGTGCAACTGCTTCACCCGCGCATCTTCATCGAGACTCCCGATCGCTGTTCCTCCGGGAATACATTCAAATGACACAGTATGATGAAAATTCTTTTCGGTCCAGAGATCTGTGTACGCGATCTTCCGCATTTTGTACGACTGGAGGTCCAAGATGTGAACCGAATTTGCTTCAGTCTCATGTACGACGGCATCACGGTCTGAGAGAACACTCGCTGCGACGAATTTACTTTCATCTAGGGTGTATAATAAGGAGCGCTTACCAATGTAATCTTTACCGAAGTACACCACATTCTCCCTTAAGTCGGTAATGACGAATGCAAATTCTCCATCAAGCGATGCTAACACATTCAAAATTGCGTTTTCGCGGCTTGAGCTCGAGTCCAAAGCAGACAAAAGGGAATTGAAGATATGCTCGGTGTCGTTTGTATCCAAACAATCGTCACTGTAAAGTTCACCGTTGAATTGTAGCACTAAACCGTGGTCAACGATTGGTTGTGCTGTGAACGGCTGACGAAGGGACAAAACCGATGAAAAGAACTGCAAATTGTTTCCTTCTAGACTTAACTCACTGTATTGTGCATAATCTGGGCCTCTGGCAAGAATTTTGGGAAGGACAGAGTTGATTACGCTGGTTTCTTCCATCTGTGAAGGCTCGATTGGGTCGAGAGACAACGCAAGTATTGCTTGTTCCACCTCTGCCACTTTCTCTGTATTTCGGGCGTTTTTCCATTTGTTCAACTGCAACTGAAGTTTCCGCAGCTCGTGGACATTTTCTAGTTTCTTCTTGTCGTGCTTAGTCAACTGGGTTTCTGAGTTCAAGTTTTCCGTTGTAATAGACGAAATTTTGTCCGGAGAAAGCACAGCAGAGAAGTCAAAAGCCAGAATTGGAACCACTGGTGCATTTTTAAAGTATCGAGGTCTTTCTGGAGTGGCTCTGCTGGAGGCGAAAAAGATACCACACATTGGCGAGATGAGATGCGCGATCGCAATCGACCAAGAGTAGTAGCATATTCTGAAATGAAATCAATGGCCGCCATAATTCAAAATAGAGACAAAACTCGAGTATAGTGGACAATAACAGTATCACCCGCTCCAATATTCAGTAATATACGAACGGCACCTTGTAAATCTTTTGTTTACCTACGGTGTTATCCATGTTTTGTACAACTGCAAAAGCGGAGAACACAATATTTAAAGAGTTGGTGAGCAAGAGTGAAGAGGGGCAAAAGTGACAGTTTCAATTGCCAAATTAACGGGGAGCTAGGGTGTTGATTTTTCCATAATCTCTAAGAACCATACTAACAATGCCACACAGTAACGAACGCGCGCAGAATCAAGTACGAGGATTCCGTATAACCATGTTAAGAAGACCCGCCACTACCATCCGCTTGACCCCCGAAGATATTCTTGAATACGATGACTCCTTGTCAGAGCAAAACACCTTTGCGGAAAACATTGGCCGGACCCAAGAACAAGAAAAGCTTCAAAGCTCTTTCAAAGAACCAGGACAGACGAGAAACGAACGGATTGGTATTAAGAGATAGGTGCGCTGCAAGCTTTTATTTACTACTTACTTGATAATCTCCATGGAAACTGTGTACTGGTGACCGGTCCACACTGACATTGCAGTGTGTGGTGGAGATATTGAGGGGTGGTCATATTTGATGTGAGCAAGCACCAGTATTGAGTTCCACCCACGTACGCCTGCTAGCGTGATGAGCTATTTCTCCAAAAGTATGTCGAATACGGTTCTCACATAATTCGGGCCATCCCCTAATTCTACGTTATTTACATGTGCCGTCTAATACATCTACTTCCTCCCCAATGACTCTCTTTGTAACCATGCGTTTTTGCTCTCAAGCACCAGTTCCTCGGCGCGGGGCGCACGGCGCTTTCTAGGATCGAAACTTTGCACTTGCACGAGAACCGGTCCCTTGCTGACCGCCAGTTTGCGCTGTTGCTTGAGTTGCTTCAACTTCTCCAACTTCATTCTCTTGCGGGCCGCCTCGTGCTGTTTCTCGAACTCCTCAGCGTGGATATGCTTGGCCTCCACCGTTTCTTCCGACTCTGACTCGAAGAGCTCCTCTGGCAACACGTCGGGTAGTTGTTCCGCCTCCGCGAGCTGCTTGATCTTTTCTCTCTTCGCTTCCTGCTGCTGCTTGAACTGCTGGTCTCTTTGCTTTCTTTTTTCTCTCTCTTGCTGGCGCATCTGCTGCTGCAACTGCTCCTGCTCCTTTTGCTTTTGTAACGTGGCCTGTCTCGATGTGGCAATGGTTTCTTCCTCTGGAGCTTCGTCCGAATCCGACTCTTCTGATTCAGATTCACTAGGCTCTCGCGTGGACTCGCGTGTGTTCACACTAACCACTTCGGCGTCATTTGGAATGGATCCGTCGTCGGAAAATTTGATTTTTTTCGCAATTCCCACCGCTTTTCCGCTTCTAGTAACAACCATGGCTGAAGTGAGAGGTATGCTCATCGCTGTTTTTTGGCGATGCGCGAGCGGTGTGTGCACTGCGACTACACTATCAACAGAAAATATCTGATAATTCCTGTGGTCTGGGTTGTGTATTTTTTATTTTTCGAGCAAAGTTTTCTGTTCCAGACTTACTTGTGCTTTTTGCTTACTTCAGTTTATTCGCTTACTTTCTTGTGGAGCCCCCATGTTACTCTAGTTAGATGCGCAGGAACCCCGAGAATAAAATTATGATTAGAGAGATGGCAAATTTCACACAAGCATTGTAATCGTTGGCGCGTTTTTCATACTACGCGACTGTCCCCTCCAGTAACCGAGCAAAGTTCTTGCGCATGGCCTCCACGATATATTCCTTCCCTGTAGTGGCAGCATATTTCTTTTCTGGTCCTTGTATCACCACGTCCTCGTTCGCCTGGTTGAACCACGCAATGGTGTATCGAGACAGCTGGTTCTCGCCCTTCTGGGGAGTTCTTACCCGGTGGAAGTTCGACTTGAACCGGTCATCCGACCAAGACATCAACATATCGCCGATGTTCACCACAATTTCGCCGGTGTTGGCCTCCACAGGGTACCAGGTGTCCCCGATCGCAAAATCTGTATGTGCTTCACGGCCTGGACATACCTCCAAGCCATGGTCGCCGGTCCGTTGGAAAAGAAGAGTGAGACAGTCAAAATCTGTATGTGCGCCGGCTCGCCACTCGTTTGGACCGTATTCTTGGCCAGTCACATCGGGATAGTGGAGCAATCTCAATGTAGACTGCGCGTTGTGGGCTCTGATCTGGTGTGCCCGAGAAAAGAAATCACTGTCGAAACCTAAAGACTCCGCCAAACAACTCAACACATCCATGCTTAATTGTTGGCACATGTGAATAAATTGTTCTGCTTCCAATTTCCACTCCTCTCCCACATCTTCTGCAGCAGGCCAGTAGATGTCTTTTCTGTGGAGTTGAAGTTGCAATGTCTCTTTCAAGTCTTTGGTGCCGGTAGATGGCCGCACCTGGGCCTTGAACTCGTATCCCGAGTTTTGCAACTTTATGAACGGAAGTTTCTCCTTCTTCTCTGAGGGTTGGTCGAAGTACCTCTTCGACATGGAAAATGCCTTCTCGATGTCCTGTTTCGAAGGAGAAGCTTGGTCACAGAGTACAAAGAAACCGGCGGTGGTTGCTGCATTGAATAACTGCTGTTTGATTTCTTCACGTCTGGCGTCGAAGTCGTGTAAGCTTATTCTGGGGATTTCAATGGTCATTGTTGGGGTAAGTTAGACCCTGGGCTAACCAGGATTATATATCGGTAGACTCCATTGGTGAGATAAGCCTAAAATGGAAGCTCGCGTTACGCCGGCGGTCGTCGCTTCCGCGCGAAATCGGCTGCAGCGCAGAATCCCGAGCTTGACAATTCATGCAACAATGCTAACTAGCGGTATAAACCGGTGCTATTAGAAAACGATCGGCCGCCTGAAAAAAAAAAAAAATTGGGAAATTAATCCGTGCGTGCTACCATGTTACAATTAGCCCCCCGCGGATGCATATGTAATGCTTGTTAATTGTGCCGAATGCCTCATAGAGACACCTCTTGCACTAATGTATTTACGCCGTACTGCTTCCACTTTGTCTTCAGCGGGTCGATGATAATTTTTTTCACAATTTCCCTTTTTTGTAGAAGCTTGATGGTTTCCTTATTCACATCCAAACCGTTAAGGACGATTTCTTCAAGAACAAGCGTTGACGAACTCGCAGATTGCGAATACGATGCATTCACCAAATCCATAAGCCCCACTCCATCAACCAGATGACAAAACAGTAAGTCGATTTTTTTGAGTGGACAATGCTCGTATCCTGTCCTGGAAACGAGATCTTGTCGTAGCAATCGCAATGATAAGTTGTCCAAATTGAGTTCATTTAAGTAGAGGCAGGCAAGACTTGGAGAAGTATCAAACAACTCCGCAAACTTGAGAACATCCCCATCAGCCGTAAATTTGTCTTGCGGAAAACAGATATGTGACGAATTACCAATATTCAAGCTTCGTAACCTCCACGATCCGTTGACGATGCGCAAAAGCTTCAAAAGTCCCCGGCTTGATAAGCACGATCCATATATGTCTAGATGTGTGAGATTCGAAAGACAGCCAAGTCCGTCTTCGTCCAATTCCAGCATGCTATACAGCTGTTCTTGAACTTTTTCCCGAATCGTTAAACTATCGAGATTGAAAGATGGAGAATACAGCCGAAGAATCTGTAGGAGATTTTTTACAGAGAGATTCACGTTGTTTTCGAAATACAATGCTTTCAATCCCGTAGATTGGGTGAAAACACGGCCCAACTGCGTCTCCAAATTTTTGAAGTCATAGTTAACCACAGTTAATTTTTTCAAGTTGGCAAATTGGATATCAAGGAATGGAGGCGTCACGCTAAATGTGTTTGGCCCTGGTGATAGTTGCAGTCCTTCTTTTGTAAGTCCAGGGTGGTTGATCAATGTGAGATGTTCCAAAGACGTCTGAGATTCGATCTTCTCTGCTTGTGCAGAGATTTCGTTTAGTTTTTCCATATTGTAAGGAAGCATATGCTTATTTGCCTTTCTTAGAATCTTATCAATAACTGTTATGTCTAGCGAAACCAAGTTGGGAAATGCAACAAAGATGGCTTTGGGATAAATAATGCTGGAATTGATTCCTAAATTGAGTTGGCAGACGGATTTGAATGTTTCCAAATTCCAACCGCTTCTATCCAACCGACCAAGAAAATACTCAATGCTTAAGTCTCTGTTAATCAAGTCTAGCCTCTTAAAATGGCATTCTTCGTCTTTTATAATACTATCGACGATACGATTCAACGCAACTTGATTGAAGGTGGACCAGAGTCGCACGCTGTAGATTGACTGAGAATACAGCGCCTTCAGAATCTTCTTCATGAGTCGCAAGCCATGAAAGTACTCGGGAGCGGTAATACGGTGTTTAAGCAAAAATGAATTATGGTACAAGCGGGGTAGCGAGATTAATGCATGGTACCATTGCTTACACACCAAATGACAGCGAAGAACCGTGCGGATCGGAAGATGTGAGAACACGAGCTCGATGAGTTCTTTGGGAAAGCGGCTGAATATGTTCATTTCGTCAGAAACTTCGGATTTTTGAGACCGCAGTTTCTTTTCTGCTCGTTCAATCGCGGAGTGTGCTCTTTTGAGAGGAAGCATCTCATCCAACTGTCGTTGGAGTCCATTCAGACGCGGCTCTGAGCGAATAGAGTCTTGGGAGCTCAGTCCAGCATCTGGATTTCTTTCCATCCGCTGGCTCTTCAAGTAGCTGTTGACCTTGGCGTATTGTTGCTTTAATTGTTGGAAAAGCTTTTCAGGAGCCAGAATGCGATGCATCTCCTGCGCCTTTTCGATGATATAGAGGCCCTTCTGGTATGTCTTGTAGGCATCAACGGTTTTGCTCTGCTTCAACTGGAGTTTGCCTAGGCGAAGGTAACCCTTGCAGTTTGTAGGGTCTATGGTGACGATTTTTTGGGCATCTTTAAACGCGTTTTCAATGTCGTCGAGTTTTTCAAAGGTTGCTGCTCGCAGATCAAGCACATTGGCGAGTTTGGGATGCACCAATAGCCCCACTGCTGGTTTAGCACTCAAATCATAGTACATTCGGATCTTCGTGAGTTCGGTCGCATTGTACGACAACACCGTCCGAACTATCTCGTTGTAGAGCACAAGACATTTGCTGTAGTTTTTCGCCCGGAAATGGAGCGCCGCAAGATTTATCTTATCCGATAAAATCTCCTCCGCCAACTCCATGGCAACGGCTTGGTGCGTTTATGTGTTTTTCGGTGCGCGACTGCCCCACATTCTGTAGACCAGCAGTGGATAGTTTTTTCACCACGACACATTTCTTCTGCGTGGCCACAGTGGGAACGATTCGATTGCTTCCTGGCGTTGAGCTTCTTGGTTTTCTGCTCTTGTCAAGACATATCTGAATTTAAGGTTCATTGTCACTTCTGAGTTCTAGCGTTCTGTTATGTCGCCCTTTCTCAAGGTCGTGGCATTGGCTCTAGCAATGGGCCTAACGTCTTATGGAGCAGCAATATTACCCCTCAAGGTGTCTATTCCCTTTCAGAAAATGAGCCTCTTGTCTACTTTAAGTATGGGAATCTTGGTTGGAACGGTGCTATGCCTTGTCATTCCGGAAGGTGCGGAAACTATGGTGAAGGCAGTAGACGACATTGAAGACTACAATGTGCTGGGGTGTATTGGGATGTCGCTTTTGGCGGGTTTTGCTCTCATGTTGGTGATTGATAATTCATCGTCGATTGCTCCCGAATACTTCCAATTGAAGTCGTGGGAGAGTACTTCGAGGATGAAGTCGCAGTGGATATCTATCGCAAAATCCACTTTAACCTTGGGTCTTCTTCTGCATTCTTTTGTGGATGGAATTGCATTAGGTACGTCATACTTGGACGAAACTGGAACATTCGAGCTTTTATTCTTCTTTGTCATCATAATTCACAAGTTGCCTACTGCAATGAGTCTTTCGGTGGTGCTACTACAAGAGGGAATACTGCCCGACATGTGCCAGTTCCACGCATTGATATTTGCATTGGCAACTCCAGTTGCTTCCATATTGACCTACTCAGTGGCCCAGCTTTTTGGCTTGAACAGCCAGTTCATTGTGGGCATTCTCCTCCTCTTTAGTGCCGGCACATTCTTATACAGTGTTATGCATGTGATGATGGAGATCATGGAGAAGAGGGAGGAAGATGCCGAAGCAGAGGATACGCATCAGTCATCGTTGACGCGGGTTGAATTGATCTTGGTCGTGCTGGGAATGATCGTGCCGGTTATTTTTGCCCAATTGAGCGAAAGCTGATCCGAACCTCAAAGAACAAACTGAGCATTCTCTTTTTCTGTGTCATATGGCACATTTTGGTTGGCATCCTTGGTTTCCTCGTGGTTCACCCCACTATTCTCATTCTTGGATTCTTCTGCTCTCCCTTTTTCGGCATCGTCAATTAAGCTCTTCTTGAGATCGGAGGAAAGTTTCTGTGAGCGTTTGCTAAAATGCTGCCTTATTGTCGCCGGTTGAAGGCTCTTGAAGCTTTTCTCTCGTTCGAGAAATGTTTTCTCCATGCTCTTAGGCGACCGCGAAGGGGAACGCCTGGCTAATTCCACGTCATGTTTTGTGGTATTATTAAGTTTTTGAAGTTCAATATATGAGTTGCGTAGCGAGCCTGCTCGCAGAAGCTTAGGAAAGTTGGGTCTCTCCTTCTGGTCCAAATCAGTCAGCTGAGGTTTTGGCAATGCGTAATTTGTGTAATCGGAACTGAAATAAAGGGTCTTTTCGTGGTGGGGGCTATAGCGAAAGTCAAAGATAGCCTTCGCTCCATTAGGCGCTTCCTCCGGAGTGTCAATTTTCACTCTGTTCTTGGGGCCATCGCCATTCTTGGTTTTGTCGGGGCTGTACGGTTGAAGACTCTTGTAGAAAGTAGAGGTTTCCGACTTTTTCAGCTTGTCTGTCTTTTCGTACGCCTTGGTTGCGAGCGAATTTAATGATAGGGCGGACTTTCCCTTCAAAGCCGATCCCCGCTCAGCAAAACTGGCATTCTTCTTCCGGAGAGGGCTTTGGCGAGCCCATTTGGTGTCATTTGTGCTGAGCAGGTTGTGTCTACGGATCTTCAACTTTTGTTTCTGTTCCGCCTTGGGTGAATTGAATACCTCTTCGCTAAGCACTGGCGATGTGACAAGATAAGAGTAGCCATCAATCGCTCTAGTGGAAAGATCTTCCGGCAACACATCTGCCGTCGGCAACGTGATGCGATTGTTGGCAAATGTTATCAAGCGGCCGCGAAGAAAGTATATTTCCTTGTCAAGCGCAAACTCTACGCCGCAGTGGTTGTTGATGACAGTGATCTTTGGCCAAGACGCGCGTGCACCCTTCAAGATAAAATCGAGCATGAACTGAGGCGTCGGATTCTGGAACACCTTAAGAAAATCGGCCATCTCGAGGCGCGGGAGAATAGTAATATCACCAGAGTACTGCTGCGAGAGAAGCGAGATCAACTTGGACGTCAAGTTCTGGTAGATGTTCATCTCGTGAAGAATCTGCAAACAGTGGATGATTTCGTTAGTGATGAAGTCGTAACCATTATTTAATAGCACCCGAATCGCCTCACTGAATTCACTATCCACCTGTCCTCCCACGCTGGATACAGAGACCGAGAGCACCGGCGACACGTGCGGGTTGACCTGGACCGCAATAATATGGTCGACGTTGAACATCTCCAGAAGCCGCGAAATAGGCAAGTCGCCATCGACAGAGCCGTCCACGTACTTGGACGACTGATCGTTGTTCCACTCGTGGATCTTGCTGGTGGTGGGGTTTTTCTCGTAAATGGAGTTCGAGGGGAAAATTCCCGGCAACGAGCACAGAGCGCAGATGGCAGACCACACAAGGCAGTTGGGCGCCGTCAAGTAGTTAAGAAGCCGGGTCTGTTCGTGCTTAGCCGCGGGTGACACCGTGACGTTCAAGATCTTGCCGGTGCGGTTGTAGGCCTCCCGGAACGTCATGTCGCCGACAAAGTCGTACATGGTCTCGCGCAAGCCGGCAATGTCGAAGAAGGTGCCAAACTTGAGAAGGTGGCCGATACGAGAGAGCAAACGCTTGAGGCGGCCGTCGCGAGGCGCAGCCTCGCCAAAGATCGAGAACTTACGTTCGGTGATAGTGCGGAGCAAATCGCCAATCTCGTCGTTGGTGTGGCAGCACAAAATGCTGGCTATAATCGAGCCGGAAGACAGGCCGCTGATGATCCTTGGCACCAAGTTGTTTTCGATAAGTGCCACCAACACTCCAACATGGGAGAGAGAAAAGGTGGTGCCGCCCGAAAGCACAAGCGCAGTGCGGCCGATGTTCCGTCTTGTTTGCACGAGCATGCCTAGAAGGTAGCGGTCGTTGAGTTGGACGCTCTCGTCGTGCACCAAGTAGTGCAACAGCTGTCTGCATTCCTCGATGTACTCCTCCACAAGGCGCTTGGTGCCAACGTACGCGTGGCGGTAGAGGTTGATGTTGCCCATGTTGCCCAAGTTGCGGGTCCAGCGGGTTCTCACGAGGTAGAGGAGAAGGCGGTAGTCCTTGCGGAGGCGGGCGGCGCGCATCTCCTCCAAGTGGCGGAGCACCAAGTGGTAGTCGTAGTGGCGGGACTGAGGCGCTAGCTTCCACGCGTTGTGGCCTGCGAGCTCGTCGAGCTGGATGCTGGCGCTGTACCACTCGCGGTAGGAGGTGGCGTTGGCTTGGCGGGCCACGAGCTGGTCCATGAGGTCCTTTTTGGCGTTGGGAGGGCAGATGCGGCCAAGGAGGGGGAGCGATTGAAAGAGGCGCGCCGCACGGCGCCGAAGCGAGTGTTCGGGGGCCGCCACGGGCGGACAGAGGTGGGGGTTCTGCTCGAGAATGTGCTCGATGATGTCGGAGGGGCTGTCGGACATGGTGACGGGGGATAGGGTTGTGGATGGTGCCGGCCCGGAGCACGGTTTTAGATAGCCGTGTGCAGATGCTAGCCGGATGGAAACGGCAGGGTAGTTCGGTGCGCTGCAGCAGCGGCAGTTGCGAGGGGTCAGCCGGGTGTTCGCAATGTCTGTGGCTGTTGTGTCTGTCGGTCGCTTTGGGGGCGGCGATGTCTCGTATCCGCTTGATACTCCAGGAACGGCTGTACTCTAGACGTCACTGGAAGTCACTGGGAGTCACTGGAAGTCACTGGGAGTCACTGGAAGTCACCGGAAGTCGAGTCGGTTTTCACACGGGCACCTCCAGTAGTACGGGCTGCGTCAGGAACAAGGTCGAGCCGGTCGGAAAATGCGAAACTCGAAACGACCCACGAGGACAAACAAGGGACATGATAATGGGAATCTCGCACGCATGTGAAGTCCGGGGTACCTGCACCCACCGCCGCATCACCAGAAAAAAACCACTCTACGTCTAGCTGGATCACACTTTCGCCATCTGCCCCCCAGAGCCACTGGAGCCGCTATAACCAACGCCTGCCTCTGAGCCATCTTTCCGTTAGCTTTCTGCGTTGTTCCTCTGCTAACGTTCTCAGCCCCTCAGACTCCCCCGCGGAAGTCACATGTGTACTCGGCTCTCTCCATAGCAACCGTGTTTCGCCCTTTCCTTCCCGGCCAGAGATCCCTCTCGCATTCGTCGCGCCGCACCACTCTCCCCCGCGGCGCCAGCCTCCAGCCGCCGCGCTTCTTCGACTCGCCGGCCCACCACCACCACTTCTACCTGCGTTTCTCCGACGCCGCCACCTCCTCCTCCCACATGTTCTCTGTCACCACCGTGTGCCACAAAACCAGCGACTGCAGCCACCCGTTGGTCATGCTCACCAGCCGCGAGGGCAGCCGCTACTTCTTCGGCAAGATCCCGGAGGGCGCGCAGCGCGTGCTCAACGAAAACGGCATCAAGTTGGGCAAGCTCAAGTCCATATTCCTCACCGGCACCGTGCTGGCGTGGGCCGATATCGGTGGCCTCCCGGGCTTGTTCCTCACGATTTCGGACGCCACCAGCCGCGGCATCGACGTGTTCACCAACTCCAGCCGCGTCATGAACTACATTGTGGCCACCTGGCGCTACTTTGTGTTCCGCAAGGGTATTGAGCTCAACGTGTTGGACACCGACCCGCACGACTTCATTGGCGATTCCTCTGCGGTTTTCCGCCCAGTTAAGATTGCATCCGATCTCCCGTCCAACGTCCCAGTCTCTTCCGCCATCGTGGCGGGTCTCCGCAAACTCACGTCACTCATGTTCCCACTCGACACCTCCTCCGCCAACAGCCGAGACCCGGACTCGTACAAGTCGGACCCGAGCGAGAACGAAATCCAGACCCACGTGCGGCTCCCTGACCCAGCCCACTTCGTTGATGTGCGTGCGCAACCGTCTCTCTCGTTCGTGGTGCGTTTTCTCCCCGTTCGCGGAAAGTTTGATCCTGTCAAGGCCAAGGCGTTGGGTGTGGCACCTGGAGTAAGCTACCGCAAGTTGACAATGGGCGAGGCGGTGCTTAACTCGGCCAACGAATGGGTCCAACCGCACCAAGTGTTGGGCGAGTCCAAGACCTTCTCTAAGTTGGTGATAATCGATATCCCTAACATGAATTACCTCCAGAACACGCTTGACAGTCCGGAGTGGCTCGCAAAGTCTGACGATGTGGGCATGGAGGACCCGGGACTCGTGTACCACTTTTTGGGTGATGACATAGACTTCCGCCTGGCCCAGTACCTTGCGTTCATTGCGCTGTTCCCACCGGAGTGCCAGCACGTCATCAGCCACAGCCTGATTGCCGATGATACGTTGGTGTTTAAGACCTACGCCGTGCATTTGCTCAAACTCAAGTGTATTCTCAACGACTCCTTCACCTTGCCTCGCATCCATCAATACACCCCCTTGGACGGGGCCCCCAACGTGCAAAAGTTGCAGTCGCTCCAGCACTACATCATCGAGCCGACTGGCGTTACGTGTGACGAAAAAAATATCGTGAGCGAGACCTGGTCCTCTTTGTATGATGCAGAGGTGCCCCAGGTTGACGTGCTTGCAGGAACTGACAAGAATGCGGTTTTGGCCAACGAAATTGTTTCGTTGCTGCCGTTAGAAAATGCTACGTCCATGAAGGACCACGTGCAAGTAGTGACGTTGGGAACGGGCTCTGCGCTTCCCTCGATCCATAGAAATGTTCTCTCCAACTTGGTGAGAATCCCATACCTTGACAATTCCGAAATCAAGTACAAGTCCATTTTGCTCGATGGTGGAGAGAATACCATCGGCACAATCATTCGGAACTATGGTCACAACGACCTGCAGCAGCTCAAACAAATCTTTAACGAGTTGAGACTCATTTACCTCAGTCATTTGCACGCGGACCATCACTTGGGTATCATTTCGGTCATCAGTGCCTGGTTTGATGCCAATAAGCACAATACTGATAAGCTCTACTTGGTGATTCCTTGGCAGTACAATAACTTTGTCCAGGAGTGGTACAAGTTGGAGCAATACACTTCACACATAGACTTGGACCGTATTGTCTATCTCAGCTGCGAGGAATTTATGCGCTCTCCAGAACCACAACTAATCCAGTACTCTCTTGAAGAGTTTGAACAAAAGTTCGACAACAACAGGTTGAATGACCCAATAGCAAAGGAGGGCACGTTCGTGCCAGAAACTGCCAAGATAGACATGCTCTATCGCGACTTGAATCTCTCCAGTATACGCACTGTGCGTGCCATACATTGTTACTGGTCCTATTCAGTCAGCTTAACATTTAACTTGTCTCCCTCAGAAACATTCAAGGTGTCGTTTTCGGGCGACACCAGACCTAGTTCCAGATTCATTGACAGTGGTTTTGGTAGTGACTTGCTTATTCACGAGGCGTCATTGGACAATGAACTTATCGAGGAAGCTATCGCCAAAAAGCACTCAACTGTGGTTGAGGCTGTCCGGGTATCGCAATTAATGAACTGTCGGAAGGTAATTTTGACACACTTCAGTGCCCGTTTTTCCGAAAAACACAATTTTATTCGCGATGCTGCCCAATATGAAGAATTGTCAAGCAACTTGAAAAGCTATATTGGCCGCTCCACTACTAATGTTTTCAACATGGATGCGAAAAGAAAACTTGATTTCGACGACATTGAAATCTGTTACGCAAATGATTTGATGACAGTGCGGTATAACAACATGAGCTGTCAGAAACCATTTTTCGACAAGTTGAATGATCTCTCTGGCAGCGAGACCACAGAGGCTGAATTGTTGAAGAGTCAAAAAGAGATGTTAAAGAAGTCCGAAAAGAGAGAAGCGAAGCGTTTGCAAAGACTTGCGGGTAAGAGAAAAAGACGTTCATCGGCTGCGTCTGTTGAAACCGATTGATAGAATGTACATAGACCACTCTAATTCTAATTTATTTACATATACTCGATCTTTTGTATTGGCTTGACTCATTTTGGCGTCCTGACACGTATATACCCTGTGAATCTTTTACAATTTAAAGACCATAATATTCCAGTTTTCCAGAATGGTCAAAATAAGTAACTAGCTTTTCGAGCAATGTTGGCAATTTGTGTGAATCCTGCGAACTTGTTCCAGTTAATTACAAGTTGGTCCTACAGTATGACTCGATGAATATGAAGAACGATAAGCAAATCACCAGTACGGAACCATCAAATAAAAGACAATTTCAATGAAGAGCTGTGCAATCCAAAACAAAAAATTATAATTCTTCAAATGAACAAGAGCGAATTCACCTACATAAAATACGTGGTCAGATCAACCTGCACAATTGTCAGAGTACCAATGGAATATCCTATCGTCCTTCTTGATTCATGGCTTCTCGATTTGATATCATCGAGCTCTCAGAAAGAAGCAATATATTCTAATCCAGTTTTGGCGAAAAGTATAATTGCTTTTGAAGGGCCAGATCAATCTAACTTGAAAACCACTCCTGTCCTCCGGGTATATTCCTTCACCAAACTGACGGAGTCCGGCGAACTAACCGCCGTTCTCAATGACGCCTCGAATAAGGTTCTCGCCCTCTTTACAAAAGAATGCATTCTTAACTTTGAGTCTCGCTTCGCTCAACGTATAACTTACCATACAGTCAATAGCCTTTTGCTTGTGAAGCGAGCACTGCTTCGATTTCTCACCCTTCGCGAGCTCCGACAGAAGTTTGGAGTTGTAGATGGGCTTCGTGTTTCTCCGAACATTGCAATTGTCTATTTAGAGATTTCTGAAGTGGAGTTTTTTCACCGAGAGCAGGCAAGAGTGGCTTCACTTGTGGAAAATACGCTTCGGTTTGTGTACTCGGAACCGCAGTACGGCGAAAAATTCGGCCAGAAAAATGCCAGCGACGAGAAGGCTCGCCAGTTTGTATTTCAGTGGCAAGATGAGATAGTTTCGGACGAGGAAGATATTCCTGCTGGTGCATTGAAGCTAATATAGCGAAAGGAAAGTTCGCGCCCGTTTGTTTTTGCACCCATAGCACAGATGTATGGGAAACCCAAATGGTTTAGGCGAAAAAAACCACTTGATGAAGAGTCTCATATGGGAAAGTCAACTGTAGGGGCATACGAAGCAAGTAGTGGAGACTACGACTACAGCCCATCGAGCACGGGCGGATTCCAGACTTGTGCCAGTGGAGAGAACACAAACAGAGAGGCAGATGCCCAAGCAACTGAAATACCCGAAACGGCACCAATGAGTTGGACATCACCACTCTTTGAGAAGGTTCCGCAAGTGCACGGTCCTTACGCATCGACAGGACTCTTCCTCGAGCACATTGATGAGCCCGAGACTCCGTTAGTTGTGGAATCACCTGGATGTGGAACAATTCAAGGAAGTGCCAAAGGCATAGCCAGCTCGTTGCAAGTATTGCATGAAGAGCTGATCACCCAGCTTCCTTCAGAAATTTCTCCGTTGCTCTCTTCGGAAATTTCTCCGTTGCTTCCTGTAGAACAACAGCAAACGTTTGTTGACACACTCCTCTGGTTTTTTTGGGAGTATGTATTGCCTCCACGGGCACGCAGCTACCTCGTGCTGCACCGGGCCATTTTAGGTTTTTTGGCATTGTCATTTTCTGCCGTGGCGATATATTTGTTGCACCGAAGCGGTAACTCTCGACTTGCATCCGTAATTGTCCTCTCAGTGATGTGTGGGCTCGAGATGATCTTGTGGGGCCGCGATGAGCTCAGGGTATGCTCAAGCCGAATGAGGAACGGGTAGTTAGTACAAAGAGAAATGCAACAATAC
The DNA here is from genome assembly GCA_030557995.1 of Clavispora vitiphila. Lineage (NCBI taxonomy): Eukaryota > Fungi > Ascomycota > Pichiomycetes > Serinales > Metschnikowiaceae > Clavispora > Clavispora vitiphila. The sequence goes on from JANIJR010000010.1 coordinate 207,040, forward strand.
AAAGAATGAGAGCGCCAGGAGTAGAATAGTCAGATATTGGGACACAGCCCAAGTGTATTTACAGTATGTACATGTACTAACGTCTGGGCTTGTCCTGGACCTTCCATCTGTTGACGTTTTTGAACTTTCTTGTCTTGGCAAACTTCTTGAGGCCCCACATGGATTGCGACACCTTGTTGGACTTGGACTTACCTCTACCACCACCGTGAGGGTGGTCGAATGCGTTCATGGCCACACCTCTCACCTGCGGTCTGAAACCACGGTGACGGTTTCTTCCGGCCTTACCCCACGAGGTGGCCTGGTGCTCCTTGTTGGACACCACTCCCAAGGTGGCGTGACACTTCATGTTGATGTAGCGGTGCTCGCCCGAGCTCAACCGCACAATCACCTTGCCCATGTCTGGGTGCTTGGACAACAAGCGAGCAAACGTGCCTGCAGCCTTGACCAACTGGCCTCTGCCGTTGGGGTGCAACCCGATGTTGTGGATGATCGAACCCACGGGCAACATGTGCAATGGCAAGCAGTTACCGCGCTGCATGATCCGCGAGTTCAACAACGCCTCATCAATCTCGCCGTTGTTGTGCTCCTCCATCTCCTGCAAAAAGTCTGCTGGCAATCCCGGGCGGAACGACTCCACCTCGTCACCTGCTCTCAACCCGGACGACGCCAAGATATAGGTCAAGTCGCCGGTCTCGCGGTGCTGGAGCAACGCAATGTGGCCGGACCGGTTGGGGTCGTACTCAATGCGCACCACCGTCTGCTTGCCGCCCACAAGACGGTGCGAGTCCACCAACCGCACACGACGCTTGTGTCCACCTCCACGGCCTCTGATGGTAATGTGTCCGGTGTTGTTTCTTCCGGCAGTTTGCTTCTTTGGAACGGTCAACTGGCGCACTGGGCCGCCTTTATGAAGATGCTCGTGGATTGGCTTCTTGTAGTGAGTGGAACCAGGCTGCAAGTGGCCGTTGGCGTAAGATTTGACCTTGACCTGGGCCATGGCGAGTTTTCTCTGCCTGCGGTAGATTTCGTCTTTTCTTTCCAAGTCGGTGAGACCGTCGACGGCAGCCACAGAGGGCGCGGCCGTGCTCTGGAAACGCAAGAGCATGCGGGACGCAGAGCCCCAGCGCTGGACAAGGGGGAACATGGCGGGTAGTGGTTACTATGGAATTTTTTTGCGTGAAAATTTGTGGTGCGGTGTACGGGTGGGCGAGAGGTGGAGGTGAGAGGTGGAGGAGAGATGGAAGACGGTAGGGGAGGAGGACTGAAGAGGGGGAGTGGTGAAGAGGAGTGGAGAGGATGTACATTGGGTGCTTGTTAGCTTTCGTATCATTTCTAAGTTTATTTCTTTTTTTTTTTTTTTCGTTCCGTGGTGGCTTGTCGTGTTGTCGTTTCGAGGTCCTACGAAGTTCTCACTGCTCATTGTTCAGTGGTAATTCTCACACACGCCACCTTTCATAGTACGCAAAATCCCCAGAGCTATCGCTTTTCCTTCTCTTGTCGAACTGTAACCCTCAATCGTGTAGTATACTCTTGGAATCTACATCGAAGGGGCCGTCGCCGATACCCGAAAGTCACGTGACACACATCGTCACCAATCAGGCCGCAACTGTCGGGCAGCCGAAAGATTCACCCCCCCAAAGTCTCTGTCCTATGAAATTCTTCTCACATTCAACCGTCTCAGGTCCCGGTCCTCTCGAGCGTCACCGGTGTATACCAATGTCTCCACTGTCGGAGATAATCGGCCCTCACACGACCGCACGCACAGCCAATCAATTGTCGCACCCGGTCCGGCGCGAAAAATCCTAGAACCTCGAAACACCTTTCTTCCCCATCACAAACAACAGACCATGATGGCCTCCCGTATTTTCGCCCGCTCGATGGCTTCCGCCACCAAGTCCGTCAAGCCACCTGTGCAATTGTTCGGTGTCGACGGTACTTACGCCAATGCGTTGTACTCCGCCTCTGTTCAAGAATCCTCTGTTGAGGCTTCTTTCCAAGGCTTGTCCAAGGTTGCCGAGTTGCTCAAGCAAGATGCCAAGGTCAACGAGTACTTGCACAACCCAGCTTTGTCCAGAGACGACAGAAAGGTTGTTATCGACACTCTTTCCTCCAGCTTGAAGTTGGACAAGACCGTGACCAACTTCTTATCCGTGTTGTCTGAGAACAACAGATTGGGCGAGTTTGCTTCGATCTACAAGAACTTCGGCTTGTTGTTCGACGCCCACAGAGGTGTCGTTGAGGCTACCGTCACCTCGGCCAAGCCTTTGGACTCCAAGATCTTGAAGAGATTGCAGACCGCCATCCAGAAGTCCAGCTTCGTCGGCGACAACAAGACCTTGAAGATCTCCAACAAGGTCAACCCTGACATTTTGGGCGGTTTGGTTGTCGACGTTGGTGACAAGACCGTGGACTTGTCCATTGTTTCCAAGGTGTCCAAGTTGAACCTGGCTTTGGGCGAGGCTTTGTAAGTTTGCATGGCACACGTGTGCAAAAGAGTTACGACGTATGGGACCCACATATATTCGTCTGAATAAACGACATTACTAGAGCTGAGTAGAGAGTCCGGGGCTGCGTAGCCAACAGTAGACTCACTATAGTGGATTCAGCTGCCAGATGTTGGTTTGGTCGTTTCCGACTCTGTTGCCTCCTGGCACTCTACTATCACTTTAGGATCATTCCACTACCACTCCACTATCACTTTCCCGTCATTTCACTACCACTTTGCCATCACTCTACGGTCACTGGCAGTCACTCTACAGACAGTCACTCTACAGACAGTCACTGTCCATCCTTCAACTGTATCTACCGACCCCTTCTTCTGTGTCACGTAGCTATTCAAATACCCGTGGAGCAAGTCGGATAAACTGTTTAAGATCGCTGAAACTTGTCTCCAGCACTCTTGGATGAAACGACCTACCGTGGACCAATCCTGTCACAGTGCTTATTTACACGAGCGCGCAAGAGACTTTCACCTTCACACCGCCAACAGAATCACCCTAAAATCTCCCAAGGTACACAACAAGATACACACATGTAGGCAAACACCACCAAACAGTCAACACACAATACATAATTTTTTACCACCACTTTATTCACAGACCCCGCTGGCAAACTCCACACCACACACCCGTCCCTCTTTGACGGTAGATCCACTCACTTCCTCCATACAACACCTCACCTTATACCTAGTCACCACATTTCTTCATGGCGTTGGGCAAAATCCGGTGGGCCGTCACGGCCGTAGCCGTGGCACTCAATTTCTTCGTCTACTTCTACCCCAACCTTCTCAACCCCGCACAGAACTGCGCCTGGCGCGGCGCGCCGGTCGAGTCCAAGTACCAGTTTCTCAACCGCCACTTAGATCACCCATGGGTGCAAACGGCGCTCCTCAACTTCCCGTCGCTCCAGGCACCGAAAACGGCAGGCGCCTATGTCAACGGATCTGTTTCGGATATCCACATGCTCGCGTTCGGAGACCCCCAGATCAACGGCAACTGGAAGAGCACTCGCTACATCAAGAGACTTGACAACTACGGCAACGACTATTATCTCGGCCACATTTACAACACGATGCAAAAACGGTTGCGCCCAAGCCATGTGGCAGTCATGGGCGACCAGTTCCTGCTGCAGTGGATCTACGACCTGGAGTTCTACAACCGAACACGGCGGTTTGTGGAGCGGCTCTTTCCCCGGGACCCCTTGTACAAGCAGACCGTGTTGGAGACGTGGGAACACCACCAAGACTACGATTGGGTCGAGTGGATGAACCGGGAACGCGCCCTTGCTCCAGAGGCTCGTTTCGCCTCTCGTCTGTACCGTGATACCTACGACTGGTATGTGCCTGAAAGAAGTGAACCCAACTGGGACAACCCGCTCTTTATCAACTTGACGGGAAACCATGATATTGGCTACAGCGGCGACGCCACGTGGCAGCACATGGCACGGTTCCATCTTCTCTTTGGCCAGAACAACTACGTGGTGGAATACAACAAGGGCTTGCCGGAGGAATGGCGGCTTGTGGTGCTTGATTCGCTCACTTTGGAAGGCCCTGCACTCGAGGAGGATTTGCGCAACTACACGTGGTCATTTTTGCAGCTGCTCAACCGCTCCAATGCTGAGTTCCACGGCTCCACCGTGCTCTTGACCCACATCCCCATGTACAAGCGCGGCGGTCTCTGCGCCGACGGCCCGGAACATGTGTACTACGTCGACAATCAGCGCGAGCCGTACAAGAATGGCAAGCTCAGGTCGCAGAACCACTTGTTGAAGGAAACGTCGCAGCAGGTGTTGGACGTGGTGTTCCCCAATCCGGACAAAGATGGCATCATCCTCACGGGCCACGATCATGTGGGCTGTGACACGTGGTACAGCAAAGTAGACGGCGAGTGGGTGGCTGAGCGGGAGAAGCAGCCCAGCAACCGTAGTCATGTGCATGAGGTTGTGGTGCGGGCAATGATGGGGGAGTATGAGGGCCAGACTGGGTTAATGACGGGCCACTATGACTACGACACAGGTGCATGGGAGTTTGGCTTCAGCTACTGCTCGTTCACGGTGCAACACGTGTGGTGGGCATCCAAGGTGGCAGCGTTGTTGGCGCTTTTGGTGAATTCGCTTGCGTTGGTTGGGTTCTGATGACGCAGGTTATACGGATATAGCAAAAAATAGAACAGAGCATCAAGACTCTGCGAGGAAAAATCTGGTTGGATCATGGTGAGACGGGGACTGACTTGGGGGTAGACGTTGTAGATATGAATCAACGAAGCGACAGGTTCAATTTCGAACGACAGAAGCAAGAGTGGTCGAAACTTACAAGTGAATAATGAAGGATAATAAGCTCCTGAAAATTATAAGTTACGAGTTACACATCGCGGGCGGAAGACGGTGGAGCACTGAGGGTAGTTTGCTGTTTGTAGATCCCGTTTGTAGTGCCGATCGCTAATCACCCATTGGTGGAACGGTTCTTGATAACCGATTGCTACAAAGCACAGACAAATATGGATGGCAGAACTCACAGCCAAGATATCGCTCAGGATCTGCGGATCATGGAGTCCGGGCCAAAGACGACCAAAGATCATGTGAGCGAACCTTTACCCGTCCGGCCACCAGTCTACTATAATGTCGGATGTGTCTGCACAAAACTTTTATTCACCAGTCGTGGCAACGGTGTGACACCCTTGATTGCTAGTTGGTGAGACTACTCTCCCTTGGCGAGCTTCTGCACCTCGGCCAACGCACCGTCGATGCTGGTCTCCGGGCTGATTTGCACCCGCTTGACCGCAAGTTTTCCGTCGGCAAAAACCCAGTGCGACCGCTTGATTCCAGTGGGCGACTTGCGCGCACCCAACGCCCCGATCAACGCGCGCCCCGGGTCGGACAACAAGTGGTACTGCAAGCCCTGCTTGGTGACAAAGTTGAGCTGGGACTTGGGCGAGTCCGCCAGCAACCCGTACACCGCCGCGTCCAACTTGGCCAATTCGTCGTAGTTTTTTTGGAAGCCCTTGGCCTGGCGCGTGCACCCGGGGGTGGAGGCCTTGGGGTAGGCAAAGATCACCACGTACTTGTTTGATTTCGCGGCGGCGACTAGGCTGACGTCGTTGCCGTTCTCATCCACCAAAGTGAGGTCCGGGATGGCATCACCCACCTCGATTTCGCCCGTCTGCTTGACCTTGTTGTCGTCTTTAGCGTCGACGCCGTCGACCTTGTTGTCGTCTTTTGCGTCGACCTTGTTGGCAGTTGCCTCGGCGGTCTTCTTCGTGGCCGGCTGGGTGGAGTCGTTTTTCGCCGTCTTGGTTTTTTTGGCTGGCGCGGCGTCCTCGGGCGCAGCGCGCTTGGCGTGGCCGGCGACACGGGCAGAGCGGCGTAATGGAGACATGGCGTCCAAAATGCGTGGGGGGGCGCGCAAGCGTTATCTATCGCAGGTGCACGGGTTCCCACCATGGGCCTTTTTCGCAAGCGGCGGTGGTCTACTGTTCTGAGTCGACGAAACGGCGACAGAAACGGCGTCGAGAGTGCCGCTGAGCCCAGACGCCAGTCCGAGGCCGGAGCTGCCACTGGTGGCGGCCGAGTTTCAGCCGCACCCAGGGGTCAGCACCGCGACGAGAGGCGAGACCGCGAGATTGGCACACAAAACCAGAGACGGAATGAGACACAAAACGAGAGAAAAACACAAGACGGGCGCGCGAAGAGCAGCGACCCGAGTGACTTTTCAGAGCGGCTAGGGTCTCGTAGTCCTGACCCTTGCGGCGATTTGGGGAGTCGCGAACTCGGTTCACGCCAGTCGCGGAGTCCCACAGATCCAACATCGGGTACAGACGCAAACCCGCCGGCAGACGCAAACCCGCCGCAAGACACAAACTCGTTGGCAGATGCAGACACAGATCCTTTTGCAGCCACAGATACGCCGTCTGCGGCCACGTCGGCCTCCTTCGACTTTGATAACCCCCGCCACTCCGACGCCAGCTCTGTGGAGTCCCCCTTGAGTGACACTGACACCCTTGCCTACACCCGCACACAGCGGCTCCAGCTCCAGGAGTCTTACAGCGAAAATTACCGCGTCTACCTCCCGTACCTTCTCCGGCGCATGCGCTTGGGCGCGCGCGAAGTGCCGCCCGATTCAGCGTCGGACACTACGATCACCCCCGCGCCCGCGGGCGTCATGGGGCGCGAGGTGGACGAGTACTTCTGCAAGCGCACCATGGTGGTGGCACAGGCGCTTCTCGGCAAAACCATGGTCTTTGGCAGCAGGGAGGAGTTTGAGCGGTTTAGGAACCAGCACGACAACCGCCCAGCGTTGCGGGTGCTGGTGCCGTACATGTCGATGTTCCGGCGGCGGGTACCGTTCATGGTGTTTGAGCGCCCTGCCGACACTGACGGCGCCGAACTAGCTGGCGCGACGGGCGCACCCGGCGCAACCAACGCGGCCGCTTTTGCAGGCGCGGCTAGAGCTGCATCTAGACCCACTCGCACGGCTGAGCCCACGAGCCGCACGGCTACAAGGAACGGCGCCAGGGAAGACAGAGGAAGTGCAAAGCTGCCTGGAGAATGTCCCGAAACCCCCTTCTGCAACGTTTTTATGCGCTCGGGACAGTACTACCGCCGATTCCTCCTTAGGTTTGCCAATGGCGACGTGGTGGCGGTGTTCCAACATAACTTCCTCCCGTTCGCAGACTTCTGCTTCCGCGGCACCCGCTTCCGTATCATTGGGACGTCCATGGCGCCGTATTTGATGGCGCCGTACTCGCCGCAGCTCCGGTTGCTAGTGGTGGATGACGCGCAGCCAGCGCTCTGTGATCGGTTGGTGCCTCGAGCGCAGGAACATGCGGCGTGGAACTCGCGAATGGAGCCGTCCGACGACCCTGTGCCACACGAGTCCAACCCGCTCGTCATAGAGGCGGCATCAATACTGCCGTCGATAATTATTCCGCTGCGATTTATCCCCCATGAGCGGCCACCATTCGGTCTATGCATGGACGCTACTGTGTACCGTGGGCGGCGGCCCATTTTCCGCAAGTATGCGGACGCGGCGCAGGTGATGGTGTACGAGGCGCGCGGCGGTGAAACCGACCTGTTGGTGCTCACGGCGGTCATGATGTCGCTCCGGGAAAACGGGCTCCGCACGGCGGTGCGGTATCCAAACACCGTGGGCGGCGGCCCGGGGCTTCTTTTTTCGTTGTAGCCCCGTTTAAATCTTTGCTCAGTGGCTAGTTGGTCATGAAATCTATCCCAGTGGGATCCCGCCACGTTGCGGTTACAAATGCTCTCCTCAATGACCTCCCCTTCAATTCTACAAGCTGTCTGTATGATTATTTATGCCTATATGTTTTTGGACCCGAGCCATTAGCGGCTGGGCGACCGGGATCTGGACCGCTCGCGTTTGGGCGACGCGGACCGCGAATAGCGGCCGCGAGGAGGATAGTCGCCGTGGTTGTCGCCGCGCGCTTCACGCACGTCCCGGCCCTCGCCGTCGCGTGCGGCCTCGTCGCCCGCAGGCCGCTCGTAGTCATAGTCGCCTCTGCGCTCGCCATTGTGGTAGCGGTCGCGCTCGCGGCGGTCGTACCCGGGCTCATCTGCGCCGTAGTCGTCGTAGCCGCGGTAGCCGTATGCGTCGCGCCCGTACGCGTAGTCACGCCCGCCGTAGCCACCGTAACCTTCGCGCCCGTCGCGCCCGTCGCGCCCGCCGCGCGCAGGATATCCACCGTAGCCGCCGTAGCCGCCTCTTTCGTACCCGTAGCTGGGATAGCCGTAGCCGCCGCGACTTCTAGGGGGTGGCGGGTAAGGAGCGCCGTAAGCACCGCCGTAGCCGCCGCGTGCACCGTAAGCACCGCCGCGGCCGCCGTAGCCGCCGCGGCCGCCATAACCACGGTAGCCACGACCGTAGCCGCCGCGCTCGCCGCGCCGCGCTGAGTAAGGGTCGGAGCGCGCAAGCTGCACCACAAGGCCGTCCTTCATGGAGTACGGCAACTGCTTGCCGTCGAGCTCCAAAGCTTTTTCGCAGTCCTCGGGGCTTTTGTACTCCACAAATGCGTACTTCTCGCCGTCGTCGGTTCTGGGAGGAGGAATGTCTAGTCTGACGAGTTCGCCGAATCTGATGTTAGTTGCTGGATGGATGGATGGGGAGAGGGAGAGGGAAAGAGTGATGGAGAAGGAGGAGGAAAGGAGGAAGGGTGGAGGAAAGGAGGAGGAAGGAGGAAAGGAGGAAGGGTGGAGAGGATGGAAAGGTGGAAAGGTGGAAAGGTGGAAAGATGGAAAGATGGAGAGGACGAAAGCTCTGGAACTCGGGAGGGAGGCGGGGCCTAAAAGTAAGTGGCAGAGTGACGCGAGCAAATGACATACTTTTCAAAGTCCGGAGCCAAGTCCGCGGCCTTGGACTCTTTCGTGAAGCCGGTCACGTATAAGGTATTCTTGGGCATGCTTGTGTCGAGTTTTTTTCTCTGTGGAAAAAAATCTCTGGGGAGGCGCGCGGAAGGCACGGGTGTGGCGTCGCGGCCTCTGTGGGGGAAATGCGGAGAGGTCTTGGCCCGAATCGGTGAGTCTCTTGGTATCGCAGGGTGTTGTTTTGTGGTGAAGAAAGGGCGGTGGCTGGTGCTCGGATGCCTCTGTGGCCGAATCGGCATTCCCGCCACGATTCGTGTCCATAATTGCGCCCGCCCAACATTACAGGTAAAATCTCTCCACTGATCGATGGGCGACTGTAGAACATGAGACTATCGAATTCATACACTTGATATTAATAGGCAATCTCCGGAGTATATCTGTGCAGTTTGAAATTACTCATCAGCTTTTCGGAAAGACACCCTGATCCGCCTTTATCCAGCGGGATCATCACTTAAGAACATTTACATTATGGACGCTCGAGTATAAGTGATGCACATAGCATGTCCTCAGGAGCCACATTGTCGCAAATGACCCAGATTTACGGCAAAACCAAACCGTCACAGGCGTTAGTGCAGCGAATACCGCACCCGCAATTGTGTGCCGCCAGACCACATTGGCCCACATCCAAGCTCTACTGCAATCGCGTGACTACTTCACATCAGTGCCTCACTACACCCATACACCGAAGGCGGAATGGCCCATACACCCAACACCCATCCACAACACCCATACACCCAACACCCATACACCCAACACCCATACACCCAACACCCATACACCGAGACGATCCTCGGTGTAGCCGATTCCACGTGGCACCCAACCAGTATCGTCGCCACCACCCAACCTTCTCCAGCCGCATGTAGCTTGTGATGAACCGAACCAGGGCCCGTGCAGGAACTCAACATCGCACCCAACATTTGCTCGCGCACTGGGGTCTGACGGGCTACCACTACAGTGACACCAGAACCCCCGGAAAACAACACGCAAACACGCCGTAAACAGTCATCGCACGTAGAAGAGCGTACGCCATTTTCCACCTCCAAGTATCCCCCTCCCTTTTCCCACCCCCTATTCATACTGCAGATACGGGAGACGATACTTTTCCCCGGTGCGAGCGGGGCACGAAACATCCTGCACCGCACAGTTTCCTCTACCCTACACCAAAAAAAGAAAAAAAGCCACCTACGCTCGGCCTATCCCACCAGCCCCTACCACCAACCCCTACAAGAACCTTTCCTTAGCTCCTGCTCCCCAACTCATCGTGGCCCGACTCTATGACTTCCACAGATGAGCCCATGGTGCTACTAGGCGCCGCTCACGAAGATCACGACATTTTGAATGAGTTTTTGGACCAGCGGGTCTTCGACTCCATCAACGGCAACAACCCGTCCGCCGACGACTTGGGCGCGCCCTCGGATCTCCACCAGTTCAACTCCGATCTCTTTTCGCCCTTGAAAGACGACCCGGCCGACCCGATGTTGTCAATGAAACTAGAACCTGATTCGCCCGCAAACCTGCTTTCCCACGTTTACACAGACGCCCAGGACATGCTTGGCTTGGACCAGCTGTACATCGACCAGACAAGCACCTACCAGAGCCCCAGTGACTCGCTTCCCGAACACACAGTGCAACCGTCGCAGTTCGACTTGTACGATTTGGTCCGCAAGGAAATGTCCAAAGTCAAGTTCGGCAACTGCAACACCAACCCATGTCCTCGCACTGTTGACTTGGTGGATCCATCCTACCTCGATTTCTCTCCCGCCACAATGGACGCGCTTCCCTTTTCGCTTCTGGTTCACGATTTGCCCACCTACTCGCGCGTTGAAACTCAAATCAAGCTCAAGTTCCGCCTTTCGCCTCCTCCGCCCCAGAACCTCCTCCATATTCCTCAGGACCTCATTTCCAAGAGTAAATTTTGTTTGCAGCAGCCCGTGGACTCGCTCCCGGATCTCTTGAAGCAGAACATGCTCTTTATGGACGTTTACGTTCTAACATCTGATTTGACCCGGTCGTGTAATGTGTGCTCGCGGTGTATCAAGAGAGAGCAAAAACGGGCACTGAGATCCAAACCGGGCATGGATGAGACTCCATCGGGAAACTCTCCGCCACCGGCTTCGAATGCGCTCAAGAATAACCCCAACACCTGGGCCGACGAACAAATGATGAAGAAGGCCATTATATTGAACTGCAAGGAGATCACCAGTTTCCCTGCGCCTACTGGCTTGGACAAAGGAGGTGACAACTTTCACGCGTTTGACTTTTCTGCCCGTCTCGTGTGTTACTGTAGACACCACAAGGAGCAGAACGGGTTCAAGCTTCTATTTGTGCTCAAGGACTACACCAACAAGGTAGTGGCCAAGCTGTTGTCCAGTCCTATCATGATTATGGACAGAAAGAAGACCACTACGTCCGGAAAGGAGAACCTCGACGCAAGTGCAGCTGCAGAGATGTCAGTAGGTGGTCTTTCGGAAGGAACAAGCAAAAACTTGGACCTGCATCCCATTTCACCCAAGTCCATCGTTGACGATTCGGCCACTGAAGCCTTGGTCAACACTGACACAAACACCGAATCTAACCGCGGCTTAAAAAGGAAAAAGCTTTCGTTCGACGATTCGTTCAACAGCTCCACTAACCCCATGTTCAATGGCGGCAGTGGCTTCTCTCCTCTAAGCAATAGCGATACGAATGCGTCGGTGCATAACATGAACGGAAAGAACAGCATCGTTGGCAACCTGCTGGGTTATGGAGGTGGGTCAAATTATACCCCAGGCACTGTTTCCCTGACCCTCCCACTTGCAAGACAGGGCCTGCTGGCACAATTGCTGGTGTTTCAGCTGTCGTCGCCCAACCCGACTATCCAAAAGATCATTCCCGCGCAGGGCCCCATCAGAGGTGGTATTGAAGTTACGCTATTGGGCTTCAATTTCCGTCCTGGCTTGATTGTAAAATTCGGCACCAAGAATGCGTTGGCGACTCATTGTTGGTCGGAAACAACAATTGTTACATATTTGCCCCCTGCGGCTCAACCGGGTCAAGTGTTGGTGAGTTTTGAAAACCATGACGACATCTTTTCCGGTGGTCAGCAGCTGATCTTCACATACACTGACGACACTGACCGGCAGTTAATTGAATTGGCATTGCAAATAGTGGGTTTGAAGATGAATGGAAAGTTAGAAGATGCAAAGAACATTGCTAAGCGGATCGTTGGATCTGATGGCACTAATGGTTCATCTAACCACTCCACCACACCTAACAATACCCCAGGCATGAACCAAGCCAATATGGATTGGTATGATAACGCACACAAGGCAGTCGAGGTTTTGTCGAGATCCGACTTATCAACTGAGGAAATCTTAATCAATTTCCTAAGTTTGGTGGATCTTCCAAACTGCCCAATCATCATTCCAAACTGGCAATTGTGCAATAACGAGGGTCAAACACTTTTACACTTGGCAACATTAAAGAGTTATTCGCATTTGATCAAGTTTTTGATCACACATGGTTGTAAGATTGATCTTAAGGATAACCAAGGTTTGACTCCATTATTTTTGGCTGCCATGTGTGGTAATCGTGAGTTGATCAAAGTATTTGTCGATTGCAAATCCAACTGGAACTTGAAGTTGAGCAACGAAAAGTTCTTGAAAGACTATTGTGACTTGAATGTGCTTGACATTTTCAATGCCCTAGAAGCGGACTACGCTCTCGCGGGTGAGTCCAGCTCATACCTGGCATCTGGCTCTGATGTTGGTGACGATGGCTTGACAAAGTCTTTCAGTGTTGATTCGCTCAATTCGATGTTCATGGCTGACTATAGTAAGCATATCTCACGGATGGTAATGGAATCGTCTGCCAAATTTACAGGCGAAAGCGAGAAAACAGAAGAGCTAGAAGATCACCAGGTTCGCGGGAACGTTGCAGCACCAAGTCAAAGAAGTTTTGTTGCTTTTGGTAATGACTCTGATGAATTTGCCGATTCTGAGCGGGACTCTGATGACAATCTTTCCTTCAGTGGAGATGACTTTAATGATTACAACGATGCAGACAAGGAAGATGATTATGCCGATGACTACGATGACTATGAATCCTCGGATGATAATGATGACAGTGAGGAGCTGGTTCTTCGGGAAGGATCCAGCTCGGAAATGATGCAACCAGGAGCTAATTTGTGGCAAAAGATGAAGCAGGCTGTCTTCTCCAACGAGGAGAGGGAATTGCCTACGTATAATGATCTTTTCCCATTTAGCGAATATTCGTTCCGAACTCAAGGTGAAGCAGACGGTGCACTTGACCAGACAGCTGATGACAATGCAGCAGGCTCAAGAGCAAAATCTTTTGCTGCAAGTCAAGATCTTCATGAAGACTCAGAAGTTGCGTCTGACTCTTCCGAAGATATTGTAATGTCTTTCATGAACCACCCACGTAAGACGGTGGAAAACGATAAGATGTTGCTTTTTTTCTGGACCCCGGTTTTGGTGATGATCATTGGATTTTTCATCTATGTAAACATTACCGGATACAAGATTGAAATGGTTGAGAATTGGAAAGAGGTTTTCCGGAACACCATCGGAAGTTTTGTTGTGGGTCACGAGCGGTTGACGTGGGTGTTTTCTAAGGATCTGATAAGCAGGGCAATTGAATTTTGAGCGTCAGACTTAATATGTATTTTTTTTTCTAAATCGGAACAACAGTAGTAGATGACTTTCCGTAGATAATAGCTGAGTGTGTGCAAGTGAGTATAACGTCACCACACTCGATAAGATGGTTTAATGGGCGGTGCACGACTTGTGTTCATTACCTTCTCAACCAACCTGATTGGCTTTGAGGAACAGCTGCTCATGTCTCCAGCTTCCATCGAGGGGAAGACCGTGTTGCTTTTGAAAAACAAAACAACCCCCCAGGATCTTTACCAAGAAGTGTTTCTATCCAACGGTCATAATCCAATATTTGTGCCTCTTCTTAATCATGCACCAATTGATATTCTCCAGACGTCGGCATATTTGACCAGCGACGATTTTTTGACCAGCGTTGACCGGTTTATCATAACTTCCCAAAGAGCTGTGGAAGTCTTTCATGAATGTCTTGCACTAATCGGCGCAAAAGAGCCGGCTAAAGCTGCCCAGATCACCTCCAAAATAGGATACACTGTGGGACCTGCCACGGAGGAAATCCTCCGTGAAAACGGGTTCAGTGATGTTCGTGGTGGTTCCAAGGCTGGAAATGGATCCAAGCTTGCGGATATTATCCTTCAAGAGGTTGAAGATCCCACTAAGAAGATTGTGTTCTTCACTGGCGTAATTCGCAAGGATATCATCCCCGTGAAGCTTAAGAACGCAGGTATCTGCTTGGAGGAGATCGTCATCTACAAGACGGAACCCAAAGAAGGCATTATTGACAACTTCATCTCGTGCTTCCGGACCAAAATCGATTGGGTGGTGTTTTTCAGTCCCCAAGGTACAGAGGAAATCGTGGAACATATCAAACAGGGTAAAGTCGACTTGAAGGGTGCACGAATCGCAAGTATCGGACCAACCACACACGAATACTTGTGCAATTCCGGGATTGAATCGCGTGCCACTGCATTAAAACCAACCGCCTCGTCACTTTTCGAGGAGTTGATGAGAGAGTAACCTCTACCAAATAGACATCATAGGGAAACCCCCACTACATAGACTAAAGGCCAGAAATAATAATACGGTTTCATCAGGACAATAAATAAGAAGCTATCAAAGTAAAGTAATTGAAAACGAACATCATCTTCTGGTTTCCTTGACAACATCGATGATCTGCTGCACCACGCTGGGGTCGGACAAAGTCAGGGTATCACCCAACTGGTCCTCCTCACCTGCCAACACCTTGCGCAAAATTCTTCTCATAATCTTACCCGATCTGGTCTTGGGCAAGTCGTCTACGAGCAAAATCTGCTTTGGGGCTGCGAATGGGCCAATCTCTTTTCTGACAGTCAAGATCAACTCCTTCTTGATGGCGTCAATTGTTTCCTTGTCGTCAGACTTAAATTGAGACTTTAAAGACACGTACGCAGCCACAGCCTGACCCGTCAAGTCGTCAGCATAACCCACAACAGCACTCTCACCCACCATCTTGTGTTCAATCAACGCGGCCTCAATCTCAGCAGTAGACAATCTGTGGCCCGAAACGTTGACCACATCGTCAACACGACCCAAGATCCAGTAGAAGCCATCCTTGTCACGCGCGGCGCCATCGCCAGTGAAGTAATAGCCCTTGTATTGGCCGAGGTAGGTGTCAATGAACCGGGCGTAATCGTTGTATATGCCTCTTGCAATTGAAGGCCATGCGTTTTTCACAGCCAAAACACCCTCCACGTTGTCTTCGGTCAAGATCTCGCCAGACACCGGGTCCAAAACGTGGGCCTCGATACCAAAGAAGGGGAACGACGCAGAGCCCGGTTTCGTAGGGGTCACGCCTGCCAACGGAGTCAACAAGTGCGAGCCGGACTCGGTCTGCCAATAGGTGTCGACAATGTGGGCGTTGCCGCGGCCAATGTTGTCGTTGTACCAGTGCCAAACCTCGGCAGCAATGGGCTCACCGACGGAACCCAATACCCGCAACGAATCCAACTTGTACTTTTCGATGTAAGAGGTGCCAGCCCTCTTCAACAACCGCAACGCGGTGGGTGCCACGTAAAACTGGTTAACCTTGTACTCATCGACAATCTGCCAGTAGCGCGAGTAGTTGGGGTACGCGGGGGTGCCCTCAAACACGACGGTGGTGGCACCGTTGAGCAACGGCCCGTACACCACATACGTGTGGCCCGTGATCCAGCCAATGTCACCGGCAGTGAAGACAATGTCGTCCTGGTGAACATCAAACGTGTACTTGGTGGTGAGCATCGCGCCAAGCAAGTAGCCGGCCACATTGTGCTGCACACCCTTGGGCTTGCCGGTGGAACCCGAGGTGTACAACAAGAACAATGGGTCCTCGGCCTCGACCGGCACCGGGGGCGAGTAGTTGCTGTACTTGGCCAACTCTTCGTGCCACCACAAGTCGCGGGCCGGGTTGAACGGAACGTGCGAGTTTCCGGTGCGCTTGAACACAAACACGTTGCGCACCTGAGGCAAGTCCTTGAGCGCCTCGTCGACAATCTTCTTTGTCTCGATGGTCTTGCCGCCACGCTTGCTCTCGTCCGCGGTGATCACCACGCGCGAGTCGCCGTCGACAATGCGGTCACGCAACGACGTCAGCGAGAAGCCAGCAAACACCACCGAGTGCACCGCGCCAATGCGCACAATCGCCAACAACGTAACGAGCGCCTCTGGGATCATGGGCAAGTACACCGCCACCGTGTCGCCCTTCTTGACGCCGGCCTTGACCAACGCCTGCGCCAACTTGCACACGTCCTTCAACAACTGGCCGTAGGTGATGTTGCGGCCGGTGTTGGGCTCGTCGCCCTCGTAGATGATGGCGACCTTGTCGGGGTTTTCCACCGCCCACCGGTCCACCGCGTTGTAGCACGCATTCAACTGGCCGCCGAGAAACCACGCAGGCAAGTCGCCATCGGCAAAGTCGTTTGCTGGGTCTGCGGGGTAGCGCGCGGTGTCGAACGGGCGGCTCCACGCCAAGTGGGTGCGGGCCATGTCTCCGAAGAAGGTGCTGGGGTCTTCCACCGACTGCTTGTGCAACTGGCGGTAGTGGTCCATGGACTTCAAGTGCGGGGTGTGGGAGGATCTTTCAAAAAAGCCCTGAGGAGGGTTTTTGGCCCCCTCGTGGTCCATGGTAAGGTGGTCGGGCATGATTGTTCGGGGAATTACGCTGGGCCTGGCGCGCGCTTATATACCACTTCGGAGTTTGCGCGACCCCACAAAAACGGGCCCGGCCCCACACTTTGTTGGTGCAGGCGATGCGAGAGGGGTTGTGGGGGAAGTTGGGTGAAATTTGGGCCGGGTGGGTGCTCGTATGTGACGGGCGAAGCGTGGGCACCTACGGCAGGATTGAAGGCATTGCTTGCACCGGTGACACGGGGCTGGCACTGGGATGGCACGGGGCTGGCACTGGGATGTGGTGCGGATGTGGTGCGGTGACACTGGGATGTGGTGCGGTGACACTGGTGCGGTGGTGAACCCATTGTGCGAGAGAATGCGGTGTCACTGGAGTATCGCCGGCTGGAACCCGCTGCGCTCGATCTTTCGCCGGGACGCCGCGCCGTGGCCTACGTCTACTGTTCCCGCTCCAGCCTCAATCTAGCCTATGTTCGTGTTCCCGTATGGCGTCGCACCACCGTATCGCCCCGTTAGTGCGAGGGGTGCATACACCTCCATGCAGATTGGTGGTCACCATCCCCACTTCCGCCAAGGGAGGAAACCGCCCGTCCCAGACAGGCTCGCCGGTGCGCCGGAAAGGGGATGTGCGGATCGAACCGTTGAGCTGATGTGGCGGCTTCTGTAAGGGTGGTCGCGTGCGTAGTGGTGTTTCCTGCCTTTGGCGTGGCTACACGGCCGGTTTGGCATTGTGGGACATGGTTTCGGTGCGTAGCGGAGGCTTCTATCGCAAGCCAGCTCCTGGTCACGGGTGTTGTTTGGTCCCCACCGCTTCTTCCGGGCTCCTACGACGTCGCGCTATCCGGTAGCACGCTAGCTAATTGCATGTATCAGCCGTGTAGAATTTGCCCGTCGCCAGTCACCACCCGCCACTTCCAGCCGCCACTTCCAGCCGCCACTTCCAGCCCGCTGCTGCCCGCCACTACATGTCCGTAGGCTACGTCCGCTGTTGCCCTCCGTTTTTCTCGGCGTAGCACAACCTGAGCCTGCCTACAGCGACATGGAGCAGTGTTGACTCCGCACCCACATTACCAGACCAGCCCAGACACCGGCCCAGTTGATCTTCTCTGCAAACAGCTGTTGCTACACGCCACTGTGGATGCCGAATTTGTTCCAGCCGGTTCGAGCTACGGCGCCACCGGTTCGAGCTACGGCGCCACCGGTGACACATTTGTGGTCAGCGCTATTGGGGAAAAGCGCCCGGTCGCACATCCAGCAGATATCCGCTTTTCTGTGGATGGCCTGAGTAGCTTCCATTCCCCACACAACGTGTCCACCAATGCTCATTCGTGTGTGTATTTCGCGGCACCCTGCCCGTTTGTGTGCGGCGCGCGTGCACACTCGAATCGAAATACTACTCTACTCAGTGGCCAACTCCACATCCACCGCACACCGCACCATTTTGGACCTCCCCACCCAGATAAAACCCTGAATTTTTTTTCCGTCGCCTATTCTTTCCATGAGCGGGATTGCACTTAAACTCACGTCGTTGCTCGTCCGCACAATCGCCAAGCCCATTTCTGTGGCGGTCAAGGCACAAGCGAAAGAGCACGAAGCATTCCGCAGTGCGTGTATCCGTGTGGCCCAGGCGGTGCACTCAACCGATGTCAAGTTGCGAATGCGGCTCTTGGGCGAGAACAAAATCAAGGTGCGCCCGTTGAACGATAAGAAGGCAGTGGAGAACGGCGCGAACTTCCTTCTGGAGTTTTTCATCTTTCTGGTGGCCGGCTCGTTGATCTTGTACGAGTCGTACCGGTCGCGGCTCAAGACCCAGAACGAGAAACTCACGGTGAAGAACGACATTACCGACCTCCAGGACGATATTTCCGAGGTGAAGAACCTTGTGGAAAAGCTCTGCACCGACTTGGAGATACTCCAGCAGAACACGGAGTGGGTGAAGAAGCCACCAGCCGAGAACCAGCCTGTTGCATGTACATAGAACCACGGCTCCAGGCAGCTCGGCCTGGGCCTGAACAAATAGAGCAATGCAGATTCCGAACACACAGATTCGGCCAAGATGAGATACTGATTAGGCACACAGAGTTTCATGAGCCCTGGCATCAGCAATGATTCGGCCAGCAATGATTCGGCCAGCAATAATTCCGCAGGCGTGCTGGCAACGATACCGGCAGCAGCGACTCTACGAAGCTCCAGGTGCATCAGTGGGCCCTATAAATAGATACTCTACACCGCATAAACGATCAGCATGTTTTTGTTTCTGTTTTCTGATGCCACTGCCCATCCTCGTGCCCGAAGTCTACACATGTAACTCAAAACACTGATTAGTATACAAAACATATAGTACATGGGCCGTGCCCGGCACTGGAAGAAGGTTGCGTCCCGCGTTACTTTTGGCCCTTCTTCTTCTCCACCTTCAACAACAAAGCCTTGTTGATGTGGGGCAAAACACCTCCGTACGCGATCGTGGCCTTGATCAAGTTGTCCAATTCCTCGTCTCCTCTGATGGCCAACTGCAAATGTCTTGGTGTGATTCTCTTAACTTTCAAGTCCTTGGCGGCATTACCGGCCAACTCCAACACTTCGGCGGTCAAGTATTCCAACACGGCAGTCAAGTAGATGGCAGACTTAGATCCGATTCTAATCTTGTTTTGCGCAGTTCTCTTCAAGTATCTCTTAATTCTTCCCACAGGGAATTGCAAACCGGCTCTCGCAGAGTGCGAGCTGGTCAACTTATTGCTCTCGGCAGACTTGCCTTTGCCTCCATGAACTTTTCCTTTTCCCGACATGCTATTCTAAGATAAAGAGTGGTTTCGGATTGTTTACTTTTATTTGGTAAACAAGGCGCGCATTATGCTCCAGGGTTACCCGCACCGGGGCCTCTTTAACCCAAGCGTAAATGACAAGGCAAAACAGAATCCAAAACTGCTCTGGAGCTGTTGTCTTGTCTTGTTCATGCTAAAACCGTTTTCGTTCCATTTCATTTAAAGGTCCCTTTTAGTCTGTGACTCTTTTAATCTGTATGTGCTCGTTCTTCCCGAATTCCATATCGTTCGATCTCGCCTCGTTCTCACCTTCTTTCCAGTAGGGCGCAGTCAACTCTCTCTGTGGAATATGCCTCGGTATATCCACTCTGTACATATATCAATCGTAGCGTGACGATTCAAAGCATTCTTGTGTGAAAATTGTCTGTGCTAGAAAGAACTTGATTCTCGAAAATCCGCAGATTTGGTCAAATTCGCACACTTTGCAATTAAAAGTTAGGGTACAGGCTCTCAAGACAAATACCAGAAACCTTAGGACGAATAACATTTGAACATGGTCAAACAGTGATATATCTGCGTTTCCAGCGGAATTGATACCGCCATTTCTTCTTTACTCTTTTTTATTTTTCTTTTTTTCTTTTCTTACCTAACTACTTACAGCCTCGTACCATACCCTATATTTATAAATAATTGTACTATACCTACGAGTTGATGATGAAATGTGGTCCCAACCGGTCCAAAAGCGCCTCCACTTCATTCCGCAGTTTCTGTAGCTCGGTGCAGATCGAGTCTGTATGTTGCGAGCCACGTACCAATTTACTGAGCTTGATCAACTCTTCAGTTTCCTCGTCATCATCAGAATCGCCACTGTCATCGTCCATAACAGCAGAATCGGGCCGGGATTCATCACTGCCTTCCGCCTCCGAAGAATCAGAATCGGTTTCAAACACCAGATCATGGGCTTCTTCGTCCGTATCTGGGTGATATCTGTCTACATTGTAATTGAAACTCACCGTCCGCGATTTACGGTGGGTTTTGAGATTCGTCTCGTTGATCGTAGTTTTCAAGAGCCCCGCCTCTTTGGGGTCGGTGGCATTTGACTGGGTGCGTCGTTTGCGCATCTCAAGTGTCTTTTCGTATGACTCCACAAGCGAATCCAAGTTGTCTACCTTCCCATCCCCATTCTCCAAAGACTTGGTCACAGAGTGAAGAATTGGGTACAGATACACCCGGTAGATGATGCCACGGACCACACCAAAGTTTATAAATCGCCGCACGTCAATATTCTTCAATGATTTCTGATGCTGAATGTACCACTCCTTAATGGTCTGACCCTGGTTAAGCAGTCTATAGAGGTAGAATAGCGTTGCCTTGGAAGGAACATGTATTTCTTGTTGCATCGCCAACTTACTCCCGGCAAGCGAACGGCCCAAACTTTTCGCAAGCGGACTGATAGATTGGGCTCCATGACGTTGCATGAAATAGGTATTTGTGGCGTTATCCAGAGAATGAGAATTGGGCACAAACTGGGCTCTAGACATGATACCGGGAGTAGGTGGAGTGGGTGGAGTTCCGGGGGTAATAGGATTTGACGGGGTGTCGGTCCAGCTCCGACCAGAAACCACGTATGCCTGGCATTCTTCGGCCATGCCATTTGTTTTCAAAAAGTTTCCGATGAGGTCAGTGGGAGCATATATGTTGTTGAACTGGAAAATGTCAATCATGGAGATGCACTGGTAATGCATCAAGTGCTGGATGCACTGTTTGGTGAGAAGATAGTCGGCATCAGCCAATTCACTAATACGCCGCACCGAATTAAGCCCGTTGATGTAAGGGAGAATTTTCACCATTGTGGGATCCCAATTGACGTCGATAAGCTGGTTCAACTTCACTTGCGGAATCGGCACCTGGAACGCTTTGATGTTCACTGGAGGCGGAAGAACAGGAAACAATTTGATATCCACACTGTTGGCGGAGTCAATTGGAATGCAGCACTCGGAGTAGTTGTTGAGATCCTGGAATATTTGGTTGATCAATGAGCCGATCGACAGCAACGAGAAATTCCGAATGTTTTCGTGGCCCGGAGCATACCGAACTCCACTCACCTCAAACTCGGTGGAGGAAGACCCCGACGGCAACAACTGGCCGTTTCCGAGCCGGCTGAGAATGAAGGATTGTTCTTCTAGCGCCCGAAACATCTTGCCCATGCGTCGGATAGAGGCTTCGTACGGCGTGGTATCTGAGTCATAAGGAAACACGAAGCCAAAGTTGAAGTTGAACGAATTACGGGCGTAGCGGCTGTTCTCGATATTCACCGGGAACCCTAACACCTTGAACCGGTTCACTTTAAACGAAACAAACTTGTTGCATAGCTGCGGTTTGGGGATGATGTAGTTCTTGACCGTATCAAAGTTGAAGAGAACGTTATCGGGGTTCACCTCCACACTATCGGAAAAGCTGGCAATGGAGCCTTCGGGGACCTGGTGGACGATTTTCGTACCTTCCGTGGGGTGAAAAACTGCGTAGAAGACGCCAACGATGGGCACGAACCCTTCATTGGAATCCATCGGTGTGGTTCTAGCAAAAAGTAGGTTTGCGACCGTAAATCTCTAGCCGAGTGCGAAAAAAAAGCTCCGCGACGGGGAATTGAACCCCGGTCTACCGCGCGACAAGCGGTAATTCTAGCCACTAAACTATCACGGATGATTTGTTGAGGGTTATCGTTGCAATGTAAATAAGAAGGTAATACACATACATGGGAGAAGGAATGATCAAGGCCCGTGAACTGACTGACCCACGTTGTATTAGCTCTTCCCCAAATCTTATCCACGGGGAAATTTCCACGGGTTTGCTCACCCCTTTCGGGTTGCCGCATCTTCAACCACTGTTAAGGGTCCATGATCTGTATACAGCAATTACAATCGGCTCTCAGGCTCCACTACACTCTTTCGTATGTCCCAAAGAGAGAAGAAAAAGCTTTCGTGCCACAACTGCCGAAAAATCAAGCGCAAGTGTGACGGCACAAGTCCGTGCTCCAACTGCATCAAGAGAAATGCCGTTTGCGAATATGCCAATACTGACCTCCGATCGCAACGGTTTTCTGTGAGCTACATCAAGTCATTGGAAACAAATAATGAGGTTTTCCAAAACACCTTGTCTCTCTTGGTGAGTCTCCGAAATGACCCAGAGAAGTTGCATGCCAAACTAGAGTCCTTGGCCTCCAGTGTTCCGGACGTTCCGTCGCAGCCCATGGGTATCTATGGGTATTCGCAAGAATTCGGAGAGAACCTCGATCCCAACGACGAAGTGATCGACTGTACCCCTATAGTTGACGAAGAGTCCTACTTCTTTGGCCCAGGAAGTATATACCACTTTGCCAACTATTCCAAACCCGATAGCAAGCCCTTTTTTGAGTCGGTTGCTCACTCCCGCGTGGTGACTATGGAAGAGGACTTTGACTATGTTGTTGGTTTGGTCGAGTACTTCTTCGAGCACCAGTATCCGTCGCTTTTTCTGGCCATCTTGGATAAGCACTTGATCTTGAAAGAGTTGAAGCAGCGCAACTTCTCGGGCCAGTTTCTCACCAAGGAGTTGGTGTACGGCATTTGCGCCAACTCATCCAAACTTTCCTACAAGGAGGCCGACTCCTACTACGACTTTTGCGCCCGCATGTTGTTTACCCAAAACCTCGAATCGACCCTTGCCAAGTCTCAGGCGTACTTCCTACTTTCACATCACCAGTTCTCCAAGGGCCAAATGCTGAATGGGTGGCTTTTATCAGGCCTTGCATTGCGTGCCGGTTACGATGTGGGATTTGACTATCCTTGCACTGTCAGTAACGCACCTAACAGATTGTATGTTGCTGGTATCATCAACGATTTCTGGCTTGGGCTTTTGGTCGGAAGACGAACCACTATCCGGCTATACGATAACCCCATTCTTCGACTTGAAGAGGAGTCAGAAACTGATTACTTGGTATTCAAAAACAGCGTGGAGCTCGTGGAAATGTCGCGGGAAATGATCCTGGTCACATACAAACCGATTGCGTTTGATAAGGACCCTAGGGTCAATTACTTGATGAAATTCAACCGCGTGAAGACATTCAACATGAAGTTGATGCAGTGGCAGTCTCGGTTGGATCCCAAGTGCCACTGGCTGCATGCGTCTTTGAAATCATCGAAAACAATATTGACCGACAATCATATGTTGAAGTATTTGTACTTCCACATCTTGCTTTTCATTAATAAACCGTTTATGCGGATTCTCCGGAAACACTCGACCATGTATGTGATGGAAGAAATGGCGCAAGACATGTACGTCATTATTCTGGCCAAATACAACGAAATGAAAAAGAACCGGAGTGGGGGTGTTGCCGACCTGCCCGATGCGGATTTTCAAATCATGGGAAAGTACCGCGAGACTGATCCATACAACTGGCTTAGTATTGAAGTGTGCCTGGTGACACTTTTGTGTCATGTGTTGATGTACTTGATGACCAGTCTGCCGGAGCACTATATGTACTTGGAGGAGCACTTTGTGCTTTTCTGCAAATTTTTGAGTTTGAGAAGCCCTAGAAAGTACAAGTTTGAGAATAACCCTATATTCGTGCTCTACAAGAAATATGTGGAGTTGAAGGCCGGCTTAAGTGGCTCTGAGCAGGAGTCGTCCTCGCTGCAACAGTCCAATTCCCCTCAAACGCTGGTGGGCAGCAAAATTATTCAACGCCCAGACCAGACGACGCCACAAAAAATGGAGAGTGAACCACAGATGCCGTTGGACGCAAGCACTTTTATGTCACAGGAGACTCTACTCAATGCAATGCCTCTTGACTACGACCAACATGGAAATGGGTACCATAAAGGTGAACCGGTCAATCGAGATGTCATTCCCATGATAGAAAACATGGCCTTATCTGGCACACAAGAGCAACAGCCAGTTGAAATGCCACAAATGCCGCAGCAAGTGGAGGAATCACATTTTATCCATGCGTCGACAAATGCCGAGAAAGCAGAGGCATTCGGCGGTTTGGACTGGGGCATGGACCAGCCTGGTGCAGAACAGTGGACATCTACAAATGAGTCATTGAACAAGATGATCAATTCTATGTTTGACAACTCTGGCCATGAATTTACAGTGGACAAGGACTGGGACTTGATGTTCACTGATGATTACGCTGGGATGACGTAATATTCACTACAGCCCGAGAACATAGAGAGGGTATACATAACAAGACATAAAAGGCCACCGCATACTTTAATACTGAAGTGAGAACCTAGAACAGAAGCTGAGTCTGACTCGATAGTAGACCCAAATCGATAACACTGGCCTAGTTCGCAGTTCCACCGTCTGCACACTGAAGTAGACTTATGAGGTTCCAATCCGGCAAAAAAACACCACAATCAAAAGCCGAATTCAGACGCGAATTTTGCCTGCCAAATCCGACTGACTTTCTCAGCAGAATTTCCCACATAATTCCCTCTAAAACTCCTCTGTGCAAGGGTCCGTGTGGTCCGCCAGCAATGAGAACCCGACCTTGTCTGCACTCCCCCCGCGTTGGAGAATTTTCTCGAAATTTTTCCGACACCACTATATAATCCGCGCATTTCTCAATTCGCGTGAAGTCTCCACCATATTTTCCCCACAATGTTGAGAGCCCGCACTTCCGTTGCCAAGTCCATCGTGCGTAACTACTCCCACAAGGAGCTTAAGTTCGGTGTTGAAGGCAGAGCTGCCCTTTTGAAGGGTGTTAACACCTTGGCCGATGCCGTTTCTGTCACTTTGGGTCCAAAGGGTAGAAACGTTCTCATTGAGCAACAATTCGGCTCCCCAAAGATCACCAAGGACGGTGTTACTGTTGCCAAGTCCATCACCTTGAAGGACAAGTTTGAGGACATGGGCGCAAAGTTGTTGCAAGAGGTTGCTTCGAAGACCAACGAGTCTGCTGGTGACGGTACTACCTCTGCCACTGTGTTGGGTAGATCCATCTTCACCGAGTCCGTCAAGAATGTTGCCGCCGGTTGCAACCCAATGGACTTGAGAAGAGGTACCCAGGCTGCCGTCGAGGCGGTTGTGGAGTTTTTGCAACAAAACAAGAAGGAGATCACCACCTCTGAGGAAATCGCTCAGGTGGCCACCATCTCTGCCAACGGCGACTCTCATATTGGTCAATTGTTGGCCTCTGCTATGGAGAAGGTCGGTAAGGAAGGTGTCATCACCGTCAAGGAAGGTAAGACATTGGAGGATGAGTTGGAGGTGACTGAGGGTATGAAGTTTGACCGTGGTTACATCTCGCCATACTTCATCACCAACACCAAGAACGGTAAGGTTGAGTTCGAGAACCCATTGATCATGTTGTCCGAGAAGAAGATCTCTTCCATCCAAGACATCTTGCCATCCTTGGAGTTGTCCAACCAAACCAGAAGACCATTGTTGATCATTGCCGAGGACATTGACGGCGAGGCTCTTGCCGCTTGTATTTTGAACAAGTTGAGAGGTCAAGTTCAAGTGTGTGCCGTCAAGGCCCCAGGTTTTGGTGACAACAGAAAGAACACCTTGGGTGACATTGCCATTCTTTCCGGTGGTACTGTCTTCACCGAGGAGTTGGACATCAAGCCAGAGAACGCCACCATTGACCTTTTGGGTTCCGCTGGCTCTGTCACCATCACCAAGGAGGACACCGTTGTGTTGAACGGTGAAGGTTCCAAGGACAACATCCAAGGTAGATGTGAGCAAATCAGATCCGCCATGGACGATGCTGCCACCTCCGAGTACGAGAAGGAGAAGTTGCACGAGAGATTGGCCAAGTTGTCTGGCGGTGTTGCCGTTGTCAAGGTCGGTGGCTCCTCGGAGGTTGAGGTTGGTGAGAAGAAGGACAGATACGACGATGCTCTCAACGCCACTAGAGCTGCTGTGCAAGAAGGTATTTTGCCAGGTGGAGGTACTGCCATGATCAAGGCCACCCGTATCTTGGATGATGTCAAGGCCAAGGCCGCCAACTTTGACCAAAAGTTGGGTGTTGAGATCATCAAGGCTGCCATCACCAAGCCAGCAAAGAGAATCATCGAAAACGCCGGCGAGGAGGGTTCTGTCATTGTCGGCAAGATCTTTGACGAGCCAGACTTCAACAAGGGTTACGACTCGTCCAAGGGTGAATTCACTGACATGATTGCCGCCGGTATCATTGACCCATTCAAGGTTGTCAAGAACGGTTTGGTCGACGCTGCAGGTGTTGCCTCCTTGTTGGCCACCACTGAGTGTGCCATTGTGGATGCTCCTGAGCCAAAGGGCCCTGCTCCAGCTGGTGGCATGGGTGGCATGGGTGGTATGCCAGGCATGGGCGGTTTCTAAGCGTCACAGATATTTTGTATATAGTCACATGAACGTAAGAACGGACCGAATCGTAGATGGAACCAGATTGACCGCTTATTGTAGGTTTTTGGGGAGTTGCAGTGAGAAGATTATTCGCGGCCGTTGAGTACGGCGCATAAAGTATGTCAGTTATGGAGCAACAAGATGGGAAGCAAAATAGATTGAAAGTTTATCGTAGCAAAGAAATCTTAAAAACTCACTGGTGTATAAATGTAAAAACCACCAACTTTCAAGTAGGATTGACCTTTTTATGCTCTTTCCGCCAGTACCAGTATTTTGGTTGACGAACCTGAGCGCGCTCCGGATCTTATCAGCTAAAAAAAACCTCCATCTCATCACCGACTATGTACCATGTTTGAAGAGCCGTACAGACACTATGTGCGGCGCCAAACAAATACAAAGCGCAACAAGCTTCGATATCTTCTTGAAAACCATATTCATACGCGGCTTCTTCGCCAGTTGGAAACTGATCTTGCAATTACGCTTCTGCCAAAGACCAAGGCACATCTTGTTCAGCGGATCAGAGACGAATACGCCAAACGCCAGTTCTCAGAGGAAACTTACGAAAACTGGTACCCACAGACCAAGGACTCTGCAAAAACCCTGAAGGCTGCCGAGAACTTTGATGTTCTTTTACGTCAGTCTCTCTTGCAGGAACTACGATCAGTACAACCGGAAGAGGCCGACGAGCAGCATCGGGGATCTTCGGAACAAGAGAGCGGGGTCCCCTCGACTGAAACACAGTTGGAAGAACTGCGCCAGGATCCGGAACAAGAACATCTACGGCTGGGTCAAGAATCGGATTCCTCGTCAGACTCAGATGAGTCTCAGGAATTGGACACAGAAGAATCAGACTCAGACGAGCTTTCGGACAGCGCCAGCGTCGATGCGGTCTATGCGCACCGCAAAGCCAAACAGTGGCTGACATCTTTTGATCCGGTCCGCAGTTGGCCGCGAGACCAGTTCACGGCACGTAAATGGGGTCTTGAGACCCTGGCGTTGAATGAGGACGCTACCAAACACTCGATCAAGAAGCAGCATATGCGATCTCTCAATACGTTACTCCACATCAATATGCTACGTCAAAACTGGAACTTGGCTTACAAGCTATTTTGTTTGCTTCTCCGGATGAAACCGGTCGATGTGCGGTTGTTGTGGCCCATAGGAGTGGAAATTCTCCTTCAGAAGAGGCTACAGCTAGAGGCCCAAGGAACGGTGTCTAAGCTTGACAAGCTCAAAGTCCGCAATTTCTTGGAGTGGCTTTCGCAGATTTATCCGGTATTCCGGTTCAACACCATTTCGGAAAACGCCAATATGGGTCCTGTATTTCGTTCTGGCTCTCTCACCCATGCTCCCATGTTTGTCATTACGTTGTTGTGGCAACTTTTGATAGACCAGGAGTTTTCCAAACTCCGAGATACTCTCGATGAGTTGTTGATGACTCCACCGTACCAATCTGAAGGCGTCTGTTATTTGATTTATGCCTACTGCAATTTGGCCGAAAGTATTCATTTGGCATCACGCTACGCCAACTTTGACCGTAACCTGGGCATCTTGTCGGACTCGGAAGATATTGGTGATCTTGCAGACGATGTGATGTTAATGGGATCCAAAGAGACAATCAAGGCAAAAATCTTGGAAAACATAGTTCGTACGCGGGCGTTGCTTGAATCGTGCGACCACTACAGGTTTGAGTACCCCGCAGATATCATCAACTCGGAGATCGAGACGCTCAGAAATATCCTCAACGGCCAGGGAGACTTTGGTCCTCTTATTGACTCACTCTCGGTGGAAAAACATTCTCCTGCTTCGGAATTTTCGTTGGAAAAGGGTGTGATTGTTCCAGTCGAACCTGGCGCCAAGGCGATTCCGGCGAAATTTCTCTCGCGATTCATTACCGGGAAGAGCAAAAACTTCAGACAATCTTGGGTTTGGGGCTGGTGTACGCTTTCTGAAGACGGAAATGGTGTTTGTGATCTTTGTGGAAAGGTATTGCAACGTAAGTCTGGGTCAACCATTATTTTGACCCGGCATTTGAGAGCACACGGCATCGACCAGAATAGCGTGAGCGAGAAAAAGCTAGGTTGTTTAAAGGAGG
This sequence comes from Clavispora vitiphila, assembly GCA_030557995.1. NCBI lineage: Eukaryota > Fungi > Ascomycota > Pichiomycetes > Serinales > Metschnikowiaceae > Clavispora > Clavispora vitiphila. The sequence goes on from JANIJR010000010.1 coordinate 235,896, forward strand.
AAGTACGCACTTTGATTTCATCTCAAAAGACTCCATCACAGGACTACTTACAGTTTGGCGACAGAACCCCGCGATTTTCCGGCTGGAGCAAGGTTTCTCGCCGTCGGGAGTTGGCCAAGGTAGATGCTTTGGCAGCGGAAGCACCTGATATCACGGAAACCAGTGAGAGCAACGTAACATTGATGCACTCCTCTCCGAAACAGTATGCTGAACGTGGTGAGATGTCACTTGACCATCTGGATGCGCAACCAGAACAGGACGATACAGCGTGTCATGACGAATCTGTCGAGGCACAAGGAGTTTCCTTTACGCACGAGACAGAAAGAGCAGAAGATAAGGAGCGTTCAGAGCCGCAAGTGCATATCGAGGAGAACTCGTTCATTGACACAAATATTTCCACCTCCTCTATACCTCAGGACAAAGAGGCTAGTCACGATGTCACCATACCGGAAGAGCAGGCCTCTGATGGACGAGAAGCGACTCACACTGAGAGCTCTTTACAAACCAAGGATCAATTCAATGCTCCCGTACTTTCAGAGGCACAAGTCCAAAATTCTGATAATGGGGTTCAGAACTCTCAGTACAAAGAACAATTTAGCATACTCTATGAAAGTCTGGATAGCGACACTGACCGCAGTGAGCTTCAATATTTTGTTCCTTCACAACGTGCAAGATTCCGGGGCCAGATCAAGACATTTAGTCCTGATACTACTATGGAGAGCCGGGTTGAGGATTCAGAGGTTAGTAGAAACTTCCATGAGTTTGCAACACAGACACAAGAGTCTCAAAAGAGGGCTAATTTCACTTGGAGTGATCATAGTGACGACTCAGCAGATGAATCCACTCAGAAGAAAAAGCGAGACTTGTTGGAGGATCTTTACTTGACGTCTTTGGACTTAAATGAAACAAGTAAAGATTCTTTCAGCGTACTATCACACAAAGACGCTATAAAAACAAAAAAGGCACTTGAAGAGGCAGCAGAATCGTCAGAGGAAGATACCTTTGTTGATGCACAGGAGGACTTGGAAAATTTTCCCAACCCATTGGAGGAAGAACTTCCTCTTCGGTCACAGGAAAGTGATGGAAGCAGTTCTGATCAATTTGATTCAGCCATGGACAGCTTTAATTACCCGCCAAGAAAAAAGGCACGGACAGAAGAAATGGACTTTGACTTTGACTTTGAATGATGATCCCTGCAACAAACACAATAATAGAATCAATGCATTTATCAGAAACAATTTTACGACACACTACTAGCACATACAAAATCCATTTATTAACCCATGTTCAACTGTACTTTACACTCTTTCCAACGTATAAAAGCCAACGTCCTTTCTGTTTTCGCTCACTGTGAGCGTTCCTGAATGCGTGGAAGAAAGCCGGATAGAAAACTGATCCGGTCCTGCGCCCGTAAGAGGGAGGACCTCCCACCCACTTGGAACTGTTTCATCAATCTCCACTTCTGTCACAGATTCGCTGACAGGCGTAGGTTCATTGTACCTATTTTGTGCTGCGGTCTGAGGTGGAGCATTGATTCCACGACGAACACGATCAGTGGATTCGATTAGCTGCTGGAAAATGAGTCTCGTCTCTTCTCTTTCCATAAGTCCTGGCGTTTCCTCTACTTCAGGCGGAGGATGGAAGAATTCAGTTTCATGTGCAATATGCTCGGGATTGAGTTCTGGTACCGGGGCCACTGGAGCAGGGAACACAGGTTTCCGGCAAAGTGGACACACGGTAGAGCGCTCAAGCCAGTCCTTTAAGCAACCCATGTGAAGAATATGGCCACAGGCAAGCTTCTTGGGGTGTTTGCGAGGAGACAATGGTTTGTGACGACGTGCCTGGTAAATATCGGGCAAGTGCATGTTGTCTCTGCAAATGATACACATGTGGTCTGAGCCGTCTAGATCTTCGGCCGAAGCATCCACGAGTTGTTTTTCCAAACTTTTGGCGTTAGAAAGAAAGGCGACAAAGGTTCTGGATTTGTTCACTACCTGGAGCATGCACACAATACCTCCTTGAAGCATGGGGAGAGGAGGAGTGAGGTCTGAGTGAGCGTAGAGCATGTAACTGAAAGCCAAGTAAAATGCACTCTTGATCACAGAAGTCAAAATTTCTAATGACTGGGAGTAAACGGGCTTCATTTCCCAAACACGCTCAGTCTCATCGTCTTCATCGTCAGAAAAGTCTATATCGTCTTCACTTTCCTCCGCAATTGTCATATTTTCATCTGGTACGTCTGCAAGGATGGGAGCTTGCGCTTCCTCATCCAAACCTTCATCATTTTCCGTTACCGCCGCCACTTGAACGGATTCAGACGCTAAAGGAGAAGCAGAAGGAGCCGGCGTTTGGGTAGAGCTAGACGGAGAGGGACACCGGTAGTACATGAGCTCGTATAAGTTCAACGACAACTTCCACACGTATGCAAGGTTATCTATGGCCATAACTGCAAACTGCATGCCGTAAAGTAAGCTGCAGACGGAGCTCATGCCCTGGAACACATCAAACACCAAGAGTTTTGCCATAAACATGTCCAAGAACACGAACAGCGAAATGTACCAAACAAACTTGCTGCAGGCGAATGCACGGAAGATACGCCCAGGCGTATGTATTTCGGAAAGGTTGTTCCCTGTCGTCAATTGAAGAAGGTCAAGTCTATCCAAGGTGATTATATGATACACTTTAATGAGGACAGTGGTTGCGCCCCAAAGCATTCCAAGTAGCACGTTGTCGTCAGTGAACAAGATGAAGAGGAGATTGAAGGCAAAAAATGGGAGTTGCTCCACCATATGTTCAGTTTCAATGATACGGAGCGTGCCGAAAAGAAACCGGGTGCTGAGAATTCCCCACAGAAGAAAGAAGAATGCCACGAAGTTGAGAAGGAGCGTTAGGTGGTAGCTATGGGTGAGCTCATGAATGAGACTGAAATAGTCGAATGCCTTGGATGCCAGAGAAGCCAAAGACAAAAGAAATAACGTCGTTGTGCATGTTCCGTAAATGAGGAACCACAATCCGTACTTTGCCATGGTGATGTTACTTGGGTGGAATGCGGAGGTGATTGATTCACGTACATGATACGTTGTGCATACACCAAAAAGTACCGGGAGAGAACAAGTTAGCCATGGCCGCAGCCCAGAAAATTTAATAATATTACAGAACTGTCTAAACGCTAATTGGGAAAAAGTTGGGGGATCCTGCTCCGGTGAAGCCCGTTTTCTTTCAACGGAGAACTGGGCTTTCTCCGTTTAATGCCGCTTGGTGCGCACGAGTTTTGCACCGATAACAGTGACCGCGCTAAGGGCTTAGTTGGTGTCTCATTCATAGTTGAAGTCACCTCATTAGTAGTAGATTTCGCTTTACCGGGCAGATTGACAGGTGAATGAGTGACTTTGGGAAGGGTGATGTCGTTTTTCAAGGGAGACGGTTGTGGAATTCCGCCCGCGGAATTTTCGAGCCCACTAATAATGCCAACAAATCCATTCAAATCTCTAGATGCCTGCTCCACTTTAACGGAGGTGGTCGTTCCCATATCAACCACCACATCCCTAACTGCGGCGACGGATTTCTTCGTTTCCTCGATTCCCGTTTTTGCACTTTTAGTGATAGACCGTTCAGCATCATGGATAGCGCCAGAAACGTGCATCTTGTAGTTATTGCTAATCTCTAAAGATGTTTTATCCAACGCTTTGTTGAATGAGTGATGGAGTCGGTCGAGCTCTGTTTTGACCGCCTTGGATTCAGCTTCTGCTTTGCTCAAAACACTAGCCATTTTAACACTTGTGCGCTGTTTCTCTTCAGTAACAGCATTCTTACTGGACCGGAGCGCTGCACTGGTTGCGAATTCAACGGGTCGCTCAAGAAATGGTAGCTCATTTTGGAATAAGCGATCAACCGTGGTCGAAATGTGCTTCATCATTTGTGCCTTGAATGTCTCGCTATTCTCGCGAACGACACGTTTGGCAGACTCGAGAACCTTTTGGTTCAAATCTGAATCTGGATTTAAACGCAGTTCAAGTTGGCCAAAAGCGTCCCGGTTGACAGTAGATAACTCCAGAAGTGGAGTACCAGAAATCAACCTATTTGCTTGCTCAATAAAAGGGGAAACATCCAAGTCCCGTTTCAAGATCACATCAACCGCTGAAGATTGGGAATCTAACAATACACCAATATCATTAATCTTTTCGGTTAGGGTACTCAGTAATTTTGAAAATTCAGATTTGACTTCGACCTCGAGGTTTTGGAAGTTGGTGCTTATAGCTTCAGTACCACTATGGACAAGTGCGACAACTTCACTCAAAGCAGTGCTTAGTCCGTGAACATTGCCTCGGAGCAATCGGGAGACCTTGTCATTTTGAATATTGTAGTCACGCTGAAGAGTGGAATAGTTTGTTGAGAGAAAAGCAAAATTATTCTCTGAATTTTTGAGACTCTCCTTCATGCCTTGTGAATCTTTCTCCAATTGTAGAAGCTTTTCGCGAAGCTCAGCAATCTCCGCGTCTTTCCTCTCGATTTTCAGCCTAAGACCAGAAAGCTCCGAATTCTTTTCTTTCAAGTCCACCTGCAAATGGTCGGCATTACGATTGAGCTGCTCGTAGTTTTGATAACTCATTTTGATCCCGTTTTCTTTGTCTCGGTTTGCGAGTAAGTCTCGAGTGATTCGCGATATTTGGCCAGACAATTCTTGCACAAGCACTTTCTTCAACACCATATCACTATCAAAAGTAGACTGGGGTAAGTTGCGAATATTTTTTGCTTTCGACGCGTAGTTGAGTGTACTGATGGTCTCTTGAGCATTTATTTTTGCCGGAGATACCGTGGCAATCAACGCGGTCTTTGTTTTCCCTCCGATGGAACCTTGAAGTAATCGCGTGAGCTTAGATTCACGGTAGGGGATATGGCGCGGTTCTTTCCCTTCCGACAAGGAGTTTATGACTTTTCCCAAAGTGAGCAAGCTCTGATTAATAGATCCCGCCTCACGTGCACGTTCGTTGACTGCACCCGATTTGTTGATATCTTCAGACCCGGCCAAATCCACTAGATTCATCTTGGACAAGCGGTACTCAGAAAAGCCCGCAGCATTTTTTACCTCTCGGTAGAGATTTATGGTGAAGATTGTATGTGAGCGCGACGAGAGGTCGTTCAACTTTGTTGCGCTAGTTTTCCTTTTGGTGAGGCACTTTTTAAGAATGTTGAAACCCATTTCACTGTTATCGATATGCACTTGGGCCAAGTTGTGGATAACGGTGGAGCCGGATTGACCAGGCCCGGATTCGTTGACAAGCCGAAGCTTCGACTTGGGCGGCATCAACTCCAACTCGTCATTGACGAGATCGTGGAGTTCTTCCTTGTACAACTCCACACACGAGAGCTTGACCATGTAGTCGCCGTCCAATACGGTGAAGAGGCGCGAGAGAATGCGGGGAATGATTCCCGCGTGCTCGCCCTCCAAGTCTCCACACATGGTGTATGTTTTTCCTGAACCTGTTTGGCCATAGGCAAGAATGGTCACATTCAAACCGCTGACAAAGTCGTCGAACAACGGCAGCGCCACATTGTCGAACAAAAGCCGCTGGTCGGCGTTAGGCCCATACACCTGGTCCACCTTGAACACTTTGCCGCCCGAGAGACTAGATCTAGCGGGAACTGAAGTGAGCGGCTGTTGTAGATTGGATATGGCGACAAACGGCTCTTCCGCGGAGAACACATCATTGGGAAGTTCTACCACCGGCGGCGAGTTTGCGGCGGTTTCTCTTTTGTTGCGGGCCCTGCATCGGACCACCACCTGGATGTTTTCAGACATGAAAAGATGTTGTTTATGTTTGGAGTGCAGACGGCCGCGATCTATGATCTCGCGATGTGGGTTTACACAGTACACAGAAGGACCAGTGGGATAGAAGGACCATAGGATAGAAGGACCAGATGGACCAGATGGACCAGCTATTAAAATTGATCAAAATGGGTTAATGTACGAATGATAGCAATTGTGAGCGGCGGTGTAGCCCAGTTGCAAGTGCCGATAAAAGGCTATATGATGTTTTGACCTTTAGCAAGAATAGCGATGTAGGTGACGTGGTGTATTCTCAGAGTGGTGATGGACACATCGACCTCTCTGCTAAGATTTCTGGGGCTAGTTTGGCGTCGCAAAAGCACAGAGTACACCCCTGGGAACTGATCAAGACAGGCACACCCCACTAGACTATTCAAAGCTAGTCACGCTGGCTTACTTCACACTGTTTGAGCAAGGAAGAAATGTTGGTGGCAGCTGATGGTAAGCTATGGTAGGCGTAGTTGGTGTTGCCCGAGATGCCTATTGTGTCGGCGACAAATTGAGTGTAAGGCTCAGTGACTACAGAGACAAGTCCACCATCGTTTATAGGTATACAGAGGTGCCAGCAGGCGTCGCGTCTGCGGCTTAGTCGAAAAAGTCATCGTCATCGTCATCATCCTCATGGCGTCTGTTGAAGACGATTTTGCTGTGCTTCTTCTCGTCACGCGAGAGAGAGTCCAAAAGCTCCACAATGTCGTTCTCGCCCAACTTGCGCGTGATCGACCCCATGGAAATCATCTTCACCAAGTACTGTTCCACCTGCTCAGCCCGTTCTGGGCGCACGATCCTGACCCGGGCCAACCGCTCGCGGGCAGAAGGCTCCAACACCTGCGAAAGCACGGAAAACTTTTGCTCTTCCTGGCCAGAAGGGGCGGACGACTTCTGGAGTTCGGCCAAACGGGCGGCACGGATGGCGTTGAGTTCGGTTTCGTCCATTGAAGAGAGTGTAAGGTGGGGAAGTAGAGAGTGTAGGTTGGAGAGTGTACAGTGTGGTGCAGAGTGTACAGTGTAGCGAGTGTAGAAGAGTGTGTAGAGAATGAAGTGGAAGAGGCCAGCAACCCGGAGGCGGAGAAGCGGAGAACCCCGGCAACGAGAAACATTAGAGAGAAGAAAAGGTGGAGACCAGCTCAACATGTCGCAAGAAACCTAGCATATGCAATGCCCGATCGCTTCCCAGCCTTCACACCTCGGTTACCCCAGTAGTGCGGTTGGGAATCATCTACGCCTGCACCGGGCCCCACACTCATATCGAAAAAGTAGACACAAGCTTAAGCACCATCATGAGTGATAAGGGCATCTTGCGAAAGTACAAGATTGTGTTTCTCGGCGACCAGAGCGGTACGTATAAACTCTTCTTCAAACCTAACTTCTGCTAACATCCAGTCGGGAAAACCTCGTTGATCACCCGTTTCATGTACGATACGTTTGACGATCAGTATGCCGCCACTATTGGCATCGACTTCCTCTCCAAAACAATGTACTTGGAAGACAACAAGACCGTGCGGCTACAGCTTTGGGATACGGCGGGCCAGGAGCGTTTCCGCTCGCTTATTCCCTCCTACATCCGCGACTCTCATGTGGCGGTGGTGTGCTACGATATCACCTCGAAAAAGTCGTTTGACAGCTTGACCAAATGGGTCAACGACGTGCGCATGGAGCGTGGTGAAGAGGTGATTGTGGTGATTGTGGGCAACAAGTCTGACCTCTCGGCTAAGCGCCAGGTCAGTGCAGAGGATGCCGAGGCTTTCTGCAAACTGGTTGGAGGGAAGTTTGTGCTTGAAACTTCCACCAAGGCGAACCACAACGTCAAGCTCTTGTTCAAGCGCATTGCTGCGTGTTTGCCTGAGTTCAGCGAGGCGGCCGTAGATGATGAACAGCCAGAAACGGTCAATGTGAGTATCGAGACGCCCCAAACGTCTGGCTGTTGCTAGTGGGGTGGCTGCTGTGCAGCACTGGCCACTGTACGTTTATATGGTCATAATATAAGATTCACGAACCGGTGGTAGAGCCAGCGATGGTTTCAGATACGTGGGGTATTGGTGAATGGGACCCCAGCGCCTATGTATAAACCCTGTTTATTATGTACTCTGGGCGTTTAGGAAAAGGCTTTGGGTACTTAGGAAAAGACTCCGGGTACGTAGGAAAAGCCCCTTATTGTCTTCTGTGCTCTTCTCAAAAGCATTCCTGTCTTCTCACAATGCAAAACTCAGATTACTGACACGCTTACCGCCTATCTAAGCTACTTCGGTATATTCTCCTACACTTCTGTCTAGATCCAGTTCCCTTAGACGACTGGACTTGAGATACCTTTTTTTGGGAATCCAGTGGCAATTTACTTGGGCTGTGCATCCATTGTGGGTCTCTAGTCGCGTAGTAATGCATCTTCTACTATGACTAGTACCGTGCGTGATGTCTTGCACTTTGAGCAAACACTGGAACGATTACGATCATAATAGTTGGCGAAACTTGCTTCCAGTGAAGTGAAACGTGTATCATTCTCATCTGCATGGCATTTATTCATTGATCTCAGGCTGGTTATCTGCGGTTAAAGGCTTTGCTTAACCTAGTTACTGCGAGCACGGTTTGCTCAACACAATATTTTACACCACTCACAGATATCTTAGTGGTGGGCCATTTCACTACTCACCAACGTAACGGCTCACAATGTTGGATCGAATCACTTCATCTACTTTACTGAGTGCCATAATCCAAGATAAAGGAATACGAGTACCTACATTATACATGTAAAGACCATTATGTATAGCTTTAGGCTACACTTTCCCGCTCACTATATTAAACGCGTAAATTCGATACGCCCATTGAATGTAAATCTCCAGTTGGACATGACTAAGACAAGCACGGTGTCTCGCCACAACAGCACTGCATGTCAAACACCGCATTTGCGTCAGTCTTACCGGTATATAGGCGGGGTTTAGACCGCTATACATTACACCTGGTGACAGGTTCCGGAGCCTGATCTTGTTATTCCGTACTAGTCAGCCAGAGAAGCGAGCTCGTCAACTTTAAAAACTTTCAGGTGAGCGGTTCGCACATGAGATTTTCTTCAAGTTGCAAGCATTTGCATTCAATGCGAGATTGTAGTGAATTTAGTTCCAGTCCAAAACAGTGAAATACAACAACGTCCTTATGTAAAACAGGAATGTGGAGATGATGAATACGGCCGGTATCGCTAGAAGATTCCCAAATTATGGAAAAAAAAAACCTGAATAACCGGACACAATTTTTTTTGACGGGCACAAGCACCCAAACTACAAGGTGCGAAGAGGGTTGCATTCGCTTACCAATCCATCGGTATGCGAATTTTTCGTTTGTTCACAAAACGTTTTCTGGAGTACGAGGGAATAGATCTTAAGTTCAGCGTTACCCCTTGGAGACTTCAACGGTCTGCAAACATGGAATTAAAGCGAGGATTGTCCTGACACCAGGCAATTGTCACGATACGAATATGGCGTTAGACTTTCGGCTAGGGGCTCCTGTGCTGGGCTCGCGCGTTATATCGAGGGTTTAGGGGTTGGTGCAGGCACTTGCATCTGACTCACCAGGGTTGTGCAAAAACTGTGCCAGACATGCGCAAAAAAAAAAAGCTGCGATCGGGAGAAGCAAAAATCTTGCCTTCCCAAAATAACAGTATAACAAGAAAAATACCCAGATGTGGTAGATTAGGTTGGGACCAGGACACCTGCAGATACCATGTATGTATCAATTAGCAAAGTGCGTTCACGGGTTTTTATTGTTCATGCGATCGCTACAACAAGACCAGACGCAACAGAAGTGTGAAATGGCAGACCACTAAGACTACCACGGTAAGACATGGCGTGCGTATTTGTCGACTACATAAGGACGCACAAGTTATTTGAACAACGTGAGGGAAATTTGTAGCGAGGATATTTTTAATTAAGAGTGGGAACGCATAACGTATACATCCGGTTTGGACTGAAGCCCCCGCGTGTCTGGTTGAGATGTCTAGTGATATTGTTTACTTGTGGGACGCATCGGGTTTAACCTGTACCCGCGATAATTATAGCAGTGGTGGAATACAAAGCGCGGTGCCGGGCTGGGAGCCTGCATCGTATTGCCCGCTGTGCAGGGAAGAAGAAATTGTGCACGTCTAGTAAAAGCCACCACCTCTTCACAACCACGCGTGACAAGTGCACAGTACAGGGAAACGAGACTATTAGATCTTGGTATGGCGTTCCATCGTATACGCGACAGCAAGCAGTAGACAAAACCACGAGACGATATACATGCGAGCGACGACAGACGGCACAAGACAAAAAAAAAAAAAAAAAAACAACCAGAAAATAAGAAGAAAATGTGCAAAAAAAATGGAACATCGAAAAAAACCAGGGTGCGCACTACTCCCTGTTGAAAAGATCTGTGGGTGTGCGGATAGGAGGACATTTACACCAGGGTTTCAAAGTGCGTGCGCACATCCATCCGCAGTTTGCAGAAGCATGAATAAGTCGCTGCTCAAATTTTTTTGTCATGCAACGGAAGACAAATGACGTGGTGCCGTAGCCGCTTGATCACCCCATAGCCAGATATTGTGCAGGGGGTTGGATGGTAGAGCTCGTAATTTGAGCTGCATCGCGAACTAACAGCTATGGTGTGCGCAACGCCTGGACATACAAGCGCTCCTGTATGGATTTGCCGGCACCAGGGGTGGGCGCGGTCGCAGTGCCAAGCGATAGTAGGAGAGCAGGAAAGGAAAGGATGCAAATAGTAAATGCCGCGTACAGCTCGCGAAGAAACAGACGGAGAGAACTGTGGAACGTCTGTGGGCCGCGGTGTTTGCCGAGCGGAGTGACTGCGGTACCCTTACACCGTGGTGCCGTTCGAGTAACGCGGCGCGAGGCACCTGCATTTCAGATCCAAAGTTATGTCCGGTCACTTATGTCCGGATTGAGGAGAAGCCGCCGCACGCCGCAGCCACGCGCGCCAGAAAACAGCAGTTCTGCGTCAGGTCCAGGACCGGGTTTCCGGTGTTGCACACCGACACCGCAGGTACGCTGCTACTGTTCCTGCTTGACGCGGATTTCTTTTCTTCTTCGCTAACGACCAGCGACAGGCTGCTTTCTTTTGCCACGATCCCCCCGCCACGGCCCCGGAACCTGCCAATTCTGCTTGACTCCCCTCAACTCCTCGTCACCCTCCACTCAAAACCTCCACTCAAAACCTCCACTCAAAATCGCCAGTCCTCCAGTCAAAATCTTCTCAGCCCCATCCACTCAACTCCTCCCACCACCCTAATCTAAACCCCCATCACCTCCCTCAATCCACCTACTTACTCCACCCTCGGGAACCCTCCTCCCACCCAGCCCATCTCATGCCCGACAAAGAGAAAATCCTGAAAGCTCGGGTGTTCCAGTGCACTGGCTTCCCCAACTGCAGCAAGTCCTTCACCCGCTCGGAGCACTTGGCCCGCCACCGACGGAAACACACCGGCGAACGGCCCTTCACCTGCCCCCACTGTGCCAAGACCTTTTCGCGCCTCGACAACCTTCGCCAGCACAAACAAACGGTGCATGCGTACGAAAACTCACTTTCACGGAACCTGCCGCCCTTGCGCCCGCGCGAGCTCTACCCTTATTCGGTGTACTACCAGTGGCCACACTACGGCTCTGTGACCCCTCTGCCAGTGGCACACGGCCAGGCTGAAGCGGGCGAGACCATCCCAGCCACTACGCCCCAGCCGTCGATGGGCGGCGCCCCCACGCCGCCCGCGCTGTCGGAATTACGCCGCCCGCCCGAATTCAAGTCGCGCGCGCGCCCTCGCCCGCGGCCGTTGTCGCTCGTGCACTCCGCGTCCGACGACTCCGCCCTCGCCCGCCGCACTGCGCCTGCGCCTGCGCTCGACCCTCCAGTGCACACTGCGCCTGCGGTCTCGTCTTTCCCGCTTCTGGGCTCAGCCGAGCGCTTCCCCCCAGGCCTCCGCAGCACGTTTCTTCTGTATCCGCGTCTGGCAGTGTCGCCGTTATCGCCGCTCTTCCACCAGCTGTTCAACCAGGTGGTGTCTGCACAGTCGCCTCCGCCGCGGCCTGAGACGTTTGTGCTTTCGCAGGCGAAGGCCGCGCACCCGGCTCGCTCGCGCCCGGCGCTCCACAACATGCTCAACGAGCCACCGAGCAAGCTTACCATTGAAAGTTTGGTGCGGCCGGACGAGGATGACAGGCAGCCGGCCTAAGACATTCCACACAAGTGATCACGATATTCAAGCTCGAACCTGCCATCCGCTCTTTGACCTTCCCGGAGCTGGCGTCTCCGGAATCTAGAACTCGCCTCTGCATAATACTAATCTAATACTTAATGTCTGTAGTATTTCTATACATTGTGTCCAAAGCGAAGGGGAGCCCGCTTCCGCTCGAGATTCCCGTTCCGCAGATGTTCCACGAGCTCGTCGAGAATGTAAAACTGCGCCTCCAACCGCTTAATGTCCTCACGGTTCAGGTGCCCCTGGAGAATGTGAACCAACCCGCGGTTCACTGACTTCACTGTTTCTAGAACGCTCATGTACTCGTGGTACTTGTCCCAAAGCCGCTTTTCTGCTGCAAACTTCTGTTCCACGTCGTGCTGCTTGATACTTCTCAACTGCGCCGTGTTTTCTTGGCTGATGTCTTCTGCAAGTCGCGGGAGAATCACTTCCTGTAGGAGCTGGTGGTACTTCTGGTATATCTGAAGTAGCTGTCCGTTGACCTGCTTTTTCGCCTCGAGAATTTTCTGAAGCTTGGCGTTGTCGCCCAATAGCTGCCGTAGCCTTGGATTTTCAACGTCCGAGAATTGCTGGTCCTCCTCTTCCATAAGATTGAGTTTGTACTTCGAGTCGAGATAATGTCGAAGCTCGTCTCCTTCATCACTGGAATATTCATCATTAGTATTGTTTGCCACATTTGGTCCATTTTCCTCTTGGTTTCGTTCTTCTGGAGTAACCCGAGGGTATTGTAAGTGCTCATCCGCGATATTGGCTATTCTTGCAAAAACTGTTTCATTTTTCTTAATTTGCTGTTGGAGTTGCTTCACTAAGCCACTCAAGGTATCGTAGTTTTCTGTATTTATCAAAAAATTGAATGACTTGGACGTCATGACTGCCGATTCCGCAATCGAATGGCTCTGTGGACTTGTGGTCTACGCTTTGTGCAGGTGACGCGAAAACTTGGTGGATTCCAACCGTTTAGACTAGTTCTAAATGGAGCTGTCGTAAGATCGTAACATATATAAATGAAAACCAATAATAAAATAGTGTGACTGCTGCAGACACAAATGACTCCACATTCACATCTTGCGGTAATACTTCATGTGGATCCAAACTTAATTTGGATGCAAACTTAATTTAGATGCAAACTCAATTTGGATGCAAACTTCATTTGAGGATGAGCTTCATTTAAGAATGAGCTTCATTGCCCCGCGGCAAATGTATGCAACGGTCCGATGGTACTGTAACAATTGCTGGAAAAATATTCATTTTGTATCTTTTGAAAACGTCCCCGTCTGTATGTGTGTGTATGTGTGTGATTAGGAGTTGCGTGCTTGTACTTGCGCTTGGGCTTGTCTTCTCTCGTGCTTTCCCTTCTTCATCGCTTGCTTCAACGCCACTGAATCCAAGGGGTCAAGCAATTCAAACGAGCAAAGAAGCTCCTCGGAAACACTCATTACTGCACCCCAGTTGTCAAACTCGCCACAGTAGTTGGGTGCACTGAACACTGTCACGAGGGTACGATCGTTGAAAAACTCGTATCCATCTTCAACCACCATGTGCGCTCGACATACTAAATCAAAGCCGAACTTCTGGAGAAACTTATTGATAGCCACTTTGGAAAACACGTAGGACACACCCCGTTCATTGTCTTCCCATTCATTGAGTGTATCGGCCGGATCGGACCAGAGCAAATCGTTGAGAAGACCAAAGTCGGGAACATCGGTAGGACGAGCGATGTTTCTGATCTCATCCATCGAGTTGAGCACAGGCGAAAGCCCGCCATGAACACAGAAAATCTTGCCTGCAACGATGGCTGCAATCGGGAGAGTGTTGAAAGTGTCTATGAACAATTTCCATGTTTTGATGTTGCAACGACGCTTACATTCGTCGTAGAAACCGTACACGCGAGTCACGTTGGCGCACTCGTGATTGCCTCTAAGGAGGAAAAAGTTCTCGGGGTATTTGATTTTGTAGCAGAGAAGAAGGAGAATGGTTTCCAACGACTGCTTGCCTCTGTCGACATAGTCCCCCAAGAACAAGTAATTTGTCAGGGGCGGGAAGCCGCACTTGGTAAAGACCCGAATCAAATCGGAGTACTGGCCATGCACATCGCCCACAACCTTCACGGGGGACGAGAGTTCCAACAACGACGGTTGCAGCAAGAAAATTTCTCGTGCCTTGGCACAGATGAGCTGGATCTCGTTGTTTTTCAAGCACACTGATTTAGTGCGCTTTCCAGAGTAGCCCGCGTCTAGAAGCCTTTGGATGAAATCTTCAATGTCAATCACATTCGTGTGCACCTCGGAGAAGTTGGCGGCATCGCGGTTTGAGTTTCTTCGAGAGCCCAACATAACCGACGATGACGAGCGTGCGGAGCGCTTTGAACTCACAGAAATCGTATCGGATTTATCTTCCGTCACATTTCCCGTGTGCTGCGGAGTTAAGCCGGTCGGCGTGGCAGATACGACCCGAGCAGAGTGGTTGGTAGAAGAGCGTGAGAGTGGCGCGAGCTCTTCGGCACTATTGGCTAAAGATAAGCGGCCAGATTGGTCTGTGTCATTTGTGTTGCGGCGGAGGAGAATTGGTTTTTCTGGTTCCGGAATCGACAATAAGGTTTGTCGAGCAGAATCATCCACCGCACTCAGATCTGCTGGGCCATTCGGTAGAGACGCAGATGAGTTTTTCCGGCTCAACGACTTGGGCGACTCGGTCGCATTGGATGCAGAAAGGCGGGAGCGCACAGACCTGCTGGACTTGGCCGAAGACCCAGTGTCGGTTCTGGAGAGCGACATTCCGCTTCTGGATTTGGAAGGACTATTTCCCATTGTCGCGTAGTTTTGATTGTTGAGGAAGAGTTGTTGCGCAAAGCGCCTGGAATGGTGACTGTCGGCTCGTACAAACGGGGAACGAGCGGTTAACCAAGGGGTTGAACAAACTCAGGGGTTGAGGTGGCGGTTAAACAGGAGGAGGGAAACGCAGGAAACGCAAACGCAGATAGGAACAACGGCGAAAAACGGCGCGGTGAACGGATGGGCAGCAAGGGAACACGAATCTGGTTTGTGAGCCCCAAGATTCCAATTAGTGTGTGGTGGTGAAGAGAGAACGCGAGCGTAGTGGGAGACTATCAAGCGAACGAAACAGGGTCTAACAATTGGAAAATCGACAGTGGGGAAAAGCAAGCCGATTGCGCGGGAGTAAACAGGAAATGGAAATACGGCCGGAATAGCTACAGCACACGGTGAAGGAGTCCGTGGAAGATGGTGTAGGAGGCGGGTGCGAATTGGGTGGTGCACGCCCTACGCCCTATATCACCTGGCAATAGTGTCCCGGGCTGTTCAAGGGAAACTGTGGAGCAAAAGTGTTCTAGAAACTTGCAAGCGATGTCGAGATGTCAACTGTGTAGCTTGGGTCTCTTTCGGTGAGCTCCCGGAGGTGTCCATTTGCCATTGGAGAACCGGGTGTTGCACCCGTACCCTCCATTCAGTCTTGGCGTGGTGCAACTGAAGGCAAGACCGTACTGCACGCTACACTAGCGGCGCTCTGAGATAACGAGAAAAGCGACAAGTTGCAGCCGAGCTACGGTTACGCATGGGGCTGTGATGGCCAGCTATCGATCTCCCAAATTCGGATGGTCACGTGTCTTCGCTTACGGTTCAACCGTGTGCAGTGGGTGCAATCAGGGAAACGCCACGTGACCGGAGATCCCGGTGCCGAATCTCCGCACCGGATTCAAGATAAGCGGGGCCACCCCTATCGCACCACTCTGGCGCTGAACCCAAAGTTCAAATCAAAAAAAAAAAAGCTGCCACCTCGAGTTTGGAATTTCAAACCTACTTCCCGGGAGCTGGAATCCCGCGCCAACAAAACACGTCACCAAAACACTCTGTTTTCACCGTTGGTTGACACGAACCGGGCTATACACCCGTACACCGTGTGGCTACGGAATTTCACCCCCGCCGCCGTCTAGTGCGCCACCGCAAGAACCTTCCGCAATGGGAAATTGGTTTTCGGTCGCGGGTTATCAGCGGAATTGCCAGACTATTAAATCCCCACGCGCCCCCGGCCCCCAGAAATTCTCTTTTCTTTCTTGTTCTTATCAGCCACAAAAAAACCCTTCCCCTTCTTTAATTTTTTCGTACCTATATGCTCGAACATGTTTGCCGTCATTCCAGAAGACCATGATTCCAGTAATAAACGAAAACCACGACTGCTCCAGTCTCAGGATGCCTGCACGGGTAATAAGTCAGTGCTCCTGAGACTGAATGCAACCAAACCAAAACTAACCAACATTTCCTTCTCTCCGGTGTCGTTGCTGGACTATCGCCGTGTGGCCAAAACCCTCACGTTGGCGTTTGACAAGGACCCGTTTGTCAATTACATCCTCAACACCCAGACTGAATATGAGCCCCACCAGACCCGCCAGATCAAGAAGAAGCACGACTTAATGTTGTCTTTATTTGAGTACTCGGTTTACGAGTGTATTTCTGTCGGCGGCTTGGTGGTGGCTGTTAAAGATAATAACTTGGAGCTGGACTTGATTCAGCAACGCCTCAAGCCGCTGGCGATGGCCAAGGTTCCGTTCTTAGGTGTCGCGTGCTGGAACAAGTTGGTGTTCGACGACGATCTGGAGTGCTTTGACCACCCGGTGTCGTTGTCCACTTTAGCCAACATGCACCCAAGTTCTTTGAAGTACAATCTCTTTTCCTCTTTGGCCAAATGTCGCCAAAAGGTTAACAAGATCAGTGGCGACTTGTTGATTGACGAACGTGACTCTGTTCTCGAGCGCATGTTGTCTGACGCTCATCTTAAGCTGACTGACAGCGTGTGGTACTTGGCTGATGTGGGTATCTTACCTACCATGCAAGGCCAAGGTTTGGCCAAGAAGTTGATCAACCACTGTTTGGAAAACTACATGGTGGGCCACTGGTGTTACTTGGAGTCCTCCAACCGTGCCAACAGAACGTTTTACGAGAAGTTGGGTTGGCGGTTGATGAAGACGTACCTGGTGAATGAGCCCGAATCTTCTGGCAGCGACTCCGAGTCTGTGGAGTCAGGTTCACCAAGTTCCGCCAAGGGTATGTTTTTCAGAAAGCACAAGAAGGCCCCAGTGGCTGAAAAGATTCTCACCATGGACTCCTTTGTGTTTTATGCCAAGGCGAAAGAGTAATTCGCCACAGAGTAAACGCTGAAACGCTAATTTTTTAGGACTCGGCAGTTCGAGTGTTGATGCCAGCTAATTGACTACTCACCTAACATGTTGAGCGTGGGCTCTCGTGTTAGGTGGCTAGCTAATTGACTCGTACTTAACATGTCCAACTGCCACTTTTTTTTATAGCGATAGGTTAATTTACTGTTATCTTTCCGTGGGGGCGCTCGATATTATGGAGCAGACAGTGATGCTCGAGTGACTATCAGGATCTCATCTTGCTTTAATTCTCGCGTCATGTTAGAATTTGCTCGGGACTTAGGTGTGATGCACGATCGGTTTCTTTGTGATACTATTGTTTCAGGTGGTTGTCCTGTCTTCTTGCCCGATGTAGCTTGGCTATAGCACCAGGAATACTAAATTTGCATGTCTGAAGGACGATGTCTGCCTCAGGTATCTTTCATAATACGTAACGACCTAGGCGACTGGGCTGAAAAATTATATGCTCTATTTTCTGTAAGTTAACAAACATCTGTGTTGACTGGAGGCGTGCTGTTCTTTATTGAACTTATCACCATGGAGTTTGCATACGAAGTGAATTTAACATGGTCGGGTTATGATACAAACATAACGAGAACATTTTTTTTTATCGGAGGACCGCAAAGACTCTCTGTAGCCCAGAACACCTTCGGCCCTTTTGCAATATTTGAGAGTGAGTTATTGTGCAATAATTGAGTTTTACCTTCTTTTGCAATAGTTGAGTCCACACCCATCGATCAACTGTCGCACGCACAAAATCCTATCGCGCATCACCAACTTCAGCTCCAGATGCTAAAAACTTTTGCCCGCCGTCTCCGCGTCAGTGCGGCCTCGCTACAGAAAAACCCCCTCATCCATGAAAACGGTCTCTACTACGGAAAGTTCACCGCAGCCGAGTACGAGGAGGCCAAGCAGTACGTTACCACCCAGTACCGCAAGCTAGAGCAGGAGATCAAGGGCACAGAAAATGTCCGAGAAAACGTGGGTAAGATGGCGCAGTTTCCCGCTCAGGGGGCCGCCAGGACCATCGCCAACCTTCTGGACTTTTTCGCTGAGACAATCAAGACCACCGGGCCCATGCTGCTTTCAGCTTATATGAGACAGTGTCTCACCCACCCAGACTTTGGATACTACACTACACGCGACCCGCTCAATGCTTCCGGTGGCGATTTCATCACCTCGCCCGAGATCTCGTCTGTTTTCGGCGAAATGTTCGGAGTGTGGCTCTTTAGCGTGTGGCAGAGCCAGGGGATGCCGCCTTCGATCCAGGTGGTGGAGTTTGGGCCGGGCAGAGGCACGTTGATGCACGATACAATGGCTGTATTCCTGAAGCTTGCCAAAAAGACCGGTGTGGACGTCTCGGCAAATATTGTGTTGATCGAAGCGTCGCCTGTTCTTCGCCGGGAGCAGGCAACTCTCTTGGGAGGAACTGTGACGAGCGACTCCTCCATCTCCAAGTGGGGCCACCGCATCACGTGGGTCGACACGGAGAAGGACGTGGAGGTCGAACCCAACACCGCCAACTACATTTTGGCCCACGAGTTTTTCGACGCGTTGCCCATCAAGTCGTTTGTGCGCACTTCCCACGGCTGGAGAGAGTTGTTGGTGGAACACACTCCCTCTGTGGTCAACACACAGCCTGCTCTCGAGGGAGCAGACACAGGACGAGTGGAAGCTGATGACGACGAAACCTTGCACACCGAGTTCCATCTCACTGCATCGCCCAAGGAATCTCCATCGTCTATTATCCCCACCCTCAACTCCCGCACGCGCGACTTGCCCGAAGGCTCGCGGATCGAGCTCTGTGCCGATGCCGAACTCTATCTCCTGAAGATCGCCGAGCTTGTGGCGGCAGGCCCGGGCGGTGGAGCACTTATTGTCGACTACGGCTTGAGCGACGCCGTTCCGCAAAACTCGCTCCGTGGAATCTACAAGCACAAGTTTGTGTCGCCATTTTTCAGTCCGGGAAACGTAGACTTGTCGATCGATGTGGACTTTGAAAACTTGCGGCGGATGGCCTCGACGTCGGTGGAGACTTTTGGGCCGGTCGACCAGGGCGACTGGTTGCACGAGCTCGGTATTGGCTACCGGTTTGACCAGCTCATTAAAAGCGCTAACCTGATGGCCAACAAGGAGCTGCTTTACGAGTCGTATTTGCGGTTGACGGCGAAAGATGAAAAAAGCATGGGTAAGATCTACAAGTTCTTGGGGTTGTTGCCCAAGGGTTCGGCGCGGCCGGCTGGGTTTGGCGTGGATCAACAGTGAATAGAACCGGTGCAACAAATAATGGAGCCGCGTCAGATTGTAGACTGAACCTACCATACATTTTTTAGGTCTGATTTTGCATCAGCGCTTAGCCTCTGCCGATCTTCTCAAACCATAAATCACCCTCTGTCCATGATTGTGGATAACTACACCATGACTTTCCCCACACGGTACGCCTAGTTACTGAGTCATACTAACGGCTAGAGAATCATGCATAGCGAATGGAACTTCTTCTGCAGCAGGCGTTTAATCCGGCTTTTGTCTTGTGATTTCTGCTTTGTCACTATTATTGGTGCTACCAAGAGACCGCATTTTCACCCAGCGAAAATGGCCGCACTGGATGGACGGAAGAGATCTGGACCGTATCCGGCTATGTGTTTTCGTCTTATTCCCTCGCTTGGCCCAAGCCGAGTTTGGCGAGTATACATGGTCTTCAATACTTACTGGTTCTAGCGTCGCAATCGTGTGATGCATTTTTGTATCCGAGAACCTTGCTATGTGTCGTTATTATGGGCTCAATAACCCTAGCCGTCTTTCCATCCCAGTGTCTCCACCAACCAGTATGCGCGCACAGGCAAACCCACGATCGGAGATGCGGCTTATGGTGCAGGCCTACGGTTCCTATCTCCTCCTCTTTCCATGTTTGCCCAAATCCGTTTGTGTTCCAGACGTTTGCCTGTTGGATTACGGTTCAAGTCCTCCAATCTCGGCCAGCCCTCTGTGGGACCACCAAAGTTGCCGCGCGAGCAGCAGGAAGAGTTCGAGGCGCTTCAGAAACTTGCAAACTCCCAGGCGGCAATTGACGAGTACAACCGCCAGATCGAGGAAACGGGCGTGGCTTCGAGTGAAGTTGCGTCGCTGGCCACGGATATCGGCACTCATCCCCAGTACTTGAAGACTATCCCCGAGTTTGAGGGAGACGTTAATCCCGTGACGGGCGAGCGGGGCGGCCCGAAGCAGGATCCGTTGAGACATAACGACTGGTCATTTAACGGGCGGGTGACTGACTTTTAGGAATAAATGAGATCTGATCGTACCATCCATGGTTGTAGGTGCAAATCTGTGTGCCTGGATCTGTGTGCCTAGATCTGTGTGCCTGGATCTGTGTGCCTGGATCTGTGTGCCTGGATCTTTGTGCCTGGATCTTTGTGCCTGGATCTGTGCTGCACTGTAGTGCTGTAGACCTGCTGTGCTACTTGGCTGTATCACTGTGCCATCACATGGGGTTACCTCGCGCTCTTGTGTATCACTGACTCTCACACGGATGTAGTGTTCCACTTACATTGCCTTCTGTGCTCTATCTGCTGTTTTACTCCACTGTAATTCTACATCGCACTTCTTACTACTGTGTTATGGTGGCTGCACCACTGCGTTACGGTGACTGTACCACTGCGTTGCGGTGACTGTACCACTGCGTTACGGTGGCTGTGCCACTGTGTTACGATGGCTGTACTACTGTGTTACGATGGCTGTACGGTATTAGCCTTCTACTATACGGTGTTACTGGTCTGACATATGGCTTTGTCGTATCGCTGAGTTGTACTTTTCTACTCCACGCTTCGAGCTCGATATCCTCCGTGTACTACGATACTTTCGATATGTATATTGTTACTGTACCATTCTGCTACCCTATACTTCTGTGTCGAGAGAAATCTAAGAGCACTTCACATAAAACTCTTCTTCTCAGCTGTGCCCCTCCACGTTGTAGCTCAGACTCCACGCCTCGTTCAAACTGAACGTCTCTTTAGACCCCGATACAGCCTTTACTTCCACTTTTCCACTCCACGCAGATCAATCTGTCTACCGTTTTTCTACCGTCATCTCACTGTCTACATCGGCGCCTTGACACTGCCAACCCCATCACCACATAGACTCATCACCACTCCACCCTCACTATCTGCACTCTACGACCACCACACCATGGAGTTTGACCCGCTCCTGCTCTTCACCCCGGTGTCACCATCGCCGTCTTTACCGGAGTTGCCGACTCCTTCCGACAAAATTCGGGATTTTTCCTCCCCTAATGTCCATGCCCCCGACGCAGATGAAGTGGCTGATGATCTCGACCAAGATGACCTTGGCTATCTCCACATCCACGATCTCCCGCTACTTGCGATGAAGCCTCCGTCGGAAGTGTTGGAGACATTTCTCCTCCTTTTGGCGCCTGATGCGGTGTGCAACTTTGCTCCCGCCCACGCTCTGGCGGTGGAAACGGATGTGGTTTTTGAAGAAAAGAAAGTTGCCCATCTCGTGGACGCCTCGCTCCAGTGGCTTGCTTGGAACGAGCGGTTCTCGTCCCGCCATCTGTTGGCGTCGGTTTCTGTTCTTGCAGAAACGCTCCGCAAGTCTTTTCCCCAAGAATACAACTCGTGGCTCACCCGCATCATCGCATCCGAACTCGCATGGACCGGACCAGACGCGGACCGGTTGAAAGCACTCGCGTCGCTTCGGTTGGCAGAAAACTGTGGCCGCACGGCGCAGCCAGAGCTTTTGCGGAACATTGATATTCCCCAGCTCGGGCCCAAGATCGTGTTGAAGGAGCCTTCTCTCACCGCTGACAATCTCGGACTTAAGACTTGGGGCTCTTCGTTCATTTTGGGTAGTAGGTTGGCGCGGAATCCGGAGTATCTCCAAGGTCTGGTGCTTGAGCTCGGTTCGGGAACGGGACTTGTAGGGATGGTGGCCTGTCTCTTGGGATTTCCCACTATGTTGACTGATCTCGCGGAGATTGTGCCCAACTTAACGGAAAATGTGGAGCTCAACCACATCACCAATGCTGAGGTTGATGTGTTGGACTGGAGCAACCCGCAGTCGTTCTTGAACAACCACGGTCAGGTCAAATACAACACGGTGATCTTGTCGGACCCACTATACTCGTCCAAGCACCCGGTGTGGATTGTGGATATGCTCAATACGTTTTTGAGTGCCAGCGAAACGGCGCGGGTGCTTCTCCAAGTTCCGCTTCGACGCAGTTTCGAGAACGAGAGAGATCACTTGTGGCGCTTGCTTCTGCAGCATGGCTACGTGGTCGAGGAGGAGGCGTACGAAGACGGCTATGATGATTTTGGCGAGATTCAGTTTTGCTTCAAAAAGCTAGTGGGGAAGCACTGGCGCTCAGGCAATGTAGCACCATCCGAGTCGCAGCACTAATACATGTAATTAATCCAGACGAGATAACAGATTTGCCAGTCACCATCTCCAGTATCTCTCTCACTACAGGTTCTCGGTCCCTTTTTTGTATATTGGTCTACAAATACTCTCTTAACTTGCCCAATCTCTCCACTGCATCCACCAACATTGAGTCGTCCTTGCAAACTGCGAATCTTAAAGTGTTCTCCAATGGATTGCCTTGTCTCTCGGATGGTCTGATAAATTCGGTTGGCGGGATGCCCACTACTCCGATCTCCTTGATCAACCAGTACGCAAGTTTATAGTCCTTGGTGCCACGGGCGGCAATCTCCTCGGGGTAATCGTAGTTGTCAGGAATTTTCAACTTGGTGAGGTTGACAAGCAAAAAGTACCCGCCGTCAGCGCTAGTGTAAGGCAAGCCCAAGTCCTGGAACACCTTCTCGAAAATTTCGTACTTCTTAACGTAATCTTGGCGAGTCTTTTCGAAATAGTGGTTTGATGCCTCCAACTCCAATCCCTCCGACACTGCCTGCTGCAATGGTGCGGGAACAGAGAAGCAGATTCTGGTGTGTGCCGCCGTGACATATTTGATCAAATTGGCCGGTCCTTGGATCCAGCCAACTCTCCAGCCGGTGGCAGCAAACGATTTACCGGCAGAACCCACAGTAAACGTTCTCTTTGCCAATTCCGGCAATGAGGCCAACGTGGCAGGTCTGGGGAACTCTGGTTGGTAGTACAAGTTCTCATACACCTCGTCCGACAACAATATCAAGTTGTGCTTGATGGCCAATTCCCCAATGCGGTGGAGCTCTTCCTTGTTGAAGATCTTCCCGATTGGGTTGTGGGGAGTGTTGATGACAATGATTTTTGTCTTGTCGGTGATGGCGTTTTCCAAGCTGGCCCAATCGACCTCCCAGTCGTCGCCCGTGACGTTTTCGGTGTCGAATTTTTTCGGGTACTTGATGTTGACGTACTTAACCTTGGCTCCGGTCATCTCCACATTGGGGATGTACTGGTCAAAGAACGGCTCGAACACAACCACCTCGTCGCCAGCAGTCAAAAACGCAAAGAAAACGGCAAACATTCCCTCGTTGGCGCCTGTGGTCACGAGGAGTTCCGAAGGGTCCACTGTGCGCTTGAACTGCTTGGTGTAGAACTTACTCAAGCTGTTCAAGAGGTTGGGGTTTCCACGGGCAGGAGCATACTGGTTGAATTGAGGCTTGGTCAACGAGTGCTTCACTGCGTCCACGGCAAACTGGGGCGGGTTGTAGGAAAAGAAGCCTTGGCCCAAGTTGACTACCGGTTTTCCTGAGTCCTGTTGCGCCTTGGCTGCGGTCTCGTTGATTAAGGACCACACATCCTTTTGGGTGGGGTTTTGTTGGAAGTACGGGTTGTGCAAAGACTCGGGGTCGCTGTTCGAAGACATGGTGCGGCGCAAAACAGTATGGGGTCGAGTTCGGAAAAACCGGTGAATCATCCGTTCTTATAGTGGAGGGAAAATACCGCGTATCTATTGATTGCGAAACCGGCGAACGATTGGCGCCACAGTCGGGATCCACACCGGATAAATCTTTCTTATGCGGCAATTTACTGATATACACAGATTACAGACAGCTGTTGGTTCCGTAGTTATGCTTGGAATTGACTCTACGCCTCGGTTCTGTCGTTATCGGATACACAGATAACGATCACCGGCGCCGTTGCCGAGCCTGCGCATAAACCTGGGAGGGTGAAGTCTTTTCACGTGATACTAATAATGTCTGTGTAGTTAGGGTACACCACCATAATTTACATACATCGAGTCAGCCTGTGTGGCGTAATGGTTAGCGCATTTGACTTCTAATCAAAAGATTCCGGGTTCGAGTCCCGGCATGGGTTCTTCTTTTTTTGTTTGTAATATTTTCAGGTATAGCCTTGATGTCGTACATTTGTGCTTTTTTTTTTCAATTCTTGCTAAACTCGTCATTCCCATTTTAAGATCTTTATATTTTTGTTTCTTCGAATCGCTCTTGCCTCTTGACTTTGTGCATCGCTACACTCGCTATTCGCGGAGGTACTGGTGGAAAAAAACGATGGATATCTACATTCTTCAAGATGCTTGTGGGGACGATATTGGGAGCGAGACAGTTGGGCTTGAGGCCTAGCTCTACGTTGGGATTTTGCAGAAGAATCCTGCTCAAGCCAGATTTTTCTCGGTTCAAGAAAATACCCCAACCTCCAGGCGGTATCATTGGAACTGTTAACGATGCATACAAACCACCATTGATCAGTCCGTACGAGGGAAACTACCACTGGACATACGAGAGAATTCTTGCCATGTCTCTTTTGCCTCTTTCCGCGTTCCAATACGGCTTCGGGCTCGACTATCCAATGGTAGATACTGCGTTCTGCGTCACATTACTTTTCCATGCTCACAGCGGCCTCAAGTCGTGTATCATTGACTACATTCCCGAGCGTGTTTACGGTTTTTGGCACAAGGCTGCGTCTATGTTGTTGTCGTGCGGCACATTTGTGGGATTGTACGGGGTGTATCTTCTCGAGACCAACGAGAATGGACTTTTTGACCTTATGTCGAAAGTTTGGAATGCTTGATGCCATAGTACCGGTACTTCAAAGGTGGCAGTGCTTCCCTCGGGTTCTCTTTCACCCTATTCAGACAGATTTGTCCTCCAAAGTTGTCCTCTAGAGTTTCCCTCTAGAGCTGTCCCCAGAGTTCTTATATAGTACAGCTGTCAGCTCTGCGGGGGTCCTTCGGGGTGAAGATTTTTCCCTGACCCTGAGAAACAGTGGCGGTTTCGTCTTGTATTTATAGCCATGCAGTTTCAGTCCAACGTGTAGTGTAGTTTCACCCAGCCATGGAGTGATCCGGTACACAGAATAACAAGGCGTAGCCCCACAAACCGCATTTTGAGGTTAGCAAAACACATCTACTGTTGGAAGCGAATCACGTCTGCCAAACGCCCACAGGTGTATCTCGGTTTTTTTTTTTCCTAATAGCCTGATTTGACACGTTACTGTCTTTCCATCGCTCCTCGTTCGCTTGCGCAAGATACTACACCTGGACCCGCCAGTCTACGCGAACCCATCAGCATTATAACTGTTGCTCTGTTCATCTGAGGGCAGCCAAAAGCGATTGGACTTAATTGAAATTTACAGAGAGAAATTGGCCCAACTACCCGCAGTTCAACTACCAAGCAACCCTTGCCACCCACAAGCTGCCTGTTTCACCAGTCATCAACTCAACCCTTCACCACTCTACCTTCACTCAGCCATGGACGAAATTGACTTGGATTACGACACGCCAGACTCACGTCCCGACTCGCATCGAGACTCGCCCCCAGCGTCCCCTAACTTGCCGCCGTCCGCCGCGCCTGCCGCGCCCAAACGTGACCAGCGCAACCGCAAAAACGGCCTGGATAAAGAACGCCTGATTGACCGGACCGGGCTTGTGGTGCCAGAAGTGCCGCTGCCTCAAGAAGAAGTATTCTACAAGGTCCTGCAGCGGCCCCGCCACCACGCCACCCGTGCGCTTTTCATCGGGAACTTGCGACGTCCGGTCAACGCCATCAAGTTCCAGAACTACCTCCGCCAGCTCGTGAGCGACGCGAACCCGCGCTACGGCGTGGAACGCGCGTGGATGAACCGCACTCGCACCCATGCGGTGGTGCTTCTCAACGAGGTGGAGGCTGCGCGCGCGGTGCGCAACGCCATGAACGGCTCGTTGTACCCGGACGCGGAGGAACGCGAGCAGCTCTGGCGCCAGATGGGCGAACTCGACGACAAGGCGCGCGACTTGCGCCCCGAAGACGTTCCGCAGCACGAGTTATTTGTTGACTATATCCAGGTGGCGCAAATAAGCACCTGGATCTTTGAGGAGGACCACGGTCCCCGCAACGGGCAGTGGCGCGTGTTCTACCGCCGCCGCGGCGAACACGGCGACGTGGAGGCCGACCATCTCTTGTTGGAAGGCGAATTCAAGCCGGTGCTCAATGCGGACCGAGACCGTCGTAAACGGCCCAAGCGTGAACCCCACGCACGCGAAGACACAGACAAGCGTGGACACTATCTGCGAGGTTACAACCGCGCACGTCTGAGATCAGCGTCGCCGGTGAGGTGATGATGTCAGCTTTGGTTTGTCTTACTGGGTCGAGACGCCGGTGGTCCAGCAGGATTAACATTTCTTTCTACGGCGCTCTTTGTTCATTTTTTTTCGTGATAGACTTTCATTTATGTGCCCTTTGGCGGTTTCATGCATTGACAAGTGTGGTATGTGTATAGTCGGCTCTTTTCTCGTGTTATACTGATTCATGGTGTCGTTCATTCATTTACGTTCCGTAAGATCTCATATCTGGCTATCGTACGAATCCTCATGCTAAAACGGGAGTTTCGTGTTCTCGGTAAAGTCCGTCTCGGCTTCATTCTTTCCCTCTGGAAGTGGGCTCAATAGACTTTTGCGCCTATCGCGCTCCTCGTCTTCCGCGCCGATCTTGGGTTTCTTGCTCGGTGGAAGTTCTTCCTCTGGCTCTGACTGCTCATTTATTTCTTCCTTTTCTTCCGGCGTTCCGGTGTCGTCTCGAGGCGTATCTGCCTCCTCATTGGAATTTTCCAAGTCCGCCTCAGGATCTCCCGCAACCTCGGATTTCCCGTCATCTTTGGCTCCCCAGGAAATCTCTACAAAAGACACATTGGTCGGAAGCTTATGCCCTTGGTAGTCGATCGTGCTTAGCTGAGATTCTGCTCTCCTTCGTTCCAGCTCATCAGTCTCAGGAAGCTCCTCAAACTCAGATTCTTTCGACAGGACCAGCACCACTTTTTTGAGCGCATCCACATACTTCTGTGCTTGCTGTGGCGTGTCAAGGTCATATCCACTGTCACGATAAAATAGGATCAATTCTGCGAGTCTGTGGATTGTGAACGGAGCACCGTTTGAAAACGCAACATCAATTCTATTTTGAACGAAGTCTAAGGACTTGACAAGATTGGTTGGGGCTTGCGACGCTTCTAGTAGTTGCTTGAGATCCGTTATGCGTTGTGAGAGGGCGGGACGGATATCTGTGCGCCAAAATATATCATCTTCAAGACATTTGGCTTCAATCACCTTCTGTAAAGCAATTTGAAGCTCTCCAGCTATTAGAGGCACCTCGATCGCAGTCATCTGTTGCTATGAAGACTAGCTGATAGCGCGCTCTGGCTGATCGCGCTCAAAAAAACTACACCGAAGATTATATACTGGAATAATGGACTAGATGATGGAGAAGGCGTCAGTTAGAGAGTAATTGAAAAAAAAGCATGTTATTCCAAGAAAAGGCTTGTTCGACAAGGAAGTGTAATAGTATTGCTTTGTCGTCCTCTTTTGGCCAAATAAAGTATTCTGTAAATTTAATAACATTCTGTGGGAAACTTGTGAATCGCGGCACTTCTATACCAATATTATCATTTGCTACGACAACAGGGCGAAATGAGACGAAAATTAAAGAAATCAATAGAAACGAAAACGCAACATTGAATTAGAAGAGCCGGTTATTCCATCACACTCTCTTTTACTTCTATGCTTCCAAAAGTAAATTAAAACCGCAGCATCCTCACACTCGCTTAGACCGAACCGCACTATTGGTGTCAACACAAAAACCCCCAAAAAAAAAACTTTTCTCTTAAAAAACGCATTAGATAGACTCTCAAGAACTTACGCGTCCGTTCCCGGTAACTATACCCTCGGTCTCTTCTCTGTTCACTATTTGTGTTTTGCAATAAGCGTTGAGCCCAGTCCACATCCGTGCACCACAAACAAGGACCGAAAAAAAATCTTTGAAACCTCTCTACAGTTGACCACCATGTCGTTCATAAGAGCTGCCGCAAGACAAATACGTCTTCCCAGAGTGGCACCTCGCATGGCTAGTGTGCCATTCGTGCGTTTCAACTCGACAAAGCCTGTCAGCTTGATTGCCGAGGTGTTGCCTCTAGAAAAAGACACCATCACCGAAGCAGATGTGGATGAGTGGTTGAGTGCGGTGCAAACGTTGAAAGACGGCAAGAAGGCGCCAGAAACCGAAGCTGAAGTCTATCTCAGCCAGATTGCGGACCCCCAGCCGTTTTTGGAGGAGAAGTTTGTTCCTTCGGCCGAGCAGTTAGAGCAGGTGGAAAGATACGCCAACAAGGCGGTTCCATTACCTAGTGATCCAGTGATTGACAACTTTGCCAACTTGATCATGAGAGACGGCAAGAAGACCAGAGCTCGCACGCAGCTTTCCAAGGCGTTGTACATTGTCTACTTGAAGACCAGACAGGACCCAGTCAAGCTTTTATACGAGACTTTGGACAAGTTGGGCCCATTGTTCCATACAAAGGTGCAGAAAACCGGAACCGCCAAGAGTAAAACGGTGCCATTCCCGTTGGACAGAAGACAGCGGAACAGATACGCCATCTTGTGGATTTTAGAAGGTTCGAAGAAGAAGAAGTCGTCTGACTTCTCCGTGAGATTGGCGGAGGAGATCATTTCCGCGTGGGAGGGCAAGTCCTCGGGGTACGACAAAAAGACCCAGTTGCACAAGAATGCCATTGCCCACAGAGCATACATTCAATTGTGATGCATCTTGTACATAATACTGTTTAATAACACATGAATAACCAACGTGTTGTGTAGTGAATCGGCAGCCAGAAGTAAGTAGTAGGTGGTGTGTTCACTGAAGAGTTTGTGTATGCGTTTGCGTATAATGGAAGAGGGTTTGTGATCGCATTTCGCACCTTCTTGGCTTTGTCACCATGTACATTCCATCCGTAGGTCACACGGCCAGGCAGTTGCGATACAAGTTCGATTACTTGATGATTGATATGCGACGGTGGTACTATGGCCAGCTGAGGAACCCCCGTGTAGTCCAGACCAGATTCAAAGGCGAGGTGTTGATGTCGTTACGAATCGACGATAAACCGCGCCCGGCTGCGGCCAGAAAGTTCCTCCGACTTCGCCGGTCGCCTACAATGGACTTGGACTCGGTTATCAATATGTACTACGATGACGATATGCTTGCAGTGCAAGAGGAAGTGAGCGAACGCGAGTCTCTCAACATATGGGACGGTTTTTTGGATCTGCGGGAGGAAGGAGACTCTGCCATTGCAAACGGCTACAGCGGTGTCGACTCTGAACAATCGGAAGGCATTAGATCTGCTGGCTCTGATGCAATTGTCGATGTTGATTTTCTCTCGGCGTGGTTAGCAGATAGTGGCGTGCCCGGATCAACACCACCGACCACGGTTGAAGAAATACAAGCGGCTGACTTTGAAACCGGGGAGTCACCAAAAATGGAGCGCAAGAAAGAGCTCCAGGTTCTGGACTCAAAGAATTTGCATCGGCAGACCCAAGATATCTGGGCCCAGACGTATGCGGACGCCAAGGTGTATTTCCGCGACTCACCTGTTGGGTGCAAATTGGACGCACAAGAGTAAACGGATTGAGTCGAAACGGCACACATTCAAGGGCAAGGGACTTTCCCCAAATCCGCCGTTTGTAGCCGGAAGCAACAGACATAATGCTAACCTTGCCTTCGAGAAATAACAATATTTTGCCAAACCTAGCACCAGGCACAGCCACATGTAATTACTGTACAGCCAAACACTCTGATATCAAACAGAGGACAACGAAACGTAGGACAGCTGTATCAGCCACAACCACGTTTACTGCAACCACGTTGGCCACTACAAACAGCAATACAAACAGCACTACAACCACCACAACAACAATAAACAAAACTACTGCAACACATTCGCTAATGCCAACTACATCCATGCCACCGAGTGTGCATTCGCACACCATACCACCACACCACACCACCGACCACACCGCCCCACCACAACGACAAACCAGCCCCGTACACGGCTCTCACCCACTCAATCTCATCCCTACCTCCTCCCGCCTTCAAAACTCCGGCCCGCTCCAACCTTTAGCCACCATTCCTGCACACAGCCCAATCAATTCCCGCGTCGTTCATTGGCTGGCCCAAGTCTTTTTCACCAACCGCACCAACTTTTCATCCTCCACCTCTTTTCATCCCCCACCCCAAACAATGATTCGTGGATTCCGCTCGGGCAGCGCCGCAGCCCGCCGTTTTGTCAGCACCGCCAACGCTACCACAAAGTACACCACCTTGTCCAACGGTGTTACCGTGGCGTCCGAAGTCAACCCTAACGCTGCTTCTGCCGCTGTGGGTGTCTACTTTGGCGCCGGCTCCAGAGCCGAGAACCCGTACAACAATGGTATCGCCGCCTTGACCACCTCTGTTTTGGGCTCTGGCTACACCAACGGCGTGCTCTTGTCTTCCCAAAACACCAAGGAAACCAACGGTGTGATTGCGCAGTCCACCAACGGCAACATTGCCGCTGCCGGTGCCGCGTTGGGTAAGATCATCTCCAACCCAGTTGCTGTGCTCGAAAAGACCGACTTGGCTGCCGCCAAGGCCGCGCAGATTGCCCGCGCCGACGCGTTGGAGGCCACTCCTTCCAAGATGGTGTTGGAGCACTTGAACGCCTCTGCCTTCCAGGGCTACTCTTTGGGCTTGCCTACTTTGGGTACTGCCGAGTCCATCAACGACTTGGAGGTCCAGGATGCCGACCGTTTCTTGCAGAAGCACTTGATTGCGTCCAACACCGTGGTGGCTGCGTCCGGTAACTTTGACCACGACGCCTTGGTGGAGTCGTTGGAGGCGTCGTTGCAGGTGCCTCAAGGCTTGAAGCCTGTGGCTTCGCCAGCGTCTTTCTTGGGCTCGGAGGTCAAGATGAGAGACGACACCAACCCTAAGGCCTACGTGGCGATTGCAGCCCAAGGTGAAGCCGTGTCTTCCCCCGCATACTACGTGGCCAAGGTTGCCGCCGCCATCTTCGGCTCGTTCGACCACCACGCGGCCACCGCGCCTTACACGTCGCCCAAGTTGGCCTCGATCGTGCAAGAATACCACATTGTCGACAAGTACACCCACTTCTCTACCTCCTACTCCGACACCGGTTTGTGGGGTTTCAACGCCGAGATCTCCAACCTCGCGCAAATTGACGACTTTGTCCACTTCACCTTGAAGGAGTGGAACAGATTGTCTGTTTCCATCACCGACGCCGAGGTGGCCCGTGGTAAGGCTGCCGTCAAGACCGCGTTGTTGGCCGCTTTGGACTCCCCTGTCGCTATCACTAACGACATTGCCGCCAAAGTGTTGTTGACCGGATACAGAGCATCCATCACCCAAGCGTTGGAGGCTGTGGACGCGGTTTCCACCAAGGACGTCAAGGCCTGGGCCAACGTCGCTTTGTGGGACAAGGACATTGTGATTGCTGGCACTGGCTCCATCGAGGGCTTGTTGGACTACAACAGATCTAGAAACGACATGGCCATGTTGAGATGGTGAGCGAGTCCCAATCCTGGCCCGGATCCTGTTCTATAATTGCATGAAAATATTCGCCCCAATATAAGCTATACACGTATTTGTTTCTTACACCTGTTACATGATTCCGCTCTGCTTCAAATTCTGTTGGATCACAATGTCGGTCACCGCACCAAGCACAAAGCTCATGCCCGCAGTGTCGGTGGCACAGGTGCGGTGCACATAGATGGGCTTCTTCGTGCGGTTAAGACTAAGCAACTGCGATTCCATGTGATCAAGCACATTCGATACATTGAGCGGGTCGCGACCGTACTCAGGAAAGTAGTTAGTAATCGGCAGCCGCAGAAGCTTCTCCTCCAAAAGGTCGACCTTGTTCAAAAACAAAATGAAGGGCGTCCTGAAAAACCACTGCGAGTTACACAATGCTTCAAAGAGGGCAAATGACTCGCGCATACGGTTAACGCGCCCATCCTCATAGAGCGTCTGGTCATACTCCAGCACCGCCAACACAAACAAAACCACATCGATGTCCTGGAAACAGTGTATCCACTTCTTCCGTTCCGATCGCTGCCCGCCAGCATCAATCACCTTGAGCACACCGTTGCGGATGTGGAAACTGTTTTCGGTGATACCGGTGGTTTTGATGCGGCCCATAAGGATGTCCTGATCGGTACACCTATATTCTGGGTCCTTGAACTTGTGCACATTGTCAAAGTAGTACGCCGCCAGCAGCTCGATTTGGAAGCGGTTGGAATGCGCGAGACTCTGGCGCACGCCTGAATCATTTTGCCATAACTCCGCTACCGCGCGGGCAATCTGATCGCGCGTGGGTTCACTAGCGCGCGCGCCAAGGTGTTCGGTCGCCTCCAACGCCGCCATGTCCATATTCGAGTAGTCCGCGTCACCCCGACTGTCCCCGTTGATCTCGTCCCACGGTTCGCGCGGGGAATCGAGCAACAGAGCGGACTCGACGGCGCGCGCCGTGCGGGGGTCGCTGTAGCCAGTGTCGTAATCGTCGAGCAGGCTGTGGTCGCCACATCTTTCACGCGCACTCAACACCACTCGCTTGTGAAGTTGGAGCGGCAGATTGGGTTGGTCACACACAAGCGGGATGTGGAATTTGCGCGCGTTGAGGATTAGCAACTTCATCGACCTGAACAACCCGAGCCAAATCACCTCCGCGTACTGTTTGCGCTCAAAGTCAGTGAAGGTGTTTTGGTGCAAGAGCCGCATCTGTTTGAGCACGGTGGACTTGCCGCTTTCGCCTGCTCCCAAGAGGAACATTCGCGTTTGTTTGCGCTGTGACTCTTGGGTGAGTTTGAGAGAGCGGTCAATTGCCTCGGACATCATGCGCTGCTTGCTGAACACTTGCGTGTCCTCAGACATGGTACTGGTGGCGCATCCCATAGCAGATGGAAGATGATGAGCGGACGGGCGAGGGGCACATTACTTATAATTTCTTTTCAAGAGGGAGGCCCCGTTTCACGTTTCCGAGCCACGTCCGGCATGGCGCAGTGTAAAGGGTATAGACGCATCGACAGTTAGACAGGCGGCAGGTATACAGTGTAATTTAGGCGCATAATGGCGGCTGCATCCCCGCAGGCGATAAGGAAGCAAGGTCAAGTGAATGGTGCGCATAACGGTCCCAGGCAGGAACCTGATCACATCTTTGCAATCAATGGCAGTTTAAGATCTATAACTTGGCGGAGGTTGAAAAGAGAAATCGCGGAGCATTCATGGGCCTAGTAGGCCTGACGCATGATCCTCGTTTCAGCCATGTGCTAAGCCAGGTTGGGAAGACGGAGCAGGTCCGCATCGGTATGCAGGGCGTGTTACACACGAGGCCGATTGTAACAACCAAAGAAGGATGCGAAACAGCGCGGATGCAGGGCACATCAACGTCATGGAAGGAAATTAAACTGAGGGAGGATGGATGATTGGGACAGGTTGAGTCAATAAAATAATGAGAAAGTGTAGATGATGAGTACCGAGCATCGGTGAAATGGTTCATTAGGTGTATAAGCAGGTGTGTCGACTGGTGGGTTGGTGAGTATGACGGATAAATAATTGTACGAGTAAGTGTTTGTGAGTGAAAATGTCGATGTGAATGATAACGGTAGGAGCTGGCCTGGTAGGCCACCCACTAATGGGTCAACAGATCATATTGGTAGAAAGTCAGTAGATCTGCTATCCGCTCACACGGTCAACACCACCACGTTGTAGATCAACACCACCACTGCACCAAGCAACGCTGCAAGCCGCACAAATGCGGTCAAGTTCCATCTGCGCCAGAACATTGCCACTGAGCGCAACGCCCGCGCCACAGAATACCGCACCGTTTGGGTATCAGTGAATGTGTAGTTGGGCAACAGGACTGCCGCTGCCGGCAAGTCGTCCTGGCTGTTCAAAAAGGCAGATACCTTCTGCGACAAGGCGCCCGGTACGCTATCCTGGAGAACGGCAGTGCTCGTCTCCACGTCATATGGGGCCACCAGGTAACTGTAGCGAGTAGAGCGATGGGAGATGCTGCAGATCAACAACGCAACACCCAGCACCACCGCCATGACCACGTACGCCACCACGTCGCGGTATGGAGGCGCGAGGTAGCACATGTGGGTATCGTAGCGAAGCGAAGCATCTGGGCGCGTTGCAAACGACAAGAGCTGGACCGCGGGGAAGCGGATGCCCATGGCCATGGAAATGGATTTGACGGTGATCTCACGGGCCAGGCCCGAGTGCTGCACGTCGCAGTAGTCATGGTCGTCGCCGGAAAACACGAGCGCGGGCTTCAACTTGGACAAGAGCTGGGCCAGCACCAACGGGTCCAACGCCAGCTGGTATTGGTAGCCGCGGCCCTGGTCGAAGCGCGGGCTTTCGCGGAGTGGGCCGCACGGGTGCGCAGCGGTGTCGCGGTAGAGCGGGACGTGCGAGAGTAGCACCC
Organism: Clavispora vitiphila; assembly: GCA_030557995.1. Taxonomy (NCBI): domain Eukaryota; kingdom Fungi; phylum Ascomycota; class Pichiomycetes; order Serinales; family Metschnikowiaceae; genus Clavispora; species Clavispora vitiphila. Next base: position 270,816 of record JANIJR010000010.1, read on the forward strand.
GCGGGAACAGCGCCTCCGTGTCCATGAGCTGGTGCACCAAGTCGTGCAGCGCGCGGCGCACCTCGTCATCCAGCGACAGATAGGCGGGGGTGTCGAGCGAAATGAACTGCACTCCGTTCACTAGGTGCACCGCGTTGGGGGTGCCAAAGTGGGCGGCGAAGCGGTTCTCCGCGCGCGCGGTCACGCCGTCGCCAAAACCCACGTCGTGGTTTCCGGGGACATCAGTAAACCAGGTGGCCCCGCGGCGGTACTGCGGCCACCGGTTGAAAATGGCCTCAAACCGCGAAAACTCGCGCTCGTAGTACACATCCAGCAGCAGCCGCCCATTGTCGAGATAGTCGCCCAAGAAGAAAATGTAGTCCGGCCGCAACTGAGTCACGAGCGCGCGGTAGTTCTGCTTCAAGTACACATCCACCGTGTGCTGCAGCAACCAGAGAAGAAGCTCGTTGCGGCCCACGTACGTGTGGTTGTCGATGAGTTGCGGATCAGCCACCAATAACACGTTTGTTTGGCGGAGCGGCTTGGCCCACTCTGGAGATGCGGCAGGAGGGTCGCTCTCGTTTATGTCGGTCCAGGAGCACCGGGCGGCACTGAGGCGGGGAACAATGTGTTCGTAGTAGATGAAGAGCGCCACCCAGAGACCTGTCAACACCACAAAGAGGTGTTGCGAGTTGCGGAGCTTGAACATGGGAGAAGATGAAGTTGTCTGGCACTGTTCACAGAGAAGCACTGCATGCACCACCACAAACACAAAAGGGTGCAGAAGGTTGCGGTGGGGTTCGAAGGAGGTACTGGTGGGGAGGGAGCGTAGGTGAAATTGGGATCGAGCTTTAGGCCAGAGGCGTGTCCATGCTGGCAGATTGGATGGAACTTTTGGCAGGCTGGATGGAACTTTTGGCAGGCTGGATGGAACTTGTGCACGATTTTGTGGCTGCAGATTAGTGGTGTTGTTACGTGTCTTTTGGCCTCGTTACAGGGTAGGCGCGACGCGTGGTTGATTGCGAAACGATATACGATGAGGTACGAGAGGAGAGTGATTTAGCAGATTGAGGCGACACCAGAAATTGAAAGACAGTCACGTTGGAAGACTGTGATGCTGGAAGACAGTCACTTTGGAAGACAGTCTCTTTGGAAGACAGCGATGTTGGAAAAAAAATGGGATCCCGTTGGCTGGTTTGTGGCGGTGCGAAAGTGTGGCAGTGGACCCTGCGCGGAGGTGGTTATGTTGATTTCGTTGATGAAGCTTTTTTGTAGATTTGGTGATTTCTTTTTTGCGGGTTTCGTTCTGAGGTGTCAGTTGGGGAGGCAGCTGGAATCAGTATGCGTGTTCAGCTTGTGTATTTGTGGATTCAGTGATGTGATATGTCTTGTTGGTGCGGTCTTGGTGTTCCAGGGTTTGGGTGGTGCGAGCACTAGATAATGCGGCTCCTCATGATAACTTCCGCGATAACGTTCGCATGACTTCCCGCGATACGATCGAGAATTGCTTGTAGCGACAGTAATTTCAAATGGGATCACGTGTTGCATCTATGCTCTCTCAAATGGGATCAGTGTTGGTTTCGACCCACAGAAAACAGAGCATCGGCAACAACTCCTGATAAAGATCAGATCAGCCCCGTTTGATCATTGCCCCAATCCTGGGTGCACCACAGTGCCAAAGATTCAAAGAGACATTCCCATTCGGCAGAATCCCTGTAATGACACCAATGCTATTACATCACTACGATAATCGAGCCCTCGCCAAAATTCTGACCTGATCCAAACACCCAGGGTCTGGTGGTATCCACACATCGAACGCTCTCCAAGCGCTTTCAAACACTCTCCAAGTATTTCCGGACACTCTCCAAGCATTTCCGGACACTCTCCAACCGCATCATCTTCCCCTCTCCTTCGCCGCCCGTCGCCTGATGGCGGGCGGTCCTGCACCTCGTTCCGCGGCCTCGTAAGTACGCCGTTACTTCGGCGTTTCCACCGCTGTTACCGCTAACCATGTGGACCGTTTTGCTTTGCGCTGTGCTCCTCGTGGCATTGGCCTACCGTAAGTATCTTGACCTCACGCGGGACGTGCCACCCGAGTATCTTGAGGCGCAAAGTGTCGTCGACTCTACGCGAGAGCCAAACGAGCTGGCGGTATATAAGTCGACCAAACTCGACTACTCGTCTGGGCTCCGTGTTGGGCTCGGCATTCGCTACGATGTGTACAAACTCAGGAATGGCAACATGTGCGACGTGTGGGAAATTGCGATGCGGGCGCTCCGCGCAGACCCACAGCGGAAAGTGTCGGTGGCTGGCACCAGTGTGTCGCTCGCGCAGTTGAACGGAGACGCTGCATGTTTTGCGCGCCACTTGCACGGCGTGCGCGAGCTCCGGATGCCTCACGCGCTCTTCATGGCCGACCCACAAGTGTTGGCGGTGGTGGTGGCGTGTTTGACGAAGCAGGTGACGGTGCACGTGTCGGACGAGCCAGGGGAACAGAACGGGCTGGAGGTTGGCGACGATGGAGATGAGGGCCAGGTGTGCATACTTGGGGGTGTTTGTGGGCGCCTCGAGTTCTCGGGCGCGCGCCGCGGTGCTGTCTCCGACATTGTCGCCCATGCGCGCCCCTCCGCCACTTTTGACAACCAGTACTCGCCTGCCAAAGATCGCGGCATTGCCCTCAAAGTGTCAGGCGCGCTCGGTTTGCGCGCGTCCGCCTCCACCTCCTTCACCCAGGGCAACTTTGTCGCTGCCATCGCCTCGTGTCTCCGGCACTTGCCTCCAGCGCTTGCGGTCACAGAAAATGATCGCGTGGTGGTGGTCCAAGACACCTCTTCCATCGAGTCGGTTGCAAATACCGTGGTCAAGGCTTTATCGGCGCTCGTGGCCCAGGCTCATCTCTGTCTCGCTCCACCCGAGTGGGACTACATGACATGGCGTCCGACGGTGGTGGCGGCAGGCGCGAACGCGGCCCGCGCGCTTGTCAATCTGGTGCCGCCGCCCGCATCGCTCGTCGCGCGCGCCTTGGCTGCCCACCGCCGCCAGCTGTTGGCGCGCCTTCGGTTTTCCGCCTGCGGCGCTCCTACACTGCTGGTGCGGTTGATGATGGTGTTCCACGACATTGTCAGCGGCGACCTGTTTGACGCCACCGCTGCCCGCGTGGCTCTCGGGGCACATGTGGTCCAGGAGTGGGGGTACTTTCTTGCTGCAGGGCCCGTGGTGGTGTCGGATGTGTACGACTACCGCCAGTTGCCGCCCCAAGTGGCACTGACGGTGCGCGGCACGGGCACAGTGGTGCAGGCAGACGAGCTCAAGTTGATCAACTACAACGGCGCAGATCCTGGCACGCTCTGTGTGAGGGGCTACAATATGGGCAAGGCCACTACCACAATGGCGGCTGTTGGCACCAAGCAGCTCACGCCAGATGCCGAGGGCTTCTACACACTTCCGGTGCAAGCGCGTTGGGGTACTGATGGATGCTTGTATTTGATGAAAAGTACATAGTTGGCTGGAAGTCTCCAGCGCGTCTTTGTAGTACGTAATATATCCACCAAGAAATTTGCAAGCACCTGTGAAGCAAATTCCAGTAAACCATCTGTGGATCTACTTCTAGCAAGAAAACATCCACTACAACTCGTCATGGATCAACTCGTCATGGATCAACTCGTCATGAATCAACTCGTCGTGGATCAGCTCGTGGACCAGACATCGACTCCACCGCCAATGCGTCACATCCAGTCTAGACCAATCCAAACATCTAGGCGTCCTCAGAAGATTCAGCCGCATTAGTAAGGGCCGGCTCACTTGCTTTTGCTTCATTGTAGAAATTGGTCCAAAGGCGCCCCACGTGATCAAACTCCTTTCCCACCTCCACCGACTCGTGGAGCGACCGGTTTAACACATCAAGATTGCGCACTACGCTGTCCAACGCATGCGTGACTTCCTGCACAAGCTGGTCTCTCTGTTTTTCAAAGTTGGACATGTGGGTGTTTTGCGGTTGGTGAAGTGTGTTGATATCCAAGCCGACTATATGCAGTGCGCCTGATTGGTCAGTCGGTCGGTTGCTACTTTAGCCAGGCAATACTTTTGGGGTGCGTTCGGCCAGATTTAGCTTCTAGACCATGTCTCGGCTTTCCGGGTCACAACTGTGTTCCGTTTGTTCCATTTCCGGCGAACCCGATGATATTACACCCGTACACCATGGACCTAGGGTTTCCCGTCGGCACCCGCTATTTCCCTATGCTGGGTAATTTCCCTGAGCAACATACATGGCATTGTGGCGGGGCATTTTCGTACTTTCTTTTATTTTAGTGTCCGATGCAATAGTATCTAGGGTCTCGGCATGTAGCAGCCCCCATTTGCCTCAACAAGAATTCGCAGTGCACATGTCCATGTTTTGAGTCTCGAGCGACGAGACCATTTACTTCCCGAACAAAAATATTCACCGGTCTGGATTGTTCCGCCCGAACGAATTTTGTCTTTTTGCCAGCCGCTGCAATCACACCCGTGTGACTTCCGTGGGACTATTGCGACAGGGACTATTCAGTCGACTCACAAAATATCAAGGCTTAATTGGTTTGTCGCACACCGTTGCAAATTTGGCACATTTGGTACATTTGCATCTTTAATCTCACTGCTACTGTTTCAGGCCGGCTGCAACGTTGCGTCAGCAAGGACACTGTTCATATCCAATCCCGCTTCTCTTGACAATCTCAAATACTTTAAACCAACCAACGTGTGTTACCACATACATATATTACATAGCCGGGTAAAGCCCCAGTGGGCGCCTTTTAACATTTCCCTTACCTCTGGTCGTTAAAACCCGTTATTACACTAATTTTTCATTTTCATTTTCGTCTCGACGAACCTGTCGGGTATCCTTCCCGCCCTAAAATTTCTTTCCCAAACAGAAAGAAATCAGACATGGGGCAACTTTTTTCTCGGCCGGGTGCTTCATGTGGCACCGGCGGTCGTAGTCTTTCTTCTCATCGAAATTGCAGAAAGGGTTTTTTTGGGACAGTTTAGATCCCATCGTCGAGACAGACGTCAATGACGACGCCGATGAGTTCGACTTTCTCTTGAAGAGGCTCATTCGTTATTCTTGCCGTGGCAAAACTTTTCTCAAACTAAAGTTGTTGCAACTAGTAGGCCATGTTGGCACCTGTCGCAATAGTAAAGTTGAGATCGAACAAATTTAAAAAAAAAAATCGAAACAGAATATGCTTCTTCAACCACTTAAACCTGACTATTAGACTAGACGGTTATAGTAGAGCACAAAGTCGGCGAGGATCAGTTTTTTGAGGAAATCTAGTTCACGGCCGTAGCCTAGGCGGGTGACCAACAGCAAACGCAATAAAGCACTTGCTGAAAAAAGCTGGAGTTCAGAAAAGAAAAAAATGGGCTTCACGAGGAAATGACAGAAAGCGGAGCTACATGGATGGGGGTCCCGTTTATAAAGTATCTCGCAACTCGCGTATTCCTACTTGGGGGAAGAAAAAATTCCCTCAACCTTGTGTACAAGTCTGGCAAAAAAACTTTTTTTCGACTTGTCCCATTCCTCCACTTTCCCACTGCGCGCGCCTTTTCAAAGTGGAGCGCTCAGTCAATTTGCGGCCTCAGGTTCTAAAAGCCCACGAATGTAGAATGTAGACTATGGGCCATCACTACTTAAAAGCTTTGAGTCACATCTCGCCACTGCTACGACTCGGTTAGATCACCAAATTGCACATTGCCTAAAGTAAGTTTCCGGGCTTATTTTTTATTGGTCACTTTTCCGAGCTATCCTTCTCTGTGGGATGCATATGCCATGAATCAATTTAACCGACCGGAATATAGCCGCGCACGACCAAACCAATTGGGATAGCAAATAGGAAAATGACCAAAGCATTGCTGCCATGGGCAGGAATTCCGCGCAACCCCGAATGCCACTCACACGTGACGAGAAACACGTTGGGTCACCAAGACCTGAATGCTGTCCTTCTGCCACCGGCCGCGGTCACGCCAAACCTAGTGGCTCACCTATGCAGAATTCGCCATGGTCTCGCTACCGCCGAAAAACCCCTTGTGGCGAGACGGTGTGAATCGAGACTCGCTCATGGCCACCCGTACATCCAGTAGTTGCCGAAATGTATGGCATCTGAGGCTTTCCCTGTTGCATAGCGCATAGGGGTGCCCTTACCGAAACTCGCATCGAGACGTCCTCTTCGGGTTAGGTCTACTGAACCACATGAGGAGACAAGGTGAGAGTACGGGAGAAGGTAGTAAGAGACGGCGACTAATTCAACGAACTCCTTTTGAGTTTCCGTGGTAAGAGTTGCAGTAGTTAGGCTTGAGCTTATTTTTTTTTTTTTTTTTTCCCTCGAGGTACATATGCGGTTGTTACCTCTGGCCCTACAATGTACATTCGATCTGGGCCGTCACATAGTTTGAATTTTTTTGTTCCGTGACTGGCAGCTGCATTCGACTTTTGCTGTGTTACATTCTAGTCCAGTGCATGTATCAGGTCAAGGGATTCCATAACTGAATATCAAGTGGGATGATTCGTGGAGTCACATCGGTTATGTTGCTGTTTACGTTTTCCATACCACTTACCCAAAGTAGCGATTTTTTTCAGCTACATAGGCCGCGGAATTTGAGGTGTATCAAAACAAGCGTCATTGCGGTGCATCCCATCGCACTTCGCACTCCTCATCTGTACACACGTGACTAAACCGGCACAGACATCTACTCTTCTTTAGATCATGTCTGAACGGAAGGCAATCAATAAGTATTATCCTCCGGATTGGGATCCGTCGCAGGTTCCCAAGAAGCGGAAGAGTAACAATCCTAATGCAGAGAAGGTTCGTTTGATGCTCCCATTCTCAATGAAGTGTCTTCAGTGCAACGAATACATCGCGCTGAGACGCAAATTCAATGCCCGGAAGGAAGTCACACCGGAGAAATACATGGGAATCAAAATCATCCGGTTCCACATCAAATGCCCGCGGTGTAATAATGGCATTGTCTTCCGTACGGATCCTAAGACTGCTGGTTTTGCGCCGGTTGAAGGTGGAGTGCGCAACTACGAGTCACTTGCACCTGAGGTCAAAATCAAACCGTTGGAGACAGATGACGAGATCTTTGCCAGGCTCGAACGGGAAGAAACAGAAAATCGGAAATTTCAGGAGCAAAGAGAAAAGAGGAAACATAATCCATTTTGGCAGACCAGAGAACTGAATGACAAGAATGTCATGGAGTCGTTGGAGGATAAGCTCGCGGATCAACAGAAGGAACAGGAAATGCACGACCACTTGGCATATTTACAAGCTAAAGCTCTCCGGCTCCAAAAATCGGGCGGCTCGGATCACGTCACGAAGGTTCTTCAGGCCCAGGTGGCTGAAGAATTGGCAAAGCAGAAGAGGGAATTGGAAGACGGAGATGCAGAGGAAACGGAAAAAGTTAAAGATTCATTTGGTAAGGCTGGATCAAAGCCGGCGGCAGTTTCTGGAGTCATCATGGTGAAGAGGCCAAAATCTGGCGTTGGCAAACATATCACTCCCAATGCTTCAGCTACATCTGAAACCACAAAAATTGCCTTGGGCGGAACGTCATGTACCACAGGAAGTGCTTCAGGGACTACAGGAAGTGCTCCAGGGACTACAGGAAGTGCTCCAGGGACTACAGGAAGTGCTTTGAGGAAAGTACCGTCCCTAGCAGTGCTGGCACTTGCTGGGTATTCCTCTTCGGATGAAGAATAGACTGGACTACGCGATTGATATAGAGAGGTACACGCCTCAAAATGTATGGTAAATACAGATATCATGTCTTACATGTGTTTCTTTCAACGAACTAAGGTCTAATATGTGAACCCGTTTAATGTTACCAGGGGCATAAGAGGTGGTTCAACGGCCGCTTGGTATTTCCTCTTACCCTCCTCCAACTTGTCAATAAGTGTTGGAACCATCTTGCTGTCGATATCCTTGCGACACAAGAGAATTCCGCGGACGTACTCCACTGAGCAGTCATAGTACGCCTCAAGAATCTCCTCCTCCCACATTTGTGGAATAAACTCAAAAGGATTGTCCATTGTTGCCAACGTGGTCAACATCTCCAATGCAGTCAACGATTTTAAGAGCATTACTGCATCCTTGCGGGAAAGAAGCGATTCCAACCCATCATAAAGAATAGTGATGTCTCTGTTGACAGCTTCACTAAAAGATTTGTTTCTTTTCGTTGCGTGAGGGTCAATCTTCTTGCCGTCACCATGCAAAATGTTCTGGTACCCAATTTGAATGTAACGACACACAAAAAGATCGAGAACAATTTGGAATGTGAGACTGAATATATCATACGAAGCATAGCCTCGTAAATCTCCCATGTATTCAACAATAGTGGAGACTATAATCTCTGCCATTATTGGCTCGCCCGACGTTTGTGTTCGTTCACCTTCATACCATTCTTTGGTAAATACTTGTGCCAATGCTGGATACAAGTCATTGATGATGATTTCTTTCATCACTCCAACCACCTGGGCATTCAAATCAGTGGATGGCGCAATCGTTTCGTTGAAAGCCAGTTGTATACGGTCGTGGTACGAGGCGTGAACCTTATCGAGATAGTTGGGTAAGAATTTGTCCTGTAAACGGTCCAGGTTGATCTCATAGGTATTGCAGAGGGCAGTAAGGTATTCAATCAAGCCAGGCCGTGAGAATTGTGCGAGCTCTTCATCAGTCATGTTTTCCACGTCAATCTCTGGAGGGTTGTTGTTCAGTGACTTTTTAAACATTCTTTTAATCTTCGAATCCTTGGTCAAGTACTTTTCGTTGTCGTAGACCACCATGTACTTTCTCATTTCCTCGTGCACCAAATGTCTATATGCATCAACTCTCTGGTTGTAGCATTTAGACCAGTGTTCAATGACGCCAACGAGAACCTTACCATATCCTGACTCTGCCGCAGCGTCCGCCTGTTCTTTAAACATGCTCATAGACGTTTTGAAATCTGGAAGCACATACACATCAATGACTTTTTCTTCTTCAAAGGGATGATCGTACTCGTCCAAATCCTCGATCGTCTGCCTGTAGGCATAAACATCGGGAGGTTCCAGTCTTGTAATAAAGGTCTCAGCAGCTTGTTTCATGAGATTGCCATTCCACTCCTCCATTTTGACGGTAATAACCTTCATATAATCTTCAAGCACACTGGCCTTGAGCTCTTCTCCCAAGATGGAGCGCTGGTCCTTGTTAGATTTACCTGTGGCCACCTGAAGAGAGCCCACAAATGTATTGTACCGTGAATCATACGCCAAAATATGCATCAAGTCTTCTGCTGGCGGATTTGTGTTAATCAATTCCATAGTGAATTTGTGGAGCAACTCGTAGTAGCAGCTCTGGATAAAATCAGCCACGCCCCATTCCTTGGGAAAAAGCGGAGCTAAAGTATGCACCACAAACACAAGTTCGTCCTCAAGCCAATCAAGGTTATCGTACACGAGCATTTTCTCTTCAGCAAAATGGTCCACACACTTGTTGAATGTCTCGGCAAGACTCTCTTCGAGCATCGAGTAGAAGAACTTCATGTAGTTTCTTGGGCCAGCCCTAAACTTGGAATACGCAAGCACTTTGCGGCTGCTTTCAGTAACGAGACCGAGACTGTTACTTAAAACTACCTTGGCATCCTCTGTAGCCTCGTATTGCATGATTTTCACCACACGAGCTATTAGCTCGGTATTCCCCTCTTTTACTGCTTCTGTGATACTAATGATAGCCTCCTTCAACAATTGGTCGAAGCGGCGGATTGTCTGTTTGACCGGTTGAGTGATTTTCGTCACAAGCGACTGTGTGTCATCAGAAAGCTTCTGGGATTCGAACGTCAAGTAGTCCAGAAAGTTGCGAGCTTGAGTAACGTGAAAGTGGATCTTCGTAAGATTATGCACCGGGTAGCTGATGTCTTCCACAATGAGCTGCATTTCTTCATCGATCATTGCATTCACCCGGCCCAAGTATTCGCGAAAGTTGGCCGTGTCATTGTACAAGTTCTGAACTTGAAGCATTGTGTCGTAAAGGCCGGACACCGAGCGCAAAGTGTCGTATTCTTTGACCTGGGTAATAGATTCGCTGTAAACAATGTCTATTTTGTCGATGTTTCCCTTAATATCGCTTAGTTTCTGTGCGGAAACGTGCAACCGGTCCAAATTGGAGATGATAGAGTCTATTTGCTCTTGGGTGGTGGCATTCAATTTAGCGTCGGCGGAGTTGCGCTCTTTAGTGAATTGCAGCCGGAGCGAATCGATTTTTAGCAAGTCATCTTCGACCTTTATAAGGTTCGAGATTCTCGACAATGCCGCCTCGCTCATGATGATGGAGTGTTGATGTTCTCGGTTCCACCAACACTCTATTTCTCATGCGGGGTGCATATAGTGCCACCGCCTTACCCTACCAAGACTGGTGACAGGCTCAATTATAATAGTGGAAATAACACGATGTACAATAATCGTGCAATACAACTTATAGTAACACTGATATTTGTTATCGTACTCATAGAAACACGCATGTCGCTACTCTACAAGATACAGCTCACTTCTTGCTTTTTTTGATTTATTTCTACCACCTCACTGCCCACCGGGCCACCTCAAGAGTGGTGGGCATCCCCACGCTTCCCCTGATTATTGTACCGCTTGCCATGGTGTTGATGAGAGTAGTTGCGCTGTCCAGGATTTGTGTTCCCGTAACCCGGTACTCCACCCATCGCCATGTTAACACCCACAGGACTGCCCGGGTGAGCAAATTCCGGCACCATAAACCCAGGAGGCATGAACTGGGGTTCACCGCCCGGGCCACCGTAAACAAGGTGCTGCTGGCCTAGAGGCATGCCGCCCTGGAACTGCTGCTGGTAAAGCATGGCCACCTGGTACTGCTGCTGCTGGAATTGGGCCGCCATAGACGCCTGGCTATGAAGATGAGGAGAAACAGGATACTTTGCGCCTGCTGCAGCCACTCCAGGGAACCCGCCCGCGGCCATTTGCAGACCCGCACCAGGCACAGCCATGAGCGGGTTGGGGAGGAAAGGCATATTGGGCGCAGACATCATCGAGGGCGTCCTGCTTCCCTTCAGCGTCTGCTGCGCGAGAAGCTCTTCGTACGTAGCATCCACGGTCGAGTCCCACGTGGGAGGAGTGTAGAATGCTTTCTGTAACACTACCGGGCCAGGCGCAGAACCGTGCTGCTTGCGGGCATAGGCAAAAGGCAGGAACGATTGGTTGACCCTCTCCATCTTGGCTTTTTGCCCGTCGGCGGTTGGAACTTTGTCCACACCGCCAAAGAACTCGGCGGCGCTGATTTGGTGGTGCCTCTTGCTGATTCCCGACCCGGAAGACGCAGTGCCGTAGGCCCGCAGAGAGCTCATGCGAGGCGACGCGTTCGATGACGCCTTGCCGAAGCTGGCCTTAGGTGGCACGGGCGACGCTTGCGCGGTCTTGGACGAAGGAGTGAAGGCCGCAGCCTTGGGGTTGAGCTTGAATTTCGAGTCGGACTTTGCGTCCACCTGCGCCGCCTTCTTCTCGTGCTGTTTCTTCAAAATCTCGTCCTGCTTCTCCTTATCCTTGGCCAAGATGGGGAGGAGGTCGTTAGGCATCTTGTGCGGCACCTTGAAGTTGGCACTAAACTCTCTCAACGAGTTGATCTCGCTCTGCGCGTTCAACCGGAACGACTCTCCGTTGGCCGCCACCTGCGGCTTGTTGGGAATCGAGGTTGGCTTCGCTTCTGGTGCAGGATCATCAGGTCCAGTCTTTTTGGTCCGGGCAGAAATAATGGCTGGCTCATTGTGAAAGTCCGCAGTGGGGTCAGATATCTCGTACTGGGCTGGTGCCGGCTGGAGCTTGGGGCCGTTTCCTCCCCGAAGTGCGGCCATGAGCTCCTGGCCACGAGTGTCAACCACGTCATTTTGAACACCCGAATACTTGTCTTCCTCGTCCAAGCCAGCGTCGTCCACGGCGACACCGCGCTCCTCTAAAATGTGGCGGTCGGTGGTGGCAGTGTTGCCCTCGATTTCCTTGGCCAACTTATCGGCGCGCTCCAACCTCTGGGCGTAGTCATGGGCCAGAGTGTCGATGCGCGTAGTGTACAAGTGCTCATCATAGGTGGAACCCACACCGAACTTTTGCTCGTTGACCTTGAACTGATCCCATGAGGCCGACGAGTCGTCTTCCAAGCTCAATGCCAAGGTGTCGTCTTCTGGGACCCATTTCTGCAATTCTCTTTCACGAGTGCGGAATCCGGAAGAAATATCAGCGTCAGTTCTGAAGCCGGGCTTCTTTTTCACCACGTACGGCTCGGGTGATACGGTTTTTTTCTTTTCCACCTTTTCCATTTTATCCACCTTTTCCTTGTCGGTTTTTTCTGGAGTCGTCTGTTTGGAGTCCTTGGGGTGTGATACCTCCACATCCATCAAGTCAGAAGCCTGGATGATCAACGTATCGGGCAAAGTATCGTCGCTGTTGCTCTTTTCGTCAAGCAACGCCTTGGACACCAACCGGGGGTTCTCCAATACGACACTGATGCCTTTTCCGGATTTCGCCACATCGGCCGTCAGCAACACGCCCAGATAGCGTGCGCCAGACGAGACGGTGGCGACCACTGTTTTTCCGCACGATTTGACCACCAAGTCAACCAAGTTGTTGGAGGCGTCCAGGTCTCTGTGCGCAATGTGCCTAGAGTTGGAGCGGCGGTGGCCGTGCGAAGAGGACGATTGGTTGGCAGCGTCGCCGGAGGATTTTGTAGGGGCGAAAGTCTTGCCTTTCATGTGTCAAACAGAAAGCTTGCTGTGGCACGCGTAAACACGGGCAAATGCAAGAGCGGGGGATGAAGAATGGGAGAAAAGGGAGAGCGAGTACCCAGTAGAAGGCAAAAGCGGACAAAGTACAATCGCCACAGAAGCTTGGGTATGGAACAATTGATGCCTCGAAAAAACAACGGATGTAGCACCTGAGGCCGGAGCGGTATGTGGCGGATTACCGTTGGGGGATTGGCGGCAGGGGATGAATTAAAAGACGCCAGAAACACAAGAACACGGAAAAGCCCTGAAGACCGAGATGGCACGGTTTATATCGCGAGATATATGTGTAATTGGCACAAGCTGGAACCGGGTGCTTGAAGCGGCTTAGCTTGGGTATGCTACGAACATCCACACCACCACAAAAGTCGGTGCGCGCACGACGTTACCCGGCGGGTGTAGCGCCCCACGGATGGGAATTAGCGGGAAGTGATTGAGTAGGGCCGGTCCATCCAGGACAGAGCCCGCTTCTACGTTGAGACGGCGCTACAAAGACGCGTCGTCAAGGGCCGGAGCACAAGAAGTATGTCTGATTCACTGTATTTGCCAGTCGCATCGTTGTGTGAAGGACCGGAGGGAGCGCCGAAACGGCGAAACAGCGCGTGCGCGGTGGCACACTAGCACAAAAACCGGTGGAGGCCCAACCCAATCTCCACCTCCTCCACCACCAGCCCCCAGTAGAGAAGCACAAACTGCCGCACAAACGCCAAGTCCTGCTCCGCGTACGGGTCGAGCTCCATGTCGGAAAGGTCCTGGTGGGTGAGCACAAGTGTGATTTTCCCCTCGCCGTGCTCCTCCACCGTCTCGGCCACAATCTCCTCCACAATGTAGAACCATTTCTTTGTGAGCTTGTGGAAGTAGCCCACCACGTGTGTGAGGCGCACGAGTAGCCGCGAGCGCGCGCTCGCACTGTCGTCGTCCGCGCCTGCACTGTCGTCGCCCGCATTGTCGCCGCCCCGCTTGTGGCACGAGTTGCCGCCCGCGCGCCGGTCGGTGGTGCCCGCGCTGGCAAACCACGCGAACGCCAGCCAAATGTACTCGCGCCACGACATGGGCAGTGTTGCGCCACGGAGCCACCACGCCGGTTCCCACGCCCCGGCACGGCCCGCGCCGTACCGTAGCGCCGAGAAAAGCAGCGACGTGATTGATGCCGTGTCGTCTGCGTCGTCCATGTCTGGCAACCGGCGGAATACGCGGCGGAACTTGCCGTAGTCGTTGAAGGTGGCGCGCACCGCGCGCGTGGGGTCGGTGGCGGCGTGAACACGACACTCGTGGACAGCCGCGGCAGGCATTTCGACCGCCACGTCGAAAAGGCGACGTTGCTGCTTGAGAATGTCGTCGGAGGTCGTGGCGACAAACGCAGGGTGGTGGGCAAATATTCCCGAGTCAATGTCGTGGAGGCCCACCGTGTAGAGCGGTTGCGATGACAAGAGGTGAATGTCGTCGCGCGGCTCGAACCGCACGTCCTGAGGAACCACACTGATGATTGCAACAAGGTATGCGAGCGCGCCGCACAATGCAAAGGGGTCATTCTCTTCGGCCCCAGTGTCGGGCGCTGACCCCGTCACTTCTGCGTCCGCGGCCATCTCTCTCGTTTCTGAGGTCGGATGGTTGAATATCATCACCAGCTGCCGCAACAACGCCGCCTTGTAGATGGGGAAAATAAGCGGCCCCACCGCGGAAAGCACCGCGGCCGTTTTCAAGAGCGGGTGGTGAGTGCTGGCGTCGCACCCGGGCGCCTGAACCGTGTGGCTGCTGAGCGCGCCCCACAACTGGTCCAAGTGGGCCCGGTTTTCATCCGCGGCATATGCGCGCACCGCCGCGTCCACTGCCCCAACATGCTCCCACCCGCCCGAAGCGTACTCGTTCGGCTTCCACTGCACCGATGGCGGCTCGGTGAGAATCCCAAGCGAGTACATTCTCACCAAGTTCCGGTCGGAGCCGCCCGCAGCATTCAAGTCGAGCCGGCGAAACCGTGCCATGCCGTAGAAGAGCTTTCCACTGCTTTCGTGTGTCAAGTACACCGTGGCCGAAGCGTGTTCGTGGATTCCGGACGGAAGCGCCTTGTACTCGATTCCGTCAGGTGAAACATCGCCACGGCTCCACACCAACTGGTAGCCGTGGCGCATATCGAACTTGGCCAAAAAGACTGCCACCACTTTGGCCGGCGCGTATGACCCGGTCATTGACATGGTGTAGTAGTAGTGTGGGAGTACACAATGTTAGCCGTGAGTACTGTCTAAAGGTGGGTGGTATGGATGTGCGGGGGCGCTCAGTGTCCGCACTGCCAGTATTCGGGACGGAGTGGAGCCCTCGGCTCCCGGTTCGGTCCGGGTGGCCTCCGTGGTTCTTTCAAGAGTGCGGGACGAGCGCTATTGGTGTTGGTCTGTATGAGATGAAAAGTGACTAAATTGATGAAGAGTGACTAAATTAGTCAGGGGACCATGGGTGCGACTACGTGCGGCTGAGTGCCAAAATGAATAGGACAGTCAACCACTCTCAGCTGGGTGTGATTAAACCTGTAGTATTAAGAAGGCTGTTGTGCTCACGCTCATTTGAATAATAGGTCAGAAACTGAATTTGATCAATATCTAATCCGCTTTCGCCTGTTTTGGTACTACAACATGAATGGTTCGGAGTTTTCCTCGCGTGAAAAATCATTGTCCATACCCCATTAGCGGAAGCATGAGAATTGATAGAACTAGCCAATGTCAATTGCCCTTCTTGCTTCAGTATTGTGGAAATGTTGTTGGCATAACCTTAGTTCTCACGGTTGTGCCTTAACGGAAAGAAATTGGTTTTTGAATCGACGAGTATTCGTGACCATCGGGTGTTGTGGTCTTGTATGTGTACGTTGGCCGATGTTATTGCCAACTTGTAAATCAAAATCACAATCGATTTACAGCGAGTCCTCCATCTCCGGTTGTGATTACTCGCATTCGTGATTAACCGGGAATCGTGCCAATTACACGCGCAAATCAGAAACTTATCCCGAAAACATTTCACTACTCACACTACTATCGATAATTTCGATGCCAAACCATTTTAAAATTCTCAAACAGCCGACAACCTCCCGACATGTCTCGTCTGCACAGTGTACCTACTTTTCCACGATGGTTTACACCGCCTTCTGTTTTGGGCGTGCACAATCACTTTGGCCACCGCACGGTGTTTCTGGCCTGCGCCTTTGGGCGCGCGCAATGCGCACTATTGTCTGGGCCACTGATTGTCGCTGCCCTTTTCGACTGCGAAAACAGCTCCGGCTGAAACACTTGAGGCGACACCAGATAACCTATAGTCAAAAGATTCTACGTATATAAGGAACGCATGAAGCCTTTTTGCTTTCGTTCCATCATCTAACAAACACTCACTCAATCTACTAAAATGGCCGCTCAATCTACTACTCCAACCAAGAACCCCGCTCCTGCTGCGGACAAGGACCACTCCCTGCTCACCTACAAGACCTCGTCTGGCTGGAATGTCTACGGATGTGTGATTGCTTGAGCAGTCTAAAAACTTGAGCAAATATGAAAAACTTTAATTGAAGAAAAAAAATAGAAAAAAAAAAAATTTTTTTTTTATAGGTCTTCCGCTGGTCGGTACATGTATATTAAAATAGACATTTGGCCTATACTTTGCCTGTAGTGCTCATTAACTTCCGGTACACACACACGCACACGTTGACTTCCCGGGCCCGTCATCTGACTCTCCTTACATACGGATACTCCATGGATCCTCGAGTTCGGCACCTTTTCCGCACCCTTCTCTACATGGGAAAGGAGTATCCGGCCGAGTCGGGCGGATATTCGAAGTTTTCGCAAAAACTCAAGCAGTCTTTTCGAAATACCCCGGGGTCCACTCCCAGAGAGATGGATGCCGCACTCGAGAAAGGCAAGTATGTGGTTCAAGGTACGTACCAGCACAGAAACAGGCTGTGGTCGACTATACTAACTGCAGAATTGGAGACACTCTATTTCCTCCGGCGGTATCGGCACCTTAAGCGCAGCTACTACAGCCAGTAAGCACAAATTGTATTAGAAATGAACGACACCACTCGGGCAAACGCAGCATGCACCTGAAGTAGAAAAGCACATTATGCTCTTATTCTCAAAATGAAGTTGACCACCACCGCAACCAAAAGGAAGACACACAACATGGTAGGTCCAAACCTGTCGTCGTAAGGACCAGTTCCCCTCAAACGGATAGCCTTGGCTCTCCAGTGATACGTAACCAAAGCATACACCATGGTCAACATGGCAATGAACGTGAACAAGCCGGCAGAGATACGACCAACCTGGTCACCGAAGTTCAACAAACCAACACCCAAGGAGCCCAAAATGACCGTGAAGTTCAACCAGGACAAAAAGGTTCTTTCGTTGGCGAAAAAGACCTTAGGCTCGATACGAGCGGGCAACGCAATTCTCTTGTTGTGGGACATTGTGGTGTGTTAGGAGTGGTTCCAGGAGATTTTTTCCACCAGAGCTATCAATCAATCGCTCGAGGTATCAACTGCAGGAAGATACCGCACGTGGGGACAATCTTTGGCTCCGTGCAAACCAATTTGTGTGAGTGAAGGGCGTGCGGCGCGCCTTCTCTTTCCATTTGTGCATATAATGTATTCACCAAGGACATGACAAGGTTTTTGGCCTTTCCAGAAGCGGCGAACGCAGCTACCATTGCGGCAAATACCCGCACACTCTTCGATTCCATCAACATTCAAACGTCAAAATACGCTCACATTTTTGCGCTCTACATTTCTTTTGTTCCCAGCAGGACACACTGCGCGGCAGTGCTAGTGCAGATGATGCATATCATTAATAAATAAATAGGTCATTCAGTAAAAAACTTGCCAAAACGGCCATGGCTCCGAGACAGATTAGTGGGGCAATGGGAATGGTCTCACCGTGATGTACGAGTTCAGCTTATTGGCCACACCGGCAAACGCATCGTAGAAGGCAATGAAGGCAGTGATCACACCAAATACACCGCCGGCACGACTGACACCCACCTTGCCAGTCATTTCACCAGCTGCAAGCAACACAAACGTCATAAACAACATGAAAAACAACGCGGTAAACGCGACAGTGGACTTGAGAGTACAGAGGAACAACATGAAGGTGAAGAGGGCCCAGCCAATCAAGAAAAAGCCCACTGCGCTTGGAAGCTGATCTGTGTCTGCGTACGCAGAAGCAATGCCAAACGCATCAAGGTTGATAGTGGCCCACGCCAACCAGAAACTTCCGTACGACGTCAATGCACAAAAGGCAAAGGTGTTACCAACAATACCTTCCCACAATCCAGCGCAGAATTGAGCAAAACCTCCGTAGAAGCAAGCAAGACCAACAGTCACATTGGCAACCTTAATACCCATGGCCTGGGCATTGACCATAGACAACACGAATGTGGTCATGGCAAAACCGCACAATCCGAGAGGAGAAGGATTGGCAAACTGGTTCACCGGGAAAGGGGTGTAACCGGGGTTCAAGGTACCACCGAACGCCTGCATCAACTCATGCTTGTAGAATTTTTGGTTGCCAATGACGACAAACTCCTCGCCCACACCAGTGGTGTGAATTTTCCCCACAGAGGGCAAAGATGAGGTCTCTTTGGTGGAGTGGAGAGAGTGGATGGATTCACTAGACATAAGGGACTATCGAGGGGAAGTAGGGGGCAGTGTCAGTTGTAGCAATAGTTGTAGTAATAGTTGCAATGGTAAATTAAACCGTTTGATTAATTTTTCTCTTCGTGCATCGCAGTGGGGATATGTTGGAATATATACTTGCCGGGCCAAGGTCTATCTGTGGGGTAGAATCGGCCCAGCGCGCGTCTGTGCCGGATCTAGTGCGGGTTGCTATCTAGGCTCGGACTACCACCTACGCCCCCGAGTCCGACCGATGCGGGGGTGCCGTGATTAGCGGTGATTTTGGTGGTGGAATTTTTTTTTAAAAAAAGTCACGACAATTGAATGTGGGGCGATGGCGCCTTTAAGGCGGCCCTGAATGAGGCCATCATCATGTCATCGCGGTCGGTGCGGTTTTCCCAAAATGGACTCAGCATCTCGTAATTCACCCGCACGAAAAAAAAAAAACCAACGTTGGCGAGCGCCTCCTTCGCCATGTTCCTTTTTCGTTTCCGCCGCACCTGGAACCAAACAGAACTGTGGCAGCTTTTGTGGGGAAAAAGTGTTCTACAGGTCACTCACAAGTCTGTGGGGGCCTTTCTCCACTTCTAGCCAAGTTTCATACCAGCTCCATTTGTGGGGGTATGACTAGCGGGGCTCCAAGCCAATGCGCCGTCCTTCTGCCTTGTGCAGTACCCACCACCACTGTATTGTGCGACTATGCACTGAGGGCAATATTGTGGCTCAACACTTTGAACTTTTTCTTGCTCTGGCGCTTTCCGTAGACTGCCCGTTTGGCAAACCGAGCCAAGTGCTTGAACCAATACCGCTCTCCGCACATGGCCACCACAAAATTCGCCACAGCTGCCGCAACCACCGTAACGTACGCACCGCGCGACATGTTCGTCAACTGCATAAAGTTCCCCCACCAAGAGTCGGAGTCGATTGCGAAAAGCGCGAGCGACAAGGCCACCGCCACAACCAAATTGGCCAAAAACGGCGTGTTTTTGTAAAGCGCTTCCCTGTATGGTGGCCCGGTACTCAAAACCACCGCATTCAAGATGTACTGGAAATTCGTAAAGAGGAACAACACCGTGTTGTCTGTCAGCTTGACATCATCGTCATCATTGGACGGAACCGGCGGCTGGTACCAAGGTTGACGCTTGGCGTACATCCACACGTAAAGTTGGAACACGAGGATCACCGTGATGTGACTCAAGAGCGGCACCAACACCTTGGGACTCACTAAGTTGGCGGTTGGCCGCTTAACCACTAGTCTGTCAAACGGCTTGGACCACGACATAAAAATTGCCAATGGCAAGATGAGGAACAAGTCAATGTAGAGGAACTGGAAGTCGCCTAGGTTGGCACCCTTCTTGTACAAAAGTGTGACGGTGACGAACTGAATCGCAGAGTACAACGACATGTACTTAAAACACGAGAAACTAGTCACCAACGAAGACCGGCCCTCTTTGATCACGTCCAAAACACACGATATCTCAAACACACGGGAGGTAAAGGGCGCCGCGACCGACGCTTCCGCCTCACTGAGAGAAATTCCAACGTCTGCCGCTTTTAATGCACCACAGTCATTGGCTCCGTCGCCACAGAATCCAACGGTGTAGTCTAGTTTCTGAAGCTGCTCCACCAACTCGTGCTTCTCGTCCGGCGACATTCTGGCAAAAATATCACACTTCATCAAAATCTTCTGCGTCAACTCATTTCGCTGGAGCTCGGCTAAAATGTAACGGAACACATCTCCGGTCATGGCAAGAATATATTCGCCCATAATGTCCCGTGTGTCTCTAGTCAACCTTTCCAACGTCACCGGATCGAGGCGCTTGCTGGAATCGTGAATGTCTTCCCAAACTAGACCGGTGCCTCCTGTGAGATGCTGCTGGTCTTCCTCCACAAATCTAGGAATGAACACTTGTGATACCGAAGTGGCAATCAACTCGCACTCTCTGCCCACACTGACAGCGGTTAGCACATTGTCTCCAGTGCACATGACAGTTCTGATGTTTGCTTCTCTCAACTCCTTCAATGTTCCTTTGGTCGAGGACTTCAATTTATTTTCGAAAATGATGAATCCAGAGAACTTCAAGTCGCTTTCGGCCACATCTCTGTCGAGCTCATGGTAGTCCACCTTTTTCGTCAAATACTTCTCCGCACATGCAATGACTCTGTATCCTCCGTGAGTATATTGGTGGAGAAGCTCTTCAAAGTTGGCCGGGATGGTGGTAGGGTCACAAATATTCAACATAACTTCTGGGGCACCCTTGGTGAAAATATACCTCTTGTCATCCTTGTCCACCACGACAGACATTCTTCTCAAAGCAGCCATGAACTCAAATTCACGGAGAATTTTGTATCCGTACGTTTCTTTGCCGATGGTTTCGTAAACTAGGGGAACTGAGCTTCCGCCAAATTCTTCGGTAAAGTTCCACTTGGTAAATTCAAACATCTTCACATCTAATGGATCACCAACTAAAGTATCGTCAATGAGCCTTAACGAATGACACGATGACATACACCCAAGAAGATTCTCCCCACTGTGAACTTCGTGGTGGGAAATCGAGGAATTTAGTGTCAAAGAATTCAAATCTTCAACCAAATCTTCAAACACAAGTTCCTTTCTACCTTGAGCATTCTTGATCGGATGCACTCCAAGAATGTCCAATCCGTCTTCTGTCAATGTTCCTGTCTTATCAAAACAAGCAACGTCTAGCTTTCCGCCA
The DNA here is from genome assembly GCA_030557995.1 of Clavispora vitiphila. Taxonomy (NCBI): domain Eukaryota; kingdom Fungi; phylum Ascomycota; class Pichiomycetes; order Serinales; family Metschnikowiaceae; genus Clavispora; species Clavispora vitiphila. Next base: position 291,957 of record JANIJR010000010.1, read on the forward strand.
ATGTTGACCCTGGTCGGAGCAATACAGAAGATTTGCTTCTTTTTCAAACGACTGATGGCAAAAGTGGTGCCGATAGTCAAAGTGGCAGGTAATGCGGGAGGAACCACAATGGTGATAATATCTAAAGCTCTAAGAATCATGATTCTCCTAGAAAGCCCAATTTGAACGAAGTTGTACGTGGAGTAGACAAACCCAAGACAAGCAATACACGACATGAATCCAATATACTTGAATGAGTCGCGGTAGAACTTGAATCCGGTTGGCTTGGGGAAAAGCATGGATCTCACGAGCGATCCCTTGGTTGTGTTGAAACCTGTCTTCAAGACCATTGCAAGCACAGGTTCCTCGTTCGAACTTTTCATTTTGAGAAGCTTAGTCCCGTTGTAAAGAAAAGACTTCGCCAACACCGGGTGAGTGAAGTTTTCGCTCAAATATGAAACGGTGTCTCTTGTCGCAGGAATCTTAGAAACTGGCACACTTTCGCCAGTCAACATTGACTCGTTAACAACACACTCGCCATTTATCAACAAAGCGTCACATGGGATAATAGACATCGATGGATCAACTTCAAATACATCGCCTGGAACCAAGTCGTTGGAATCAATCTGAGTCCAAAAACCGTTTCTCCATGCTCTAATATCGCAAGTGAACTTGCTCATATCCTGAAGTCTTCTCAAAGTAGATTTGGTTTCGAAGAGGGAGTTAATGATTGAAGCAAGGGATATGACAAAGATACAACCGGCGTAATAATAGTAATCATCAGCCATCCATAAAAAGATTGAAAATATCTGGAACACATAGAATGGATGCAAAACTTCGGCAGACAAAAGTTGAATATTGGTCTTTTCTTTGATCTGAATATTGTTCTTGCCAAAGATTATCATGCGGTAGTCATGGAGAGTCTGCGACGTACCCTCACGAAGGTTCTTCACATTAAGCCAGTGCAAATCGTACCACGTCGAGTTTGTCTTGAATATGTCTTCAACAGGGTTGTAAAAAAATTTGATGTACCTGTACTCAAAAGAATGAATATGTGGAATCACAGGATTGGTCTCTTTCGTTTCCTGCGGTTCCAAGTCATCATCAAATTCCTTTGTGTGAATAACGTTCAAGAAGTTTGAAAGACGCTCACCAAAGCGGATTTTGTCTATTTGAACAATGGTCAACTCACCAAATTGATTTTCAATGACACACCAGTCAGCTTTGCCCAAGGGACATTTGCTACCCATAAGGCTGATGCGGTAGCGAGGTAACCAACGGAAAATCAAATATCCCATACCAAGGGTGAAAATGCATACCAAGTAGTAGGCAATCTTTTTCGGGATGCTATTGGTGTAACCGGCAATACCAATAACAATATCTTCCTCTGCCAAGTAGAACCGCTGGTAGTGTGCAGTTGGTGTGAAGTTGTCTTTCAATTCAACTTCATCGTCTGTACTGGACGACTCCAGAGCCGTTATTGAGCGGCTTTCATCGCCAGAATTGACACTACGGCGGCGATAGCGATCCTCAAGAAGAGAAGCCACCTCGCTCTCATTATCTGAGTCAACATTTGTTGCTCTGCGCTGATGTGGAGATCTTGGAGTTCTTTCCAGCAGCTCAAAAGCTCGGGAGCCGACCTGGTCGTAGAATTTGGATGACATTGATCCTCTAGACCGCAGAGGAGCCAACGCTTCATGATCGTCTTCAAACCGGTCTACTGAGTAGTCCCAGTTGGTATTGTAGTCTACTGGGTCTTCAGGGTTCTCAAGAGTGGATCCACCGGGTGCCCTTTCGATTTCGTCCGGGGAGAAAAACCGAAAGCCGCCTGGATTTGTCTCTGAAGAAGCCACTGTGACGTTAGATCGAACAGAGTACAAATCCATATCTCGAACGTCATTTCCACTGGTGGAGAGCAAGGGCGAAGTTTCTTTGACCAAGCTCACATCGCTTGCTCTGTGAGACCCGAAATGGTGGGGGTAATGGAACGAACTGATGGACGACGGAATGATCTCCGAGGTTGCTCCAGAAAACATTTCATGGACATTGTCGTCGAGCAATGCGGTGTCGAGCGACAGAACACTATTTTGGCGAGAACGGGATCTCCGAGGCCCCGAAGATATCAGTCGTTTGCGGTGAGAGTGTTGCAGACCTCTAGGCATTTTGAAGTGGTGCCTATCTTTTTTTTTTTCGTGTTGAGATTCAGTGCGCAGACCTTATCTATATACCACAAAAGAGATCGGACGATTGCTCAGAAGAGCACTCAGGTGAACTGGGGGTATTCGAATCAACCGAATATACTTGGTTGATGCAGATGAGTCGCTTCTTCTCTCGTTCGTTTACTCTTGTTCATTGGCACTTGGTATTACGCATTGGGCTTCCTTTCCTGGTAATGTCTCTTATCAGCCGCGCACTAGACTTGACAGATTTGACTGGTATGGCAAAAGTACGTTTGGGGCGATAATCACTTATAAGGGTTTACCAGTGTTTTTTGAGGGGTTGCAAACTATACTTTAATGAACATGCTTCAATGAATATGCTTCAATGAATATGCTTTAATGAACATGCTTTAATAAACATGCCCAATTATCACTTTTGAATAACCTTTTGTTCGGTAAGTGAATGGTTGGTTTTGTCGGTATATACAAAGTTCGTGGACACACCATAAAAGTTTTAATGAAATAAGGAAAGCAACACAATTTAACACCGGTGGCGTTTTTCAAGTACCAGAGGGAGGGTTCAGCCAGTTTTATTTCCCAAATTTCCTGGTACAAGAGCAAAGGCCACGGTACTGCACATAACACACACAACATCCAAAAGACCTCACCTTCTTCTACAGCTACACCATCATGACGCTAAAGCTTAAACTTAAGGTCAACCCTTCCAAGGAGACCAAAAAGGAAGGTGAGAATAAACCCATACCGAAAATAAGAATCAAACCATTGAAGAAAGAACCCAGTGATGGCGTCTCGAAACCAAAAGTTAAGAAAGAGAAACTCAAAAAGCTAAAAATCAGCTTGGGAAAACCTTCCCAACCCGGTACACCAGCCGACTTGGCCGCAGCTCCAGCACCCGCAGCTCCGCCCAAAAAAGTTCCCAAAGTCAGAATTAAGCCGACAAGAATCCCGGGTGAGGGATACGACTCAGAGGCTCCTGATTTGGAAGACGATCCGCTAATCGAACAGGGAATAGTGGTGCGTTTTGCAAACGACAGAAACCTCGACTTTGTTCATAATGCGGTAGATACTGGGGATCTTTCGAACGTGAACATCAAGTGGATCACAAGAGATAAGGCAGTTGTCAATGTGAACCTGACGCTCTACTCTGCACGTTTGATTGATTTACCCACGCTCACGGAGCTCTACAAAACTGTGGACAAGAAAAATATTTTCAAAACCATTGACATTAGTCAGATCTTACTTGTTTTGCACCCGATTAATCCCAAGAAGTTGAACTTGGACCAGGATTTTGAGGTCCCGGAAGAATACATCTACGTGCATCCGATATACAACCTTTCCCCTAACAATGAGATCAGAAACACCAAGACCGTGTACCGCCACGGTTTGGCATATGCATATGAAGACGTCTATCGACGGTTCAGACCGCGCAAAGTCAACCATAGAGTTATGGGCGATATCGAACTGCGGGTGGACGAGCTTGTTCGCAGAGACAATGAGGCACAGGAAAGTCACTACGAGTTCAGTGATCCAAGAGCTCAGGTCAACAAATTCTCATCTTCCACCAGCCACGCCCCGACAGAAATTTCATCTGTGTCCTCTTTGCAAACAGATGTGTTTGGAGAGGAAGAAGAAGTGCAGGAGGAAGAGATGGCGCTCGATATCGAAGACGATATTGATAATGCGTTAGAACAAGAGTTGGCGGAGGCGCTAGACTCCACATCTAATACAACCGCGGCCACTGTGTTGATGAAGTCTGTGTTTGACAACGAAGATGCTGGAACGGACGGAGAAGACAATAACGGACAAGCCGAGGACGATGATGATGACGATGACGACGACGATGACGATGAGGAAGAAGAGGAAGATGACGAGGACGACCCATCCGACCCGACTAAGCGGGGCAACTCGCAGGTGAAGAAGCTTGAGGAGGAAATCAGCGACCTCGAGAGGGCCGCTGATAAGCAGAAGATGCTCTTGGCCACTGCGTCATTCAAGATGATGAGAATGAAGTTCCAGTCTGCTTACAATGGGTTGCGGTCGCAGATTGATCAGAAAAAGAGAGAATTGGCCAAGATCAAGGAACTGCAGGAACAAAAGCTTCCAGTGTTGAATGCGGATAATAGAGAGCCCGACGAAGATGATGGCGAGGATGACGAAGGCGAAGACGACGACGAAGACGAGGAAGATGACGAGGATGGGGAAGAGGAAAAGGAAACGCTCAACCCCGATGACGAAATAAAGGACGGAGAGGACCTTCAGGTGCAAGACGGCGCACATGACATGCCGGAGCCACACGGAGACGACGAGAACGAAGACTTTGACGATTTCCAGGGTCTCTTTTAGGGTAAGTAAACGATGAAAGCGTACAACTAATTAGGAACCAGTGCAAGTGTTGACATGTCTAGCTTGATCAAGCGGTCATAAGCTCTAGTCGCAAGAGACGAGTAGATCATTAGAAATAGAGATGATGAAGAGTTGGAGAGATACAATCTTTACAAAGACTTACAATACCATGGGGCCACTTCTAAATTTGACCCCAGATTATCTCCAGAAGAGACCAGTAATTGATATGTCGCAAGATTCCATGGCGAAGATCTTTCTCAAGCACACTTATATCATACACTACCTAGCCTGCAACAAGCACATCTCGCATATTTGCACTCCATTTGCATTCTAGATGTGTTGCGCAATTGGGAACATACTCACCTGCAATCACCCGCCCAACGCGAGAAATTAGGATAACCACCAATTTCATGTTTAAAAGACCCAAAACCGCAAGAACTACTAATCTCAACTAATTTCCCACACTCCGCCGTGCTACCGGTTCTTTCACCCCAGCACATGGCCCATCGGGAGAACCGCGGGACCTGCGCATAGCCGCACCTGGGAAGAAAAAAAAACCCCATATATTATTGGTCTGCTTCTAGCGTGGTTTCCCGTCTTTATCGACTAGTATCTAGCTCTGGAGTGCAAATACTCCCCAAATCCCACATGTCAACCAACTCCATCAAATTATTGGCCAGCGATGTCCACAAGGGACTTGCCGAGCTCGTGGCCCAGCGTCTTGGGTTGAAACTCACTCCCAGTGAACTCAAGAGAGACTCCAGCGGAGAAGTCACCTTCAGCATCGGCGAGAGTGTCAGAGACGAGGACATCTTCATCATTTGTCAGATTGGTTCTGGTGTGGTCAACGACCGTGTGATTGAACTTTTGATCATGATCAACGCTTGCAGAACCGCCAGTGCCCGCAGAATCACGGTGATCTTGCCCAACTTCCCTTACGCTCGTCAGGACAGAAAGGACAAGAGCAGAGCACCCATCACGGCAAAACTCATGGCCGACATGCTCACCACTGCCGGCTGCAACCATGTCATCACCATGGACTTGCATGCATCGCAAATCCAAGGTTTTTTCGATGTCCCGGTGGACAACTTGTACGCGGAACCGAGCGTGGTGCGCTACATCAGAGAAAAGGTGTCGTATAAGGACGCCATCATCATCTCTCCCGACGCCGGTGGAGCCAAGCGTGCTGCCGGCTTGGCCGACAGACTAGATTTGAACTTTGCCTTGATCCACAAGGAAAGAGCCAGGGCCAACGAGGTGTCGAGAATGGTGCTTGTGGGTGACGTGACCGACAAGATCTGTATCATTGTTGACGATATGGCCGACACCTGCGGCACCTTAGCCAAGGCTGCTGAGGTTTTGTTGGAAAACAAGGCCAAGGAGGTGATTGCCATCGTCACCCATGGTATCTTGTCGGGTAACGCGATCAAAAACATTAACAACTCCAAGCTCAAGGCCATCGTCTGCACGAATACCGTTCCGTTTGAGGAGAAGATCGACCTCTGCCCCAAGCTAGATACGATTGACATCTCGGCGGTTTTGGCCGAGGCGGTGAGAAGACTCCACAACGGTGAGAGTATTTCCTACTTGTTCAAAAACGCTCCGTTGTAGTTTATCCCTTTGTATAGTAACCCACTGATCTTGCCACTCAATATGCTCTAGGGAAACCAATTAGTCATTACGCTGCTTATCGCCGTTCCTGCCCTCTCTGGTGCGGCCATAAAATATACAGACCCAACTTCACAAATGTCAACAACATGACTTCTTCTCCAAAGTATGTACCCCCTGCGCTCTCCCTGCTCCTACTAACCCCAGCTACAAAGCCTGTCTTTTTGGTGCGTACTTCTCTCTCTCGTGATATTGTCCCCTACTAACCATAGACATGGATGGCACCATCATCAACACTGAGGACATCTACACCATTGCCTGTACGGAAATGTTGTCCAGATACGGCAAGGGGCCCTTGACCTGGGATGTGAAACTCCAATTGCAAGGTCTTCCCGGTCCTGAAGCTACCAAAACATTGCTTGCTCACTACAATATAGATGTTCCCCACGATCAATGGATGGCCGAGACTTTTGAGGTCCAAGAAAAATTATGGCACCGCAGTGACTACTTGCCGGGTGCACTTGAGCTCCTCAAGTGTTTGAAGGAAAAAGAAATCCCCATTGCCCTCGGGACCTCCTCCAACAAGATGAGCTTCAACAAGAAAACCGGCCACCTTCAAGATGGATTCCAGTTGTTTAAGCATCACATTGTGACCGGAGACGACCCTCGGATTCCCCCCGGTAAGGGTAAGCCAAACCCACACATTTGGTTTGCATGCTTAGACAGCATCAACAAGGACAGAGAAGCGTCTGGAAAAGAGCCGATCAACATTGAAGAATGCTTGATCTTCGAAGATGGCATTCCAGGTGTAATTTCGGGCATCAACGCGGAGGCCACGGTGATTTGGATTCCTCACCCGGAGGCGCTCAAATATTTGAATGGCCGCGAGCACGAGATTCTTACTGATGGCCACCATTTGATCGGCTCGTTGGAGGAGTTTGACATGGTCAAGTTTGGTCTCTAGATCGACCGGTTACATCGCCAGCCAGGTAATTGGAGGTCACACTAGGCAGTTCGAAACTAGAAATAGAGGACCTTTCGTTTCTATAAAGACTAATAATGAAGAGTAGTATGGTAGGTCACACGTGCATCATGGTGTGGGCCCCGACCGGTATGTATCTCAATACGTACGCACACGCAAAATCTCACCGTTATCACCAGCCTTCTCAGCTGCAAATGATAGGTACTGAATCCTATCGTATCTCCATTGAAATCGCCGAACCCTCCGTCTCAAACTCTTCTGAGAGCGAGCCCCAAGAAGTTCCTTCCATTGACTACAGAAAGTCCCCCATCTCAGTCACAGTGATTGATAATCCTATGGAATCTGCGGGCACAGACCAAAATACCATTGAACCATTACGTGCTCGTCAATTGGGCGAAGGCGTTATTCGACTTTTCAGAGACTTTGAGGATGAAGAATGCGATCCAGCCAAAAACGAACAGCTCTCCAACCCTGGAGATGACTCGATGGTGTCGATTATTGCATTACCTACATACTTCACCGCAACGGATCTCTTGGGTTATATAGGGGACTACTACATGGAGTATATCACTCACATTCGCATCCTCAAGAGCGAGAAACCCAACCGTTTTTTGGTTCTCATCAAGTTCAAGGACGTGGTCAAGGCCGCGGAGTTCCAGTACCACTTTGACGGGAAGCAATTTAACTCAATGGAACCGGAAACGTGTCATGTTGTGTTTGTCAAGTCGGTGATCTTTGACTCTCTGGACTCAGCTAAGGGCGACATACTCATACCGTTCCTTCTCCGTGATCCGTTCACCACTAGTAATACACCATCTTCTGTGACCCCTGACTCCAGTCCGCAAACGTCAAACGTGGGTGGATTTGACGACAGAAAAACCGCCATAGAACTTCCCACGTGCCCTGTTTGTCTCGAGAGATTGGACCACGAAATCACCGGACTTCTCACTATCCCGTGTCAGCATACATTTCACTGTCTGTGCCTTTCGAAGTGGAAGGACGATACATGTCCCGTATGTCGCTACACCAACAACGTGTCCAATCTCAAGATCCGCCGCTCTGTTCGCCGTCTTCTGCAGATTAACTCACGTATGCAACAGCAACAACAGCAACAGGAAACAAACCTGGAAACCATGGAGCAATGCATGGGCTGCTCTGCAACCTCGGACTTGTGGGTCTGTTTAGTGTGTGGCAATATTGGTTGCAGTAGGTATGCGCCAGAACAGCACTCACTCAAGCATTTTGTGGACACGGGCCACTGTTTTGCTATGGAAGTGGCCACTTCGCGTGTTTGGGACTACGCTGGGGACGGATACGTGCACCGTCTCATTGCAAATGAGGCTGACGGAAAAATTGTCGAGTTGCCAGAAAAAAGCTCGTCAGAGGTAAAAAGCAAAACAGACAACGATGCTCTTGAGTACTCGGATTTGCTTATGAGCCAGTTGATCAGCCAGAGAGAATACTACGAATTGTTGCTTAACGAGAAAGATCGTACCGGTGAATTTCGCCTGCGCCGCGGATCCTCTATTGCAGAAGGACGAAGAATGTCTGAACTAGAGGGAAGGAGAATGTCTGAATTGGAGAGAAAGCCCGAGCGCGACGGCTCAAAAGTATCCGAGTTGGACCAAAAGGTGGCAGAATTGTCGGAAAAAGTCAACAAACTCACCTCAAACGTGGTGCCGGCATTGCAACAGAAAATCGACATGAAGAACACTTCGCTCCGCATTGCGGCGAAGGAATTGTCTGAGTTGAGTGCGTTGAACGAAGGACTCTCGAAGAAGGTTGATTTTCTCACGCAGCAAAATGCAGAGTTCAAGGCGCAAAACGAGGACTTGAATGATCAGGTGAAGGATCTCATGTTCTACTTGGAGTCGCAACAGAAGTTCAAGGACCAGCCCGATGATGTGAAGGAAGGCACGATAGTGATCCAGCAGCAGCCGAAGAGCAAAAAGAAAAAGGGCAAGCGTTAGCCGTAGTATATATTATTTGGGTATAGGATTAAGTAAATTTGACTTCTGTGAGATTGAAATAGATGAATCAACGATCCATTAACACAAACAACTCAACAAGAGGCTCTTTGGCCGAGCGGTCTAAGGCGGCAGACTCAAGTTCTGTTATCGTAAGATGCGCGCGTTCGAATCGCGCAGGAGTCACTATTTTTTTGATTTTTGTTTTTCTCAAGTCTAAGACGAGGCCGACGGGGCCTCACCATGGAAGAGTGCTCTTAATGTTTCGGCTTGCACGCATGTAGGTGAGACATCGCCACGCGGCCAGTAAATCTGCGCACATCAGTAATCTCTTTAATGGCAGGTTTTGAGTGCGACATTTGCTCATCACGATAAAGTCTCACAGCAACATTATACCCGTCAAGAGCAATTTCATGCCTCTGACCGACACCAAGCATAACTATCTTTCATATTTTTACAGTAGCTTTTTTTTCCGTACTTTTTCAGTGTGGTAAGACGGTGGCATCTCTCTCATTGATGTCCTGCGCACTATGCTAAATAAGTGCGATGAGTACCGGTACATTTTTTTTCTTCACGACTTCTTCACCTTAATCTCTACATATCAAAAATGGACCCTTCCTCGAAGTCTGTGCTCAGCAGCAGCGAGGTTGCGTTCCCTAGAGGAGGAGGATCTGTGTTGTCTGCGTTGGAGATGAAATCCATCTCCAACAAGGCCACAGAGGATGTCTTGTTTGAACAGGCCAGTTCTACCAAGAGATCCAGCTCCGAATCGTCACAACCAATCAAGAAAAGAAAGAAGCCATCAAAGAAAAAGGACACCGAAAAGACCGAAGAAGAAGAGGAGTCCATTGCCATCGAGCATCTCACATTGAAAAAATTGCTTCCGGGATCAGAAGTGTTGGGTCAGATTGTCAGTGTGGACAAGATGGACATCACCTTGGCCATTGCTGACAACTTGGTGGGCCGTGTTCCAATCTCTGCCATGGGTGCGGAGATCACTGCCATGCTCGACAAGTACGAAGCTGCGATGGAGTCTTCTGACGAAGAAGACGATGAAGAACCTGCTGCGAACAACTTCAAGCCCGAGTTCCCTAAGTTGGCGAACTTTTTCGAGCCAGGCCAGTGGTTAAGAGCAGTGGTAACCCCATCGGATGACTCCAAGAAGGGTCTTTACTTCTCTATCAACCCAGAAGACGTGAACGCCTCCATTGAAGAGGATGACTTGACCCCAGGAAACATCCTACAGGCCTCGGTCAAGTCCATTGAGGACCACGGTGTTCTTTTGAACTTCGGACTCGGCAAATTGTCTGGCTTCTTGTCTAAGAAGGAATTGAAAAAGGCAGAGATCCCTCTCCTGTTCTACACGGTCGGTAAGGTTTTCCTTGTTTCCGTGGTTAGCTCCGACTCTCGTGCTGTCACTGTCAGACCAGCCGAGAAGGAAAACGTTTCGAAGAAAATAGTTGTGAGCACCATCAGCTCTATTGACGCTGTTCACCCCGGTGCTGTGGTCAACGCTATCATTGCCGAGATTTCCGACAACGGTGTGGCCGCTAGATTGTTTGGTATGGTCGACGCATCTTTCACGCTTCCACACGTCGAGGAGTTTACTCTTGATAAGTTGAAGAACCTGTTTGGTATCGGATCCACTGTCAGGGCCAGAATCATTGGAACTTTGTTGCAAAACGGCACCAAGAAGTTCATTTTGTCCAGAGCCGCTGATGTTATTGCATTGGAGCCAAAGTTGAACAATGCGCTCCAGGAGGCTTTTCCTATTGGTTACACCTTCAACAACGAGGCCGAGGTGATTGGTTCGGACTCCGAGTTCATTTATCTCTCTGCTGGTAGCAATAGGGCGCAAGTTCACAAGTCGCAAGTTGATCCAGAATTAGATCCAAACTTGCACTACCCAGTGGGATCTAAGCACAGTGCTAGAGTAATTGGCCACAGCAAAATTGACAATTTGTTGCTTTTGACACTCAAACCTAAGTTGATCAACTCAAAGTTCGTTTCTGCTGAAGATGTTCCAGTCGGTGAGTACATCCCATCCGTGGAAATCGTCAAGATTTTGGACGAAGGTAAGGGTATGATTGTGAAGATCTTTGGTGAATTCGAGGCCTTGGTTCCTCCTAACCACTTGTCCGACATCAAATTGGTCTACCCTGAAAGAAAATTCAAGATTGGTGGAAAGGTCAAGGGTAGAGTCTTATACAAATCCGGCAAAAGATTGTTTGTCACCTTGAGAAGAAGTTTTGTCAACATGGAAGATGATGCTATTCTCAGCGATATTGAAAACGCTGTTATTGGTTTCAAGACTTCCGCTATTGTCGACAAGTTTGTCCCAGGTGGTGCCTTGGTTACTTTCTTTGGTAGATTGAGAGCGTATTTGCCTAAGAATGAGGTTTCTGAGACCTTTGTCCAAGATGCCAAAGACTACTTGAGAATCGGCCAGGCAGTTTCTGTCAGAATCTTGAGCGTCAACCCGAAGGAGAACAAAATCTCGGTTACTTTGCGTCAATCTTCGGAACTCAGCACCTTGCAAATGAAGCACCTAGAAGATATTGAAATCGGTAGAACTGTTCTTGATGTGTCTGTTGTTGAAAAGCAAAAAGACTCTGTCATCGTTGAACTACAAGGTTCCAACTTGCGCGGTGTCATCAACTCTACTCATCTCTCCGATGGAAATTACGAAGAAAACCGAATTTTGTTCAAGGCGTTGGAAATTAGCAGTAACTTGGAAGTGATTGTTCTCGAGAAGGACATTCGTGCCAGAACCGTCATTGCTTCCGCTAAAAAGTCATTGATCAGTGCTGCAAGAACAGAAACGTTCCCTGTGCATTACGAGGATATTCACGTGGGATCTGTGGTCCCAGGTTACATCAAGTCTGTCACTAACTTGGGTCTTTTCGTCTCCTTTGGAGGTAAATTAACTGGTTTGGTCTTGCCTAAGAATGCCACTAATGACCCTACCCAAGATTTATCCAGCAAGTTTTACAAGAACCAATCTGTTTCTTGTAGCGTCATAAAGACAGATGATGATAACAAGAGATTCTTGTTATCCCTTACCGATAATGATAAGACCGGTGCGTATACCTCTTCAAAGCTCACTAACCCAGTTGACAAAACCAAGGTGACCAAGTCTGACTATACCCCAGGTGCCGCCACTTCGGGTGTGATTGAATCTATTGAACCTGGTTATTTGAAGATCCGCTTGGCTGACAATTTGGAGGGAAGAGTTGAAGCCAACCAATGCATTACCTCCTGGAAATCTATTAAGGACCCAAGAAGCCCACTCTCTTCTTACACTGTTGGCCAAAAGATTGAGACGAAGGTCTTGGGTACTTTTGATACCAAATGGCACTCTTTCTCAAGTGCTGCGATTTTTAAGGACACCACTGTTGTTAGTTTGACTCTCCTCAAGAATCAATTGAAGAGCAAAACTCCTTACAAACCAGAGGATGTCGTTGAGGGATCTGAACACATTGTTTACATCGAAGGCTTCCGTAATGGTTTTGCTGTGGTGTCTGTGACTCCAAGTTTCAAGGGTGAGATTTCTGTCTACAATCTTTCTGACGATGTGACGAAGTACGCCAACTTTGACGAGTCATTTCCGTTGGGTCTTGCTTTGAAAGCTAAGGTCACTTCGATCGACTTCGAACACAGAGTTGCCACCTTATCTGCTAGAAGCCAAACCCTTGCTTCTGTCTCCGAACTCAAGGTTGGTCAAAAATACCCAGCCAAGGTTTTCAAGGCTGCTCAAGCTTATGTTTTGGTCGAAATTGCCCCAGGACTCGTTGGTTACTCCTACATCACCGATGCCTTGAACGACTACGACCAAAAATTGGAAGAAATTTACCACGTCAACCAACCGGTTTTTGTCACCATCACTGACGTTAATATGGAAGACAAGAAATTTAGCGTTAGTTTGAGAGATGAGGAGACCGCCAAGGACAAGCCAGTGAACTCTATTGACGAGATCAAGCGCGGTGATGTTGTGAAGGGTTTGGTCAAGTCCATCAGCAATGCCGGTCTCTACGTTTCTTTGGGCAGAGAATTGTTTGCCTTGGTGCCTGTGAGTAATATTTCTGATGCATTCTTGAGCGATTGGAAGAAGTTCTTCAAGCCATTCCAAAGCGTGGTCGGTAAGATTACTCAATGTAAGGTTGAGGGACGCATTACCATGACTTTGAAGGAAAGTGAGCTTAACGGTGATTTGGCTAACAGCAAGACTTTTGAAGAGTTGGAAGTTGGTGAAATATTTGACGGTAGCGTGAAGAAGGTCGCTGACTTTGGTGTTTTTGTGAAATTGGATGGTACTGCCAACGTTGATGGTTTATGTCACCGTTCCGAAATTGCTGATAACCAAGTCGAGAATGCATCCGCTTTGTTTGCCGAGGGTGACCGTGTCAAGGTTAAGATCCTTAAAATTTATTCAGACACAAAGAAGCTTTCATTGGGTATGAAGGCTTCTTACTTTACGGACGCGAACGAGATCTCTGAGGATTCCGAAATGGCCAGTGCCTCGGATGATGAAGAAGACATTGAAGACCAAGACTCTGAAGATGAAATTATGGAAGACGCTGCTAGTGACGACGATGAAGAATCGGAATCCGAAGCTGCAGACTCTGAAGACGAACAAATCTCCACTCCAGCCGGTTTGAGCGGTTTATCTACCAACGGTTTTGACTGGACTGCTTCCATCTTGGACCAAGCGGAAGACAACAACTCTGCTTCTGACGACGACGAAGACTTCACTGAATCCAACAAAAAGAAGAAGAGAAAGGGCAAGAAGCAAGTGGAAGATAAAACTTCCCAAATCAACGAGAGAGCTCCAGAGTCTGTTCAAGACTTTGAGCGTTTGATTGTTGGTAATCCTAACTCGTCTGTTCTTTGGATGAACTACATGTCTTTCCAATTGCAATTGGGTGAGATTGACAAGTCCAGAGAGATCGCCGAAAGAGCATTGAAAACTATCAACTACCGCGAGGAACAGGAAAAGATGAATATTTGGATCGCTATTCTTAACTTGGAGAACAGTTTCGGTACCGAAGAGTCTTTGGACGAAGCGTTCAAGCGTTCTGTTCAATACATGGACTCTTTGACCATGCACCAAAAATTGATTGGTATTTTCCAATTGTCGGAGAAGTTCGACAAGGTTGATGAGTTGTACAGAGTCATGACTAAGAAGTTTTCTAAGGTCATTTCTGTTTGGGTTCTGTTTGGATCCTCTTTGATGGACCGTAAAATGTTCGATGAAGCCCACGAGCTTTTAGCACGTGCCTTGCAAGCCTTGCCTAAGTCAACTCATATTGAGGTGGTCAGAAAGTTCGGTCAGCTCGAGTTTACCAAGGGTGATCCAGAACAGGGAAGATCTTTGTTCGAAGGTTTGGTTACTGATGCTCCAAAGAGAATTGACTTGTGGAATGTCTACATCGACCAGGAAATTAAACAAGGTGACAGAGAGAAGATTGTTCTGTTGTTCGAAAGAGTTGTTGCTAAGAAGCTTTCTAGAAAACAAGCCAAATTCTTCTTTTCTAAATGGCTTTCCTATGAAGAAGAAAACGGGAGCGAGCAATCTGCTTCTCGTGTCAAGGCCCTTGCCGTTGAATACGTCCAAGCCCAATCCCAATCCAAGGACGAGGAATAATTTCCATGTCGTGTGTACTTTAGATTTCATCCGCTTGTTTTCATTACTTGCCGGATCACGTATATTTTCAAAAAGAAAAAAATGCATAGATGTTTGAAGCTAAGTAGGGTTCCAGCCAGCCTCAGGAAATAATTCCGTAATTAATTTTTCCAAGATTTGAAAAATCAAACTCTTATTTAAGAAATCATTCTGCAACATTTCGAAGAGCGCATCACATGCCTGATTGGAGTTTCTTGTTCCAAATATTTTAGAACAAGTTTCGTTCATGAAAGAACGTAAAATAAACATTGCTTCTTGTCTTGTTGAAGTTTGCTCCATTTTGGTTCTAAGTTGAGGAGACTCCCTAAACTTTGCATTCGGAAATAAGGTATCTTTCAACAAATGCAAAATGTCCAATATTTTCTCTTCCAGTCGAACAAAAGAGTCCACCAGTTGCGTAATTGTGCGTTCGATAGTGCTTCCAAGCACTTGTTGAAGAATAACTAAAAGAGCCCTTCCCCTTAACCAACTCTTCGAGCTCCCTAAATCAAAAATCGTCATCAATAAGTCTGAAATTGGTTTAACAAAGGGGACTTTTCCTGAAGATAATCTTTCAATCTCATCAAATTGTTTCAATTCTTTTTCCATCTCCTTAATATTATCAAGAATCTCGTCATTATGGGGTGAGCTGATTTCATCAATTTCAGAATGTTGTATTCGCCCACCGACACCAGTATTTCCATAAAACTTATTAAATATGGAATCAAGGCTCTTCCTCGGATTAGATTTATTCGAACTCCGGAAATGGAAGTCTTCTGACGATAAGAAAGACCGAAAAATAGGGTCCGAACAAACTTCTGGCATCTGTAAAAGGCTTTGCAAGTAATCTTGTAGAATAGGCTTTCGAGATTCAATCTGCTGCCTCTTTTGAAAACTAAGCATTTGAACACTTTTCTTCGGGAATTTCAAATTTGAAACTTGTGGAATCCTCTTCTTTAAATATTCATGAAGTCTGTAAAACTGACTAAACCGTCGGGCAATTATCCATCCAGCGACAATTTGATTAGGAAATTCACTGGAGTACTTTTGAACTTCAATAATGTACAAAACATATTTTGTGCTTTCATCATTTCCAAAGACACACGATTGAATGTTCACTCGAGATTTCCCGTACAAACTGTTCTCATTCTCTTGCACAATATACTGTTGTTTCTGCATCTCTTTGGATTTGATTTCCCTCTCAAGACTCAATTTAAAGCGCCTGAGGAGTTTGAGCTTTCCTACTTCGTTTGTCAACTCCGCTTTTTTTAACAATGAAGATAGGATCGTGTCTTGTTGCGCCAAATTTTCAATGGTGTTATCCAAAGTGCGGATTTGTTCGGCCAAGCTTAAATCACCGGGAGCTGCTAAAATAATCTCCAGTGAGCTGAGTTCAGAGACGGGTTGATCCGATTGCAGATCAGCTGAATCAGAGTTAATTGACTCTGCGTCCGAGTCTGTATCACTATTATTTTCAAAAAGTGTAGACATTCTGTTGAAATCCGTGCTAGAAAGTTTATCACCAGAATACTTTGCTAGATGATCAATATCGCCCAGCGATGCCGAAAACGCTCTTTCATTACTTTCGCCAAATAAAGATTGAATATCTTGATCCTTTGAAGCCATGATTCTTTCAAAAGCAGTTTCGATCGCATCAACAGTATGCGTATTGACATTAGAGACAATTCGATTTCCTGAATTACCCGACACAGTTGCGAAAGCAAGAGAGGGTTCTCTTCTGATGGAATGCGCCCGCTTTAAATATGCTAAGTCCAAGTCTCCAAATCTCTCCGATTTCGTAAAGTCGTCAAAGTGGTCATCTTGCATATGTTTGAATACCTCAGCTTGGATTTCAAAGAGAGCTTTCCTAGCATCTTTGTAAAGATTAGATTTGATGGGATCTGATTCAGAGCACTTGACGTACGATTCGACAATTTTCCGAAGTTCATTTTTGATCAGGACCAGCGAATCATTAAAATAATTGGAATAAATTTGTCGAATATCATCATTGTTTGAAAATTCTAGCATTAGAGGAATTTGACCAGCATCAGAGTCTTCCAAAGGGGCTTTAATTAAGTCAATATCTTTCCACATATCGAAGTCCAGCTCATGCTTACTTTGCCTTAAATACTCCCTAAAAACAGATGCAAGCTTAGGATGAGTGAGAATGATATCCAATGATAACAGTGCATTGGAAATCGAGGCAATTTGCAAATCCAAAGCATTGGAAATGATAGAGAGTCTTTCAGTATCTATTGAACTTGCATGGTCCATAGCAGAGACTGATTGTTGTTTTTCAATCACACTTTTGATCTTATCCAAATCGTCTCGTGAATTGAGTGTTTTGATGAACTTTTCCCATTGTCCCACAGCCGAATCACTTATCGGAGGCGATAGCTCTGGAAGTAAAGCTTCACCAGAATACATGGTATGTTGTTGCAAGGCAGCACGCAACCTCTTAATTTGGTCCCGATGTTGCATGTTATCCCCAACGAGTTTGACAATCATTTGGTTGAAAAAATCACCCTCGCTAGCAACTTCGAGTACATTTGCTAAGATAGTACAAGATAGGATCTCAGTGGTCAAGGAAACTCCAATTTTGTTATTTCTCTCATTTTCTGAAAGAAGAAACGGTAATATTTTCGATATCATATTTCTCAAGGATTCTTTTTCTTTTTTTCGAGAACCGGGCCCAGGCGGTGCCAAAGTCACAGCCTCATGTAAGCTATGGGGGTCTGCAGTCAATGCAAGCAGAATTTTGCTCTCAATAGAATATGAAGCCGCGTGCTTCTGTGATGTGGCCAAAAAGCTCGAGTAGTGCTTTGAAATCAAGGGAAGAATGGAATACACGAGAAATGAAGAGAAGTCCAAATCTGAAAGTCTTTTTTTCAAATTGATAATGACATATCGTAACTCCAATTTCACAGAGTTGGAAAATAGAGGGTCGTCTGAGATCTTGGTAAACCACAGGTTAATAAATTGGTCAACTATCAAGTTGACGAGCTCTTGGAGTGCTTCGGAAACCAAAAACGACTCAGGTATTATCAGGGACTCGAGTTTTTCCGAGCCAAGCTTTGCTGAGGACCACTGTTCCAGCCACTGGCGCTCGTCAAGAAATTTGAATCTCTGGGTTTCATACACCGGCGGAGGTTTGTATGGCCGAATCTGGGAAATGAGAAACAGAGAGTATAAGATTAGGCCGGTCGTGATAGCGGCCGAAGACCAATGAAAACTTCGGATTAATACGACGACGATGATAATTTTCCAATATGCCAGTCTGGAGAAACCATAGTTTAGAAGAGCCAGCTCCACCATTTGGTAGTTCCAAAGAGTTGGTATACGAAAGGTGCAGGTTTATCTTGATGTCGCGTGAAAATGCTATATATATGCTAATTAATGTTTGGTGCGCTTGGAAGAACTTGGGGTTTCTTGTAGCTTGCGCTTCTTAGATGATTTAACATCTTCTTTCAGAGATTTCCGGATCTCTGGATTAACCGACTGTTTAGACTTCCTATCTTTGCCCTGCTTATTGTCGGTCTTTTCTCTTTTCTCTTTCTTCTCTTTCTTCTCTTTCTTCTCTTTCTTTTCCTTCTTTTCCTTCTTTTCCTTCTTCTCCTTCTTCTCCTTCTTCTCCTTCTTCTCCTTCTTCTCCTTCTTCTCCTTCTTCTCCTTCTT